>VKOC01000003.1:16824446-16835945 GCA_009364415.1 Spea multiplicata | reverse complement strand
ATGGATGTGTACTTGTGTGTGTAAGCATGGATGTGTACTTGTGTGTGTAAGCATTGATGTGTACTTGTGTGTGAGCATGGATGTGTAATTGTGTGTGTAATTTGTGTAAGTGTCTTTACATATGTTGTATGTTGGAAGGGGGGGCAAGAGGCAAAGAAAGCACATACCAGTTGTGTGGGGGCAATGATGGCTAGCTGTTGAAGTTGGGGGGCCCAGGGCAGTCATCACTTAGATAACCCACCCTCTTCTGCTCAGTGTGGACCTTCTCCATCAAGAATCAATGTTATTTACTCTCCTAATTGCCCCATCAATTTGGGACTTCTTCGGGTACAGCTGTCCTGCTGCATTAGCCAGCTTCTTCAGCTGGAAGATAGTCACCCTGACATTTTGATTTATGATACTCTGATAACCTTAGGAATTCATTGCCCCCTCGACCTTTTGGTAGTCAACAAAACATTTTCCCAGTATCGTTGTGGAGTATTTTTTGGATAGCAGTGGTTTCCTCTGTGGTGTCCTGCCATTAACTCCATACCTGTTGAATGTTTTGCTTATGCTTGACTTATGAGCAGAGATGTTACCCAGTTACAACGATTCCTTCAAGGCTTTAGCTTTTACTCTAGGGTTCTTTTTACCTCTGAGAGAGATACCTTCTGAGAGAGATACCTTCTGAGATTTCTTTTTTGTGAGGCATTGTTGAAAAAAGAGCAGTTTCTTTATGTCAAACTAGCTCTAAAACACACTTTCAATTCCACTTAATTGATTGGACTCCTGACTCCAGTTAGGTTTTGTTGAAGTGATTAACCAATGTGTTCACATAATTTTTTAACCCACACTGTGAATGTTTTAATGATGTAGTCAATATGGAAAAGAATAATACAATAATTTGTGTATTTGAGGGTTTGTTTGTGTTTGTTATTGTAACTTAAGATAGGATATTATCTTCATTGAAGACAAATTCATACATAAATGCTGGTAATTCTGAAGGGTTCAGTTACTTTTTCTTGCCACTGTGTATATATTGTGACAGAGTTCATGGGAGGGTTGTGAAGGGAAGGTATTCAGGACCAAGAAACCATAGCCTGTACGCCTTCTCCTGCTCCTAATTAGCAGATTCTGATTAATAAACAGGCCTCAGAGCTGAATCACAAGATGGAGTTTGAACTGCTGAGAGCAGACGTGTTTAGCAGGCTGGTGAAAGCTATCTCAATTGCTGCTTTGGGAATTTACTTTACGTTATAGTAGAGGGGGATCTATTACATGTTTAGTCAGTGCGCAGACAGAGCTAGATTTTTGTTTGTAGCTTTTTGCTTTTCATTGGTGATTTAACCATTTGGAAACCTGTCTGTTTATAACATTGTTGGATTATCAAGAACTGTGGTTTTCCACAAAGTAAATCCTTTTGAAGATTGGTGGACTGTCTGTGTATCCTAGAATACCATGCTTTCTACCCATCCAGAGGAGTCCTGTGCGTGGAGTTTGTCACAATATATAAATATATTATATTTATGTGTACATAGATATATATAAACATGCATGAATATCGAAAAATCGAGAGTCAAGTAGTTTACTCGATGCATGGATTATTGTCTGGCAAACAGAGCAGTGGCATAACACAAAATCATGGATACACCTGCAAGCTCTGCCCCATATATAGTATGTATCCTATTGTCTGTGAAATGGCTGTGCCTTGGAACATGCTGTTAAAGTAGTGCTTACTCACATGTATTTATATTTTGGAGCCAATGAATTTATAATATAATATGAGCCTGTGATATGTTGACACCTCATGTATGCTCAGTAATCACAAATACATATATATACATATAACCAAAATGTAAGCACACCCCTTGCCATGTAGTGTTGTCGTCATTTTTTGTTTTGCTTTTTTGTTTTGTTTTACTGTAAAAGTATACTGAATGCATTATAATAGGAAAGTAACAAGTAAAGCACTAGCATAACTTGAAATCAATCATCCTATTTTTTAAATCTTTAAATGTTACTGTGAACAGTATATATATATGTTTGTGTTTATTTTGTTTAGGATGGTTCTTTAAAAAGGAAAACCATAGCTTTTCAATGTCAAGTTTAGAATTCCCCTACTCAGGTGCTTTTGCTTAGAAGTTAAGTCCCGGATTAACATGCCAGGCATTGTGGAATAATATCGAAGGGCTTTTAACAGATTCACTGTTAGCAGGTATTTCTAATATCTTAAACTTCAAAGTACCATATTTTTAACCACTGTAGCATTAACAAGGATATACATATACCATGAATAATGTGTCCACTCAAGTATGTGGCACATGTGTTCCATGAAGAACTTTCTGGCAGATCATAGCACGCTAACTTTAAAAGCAGTTGAGTGATATGACCCATACAACTTTGATGTACTGTTTGCACTGTGAGGACAGACCAAGAAATACATGTTCCTAACAATGCAAACAATGCTGCATTTGGTTTAATTGTTAATATGTATCACACAAAGCATGCATGTCTAAGTGTTTGCAAATCCTAAAATAAAAATTGAACGACTGTCAGGAATCCATGCACAGTTAACATATATACTGCACATTCACCATAATACAAAGACAATGTGCTTAAATATATGTTATTTAGATACCTATTAAGTTGTTGTGCTTGGAGTTTGAATATATCTCATAACATGAGAAATTGATTTAAACACGTTATATTTAGCAAATTTTAACTAAGTATGTTTACATTATATTTTCTTTGCCATAATCTGCACATTATTACATGCAGTCTACATGCATAGTAGAGATATGTTTGAAACATCTCAAAGTATGTATGTATATATACAATTATATATATATATATATTAATGATCAATTTTTTAAATAATTTGTAACATACAGTATTACCACATGACTGTGCTCATGGACATTCCTGGAAAAGCTCTCTTTCGGTTATAGGTGCTGTAACAGAGAAGGTAATTATTTACAGTAAGGCTATTAAAAGTTTGGAATGATGCTTTTAGAAATTGTATTCCTTTTTCACTAGGAAATCCATTAATGGGAACACATTTTAACTTAAATTGTTAGTGGCTTTTAGAATGAGACCTAAAATTATTAATTTCTCTCTACAAATTGAAAAAAACTGTTCTCTTTGGAATTCACTTAAGCCGTAGTCAACCTGCAGAAAAGAAAACATACATTATCACTGCAGTCAACAGGAAAACAATGTTGTAAAATTGAATAAATTACGGTACACAAACCGATGGAATTCAAATACAAAATATTTTACCTATTTCAGATGAATTGGCGTGTAGCTTCTCAATTTTTACAGACCAGGGCCAAAGTGTTTTTCACATTTGGTCTTGACTGCAAGTGCAAATTTATCCAGTCTTCAAGTACACTTGGAAGTATATGACCCAACACATTCCTCGTCACAAACACATTCCCCAACCACCACGATGAGAGAATCACAGCCATCTAACCATGTCTATGGGTATAAGGGAAAGACACTGGGTCGTTGGGCCTAACAAAGGTGGGTTGGGCGAGGTACTTGTTATATATTTTTTTGTGTGTTCTTTTTCTATGTTATGTTTGCAGATGATGCTCAAGATCCTGTGTGTCAGTATAAGATCTGCTTTTATACTGTTCATGGTATCATCCCACCTTTTTTAAAAACCAATGGGTGAGAGGCTCATGCACAAACAGACACAAAAACTTATGATATCAATTAATATCTTGTTTCATTTCAAACAACAAATGCCATAGCTTCACTTTATAACCTGGTTGGAGATTGAACATTCTATGATTTAATATGCTGGTTTATGACAAGCAACTAATCTCACAGCTATTCTGGCTATCTCATGGTTTTTATTGGCCTTAACTTGGATCTGCCAATAAAGACAATGATTTACCACAGCATTTCCAGTATAGAAAGCAGGGGTATTTTTAATCAATGGCCTGACCCATGTGCTCGTTTTGTTTTGTAAGGAATCACACAATGAGTAGATCTTCAAAATAAAACATAACAAAAGAGATCTTTATGTCCACATCACTGTCAGTCTTATAATGGAGGCACTTGTCCAGTGGGGGCCCCCCAAGCTGCAGACAGAAACTCCAAATCCATAGAGCTGTCCAGAGGGCAATTGTCCTGTATAATGACTTCCATCCCTCTCCTGTAGGTACATTAGGCATGTAGCTATATCACAATAGTCTGCTGCTATCTACTGCCGGAGATGTTTTAGCACACATCGAAATATATAAGTCATGTCTTTATGACATCACTGACATAAAATATAACAATTTGTTATGTTGAAAGTTATCAAAATGCAGTTCTCTACAGTTTCCTAAATTGTGTGGATTTTTATGTCATCGATTTCCTCAGAGATGGAAAATTATGTTTCATGTACTTCGCAATATCTCACTACCAGAAAAATAAACAATCATACGCCAAGAGCAATTGCTATGTATGTGTTTAACTGATTATTTTTAAGTGAGATTAAGCCTACTTCATGTTGATATTTATTTGGAATATATGAAATGAAAAATGACTGCAGTCATAGAAACGGCTTCTTTACTAGGGCAGGCTAACTATAAAAATGAATAGACAGTGGCAGCTGTTGGAGGGATGGACAGAATGCAAAAGTTTAAAGGAACAGTACAGCAGAGATGGATTAACACCCCACGGGACCCTAGATAATGTATGAACTTTTGCCCCTCCTCAAAATCGCTTTAAATATTATTATTATCTTTTATATATATAGCGCCAACAATTTACGCCAGCGCTTTATTACCAATACATATATTCAAGGAGTATGACAAAACGAGAATTGACAGACTAAGACAAACCGATACATTAAGCTCAAGCATTTAAGTTTCTGCTCTTAGGCTGGGCTGGAGTGCCTAGTTTGGATTGTGCATGATCTAGCTCTGTATAAAGCTACATAACAGATAAACATAATAATTAAAGGTATGTAAAGAATAATTACTGATTTTTGTGATTTTTCTAGCAGGTGATCATATTGAAATGTTAACAAAATATCGTTACTGTATAAAATGTCAATAAATGATATCCATTATTAGTATATATATATATAATAGTAGTATAGTAATATATATATATATATATATAGCAGTAGAGAATAGTTCAAGTTGGGGCCTGTGTGACCATCAGACCTAATTGTTTACACCTAAATTAATTGTATCTTTTTTTAGCTTCAATATTTCTCCACCAAACAAAGCTAAAACTAAACTATATGGACAAAAAAAATATGTTGGGACATCAGCCCATCATTACTTCATTGTGTGGTCAAGCACATATTGTTCACACGCCACCCAAAAAAGCTATGCAAGCTACATGCCATCAGTACCATTTCTTTGCCCACCCAAACAGCTTGTCTGTGCCATCTTTTGCACCAGGGCTTGCCAGTCCCCCAAGCAGCTTTCTTGTGCCATTATTTGTTCCCCCAAACAGGCTGCCTGTGCCACTCTGCCCATGAAACCAGCCTACCTTATTGCCACCTCTTGCCCATTAACAGCCTACCTGCTTCCACCTCTGCACTTTGAAACAGCCTGGCGCGCTGTTCCACCTCTGCCCCTGAAAACAGCCTTACCATTATGCCACGTTCTGCCCCTGCTAACGACTTCCTCTGCCACCTTTGCCCCTGAAAAAAGTCTTGCCTGTACCATCTTTGCTTATATTTAACAGCCTCTTGTTGACAACATCTGCCCTTGAAATAGCTTTTGCCAGTACTACCTTGCCCACCCTTAACATCCTGCCTGCCCATTCTGCTCCCTTTACAGTCCTGCAGTTCCCATTCTGCCCCTAGAGAAAACGTTATACATTCACTGTACTGTACTCACTCATTTCATTCAATCATTTTGATCTCCTACTTCCCTTTACCTTACCTGCAGATTCACCTGGAGATTCTCCACTAAACCAACTACATATTTATTTATATATTGTGAACGATGATGTCATCCAAAGTCCCTGTTGGCGTACATGGTCAGGTGTACCAGACACTTTTGTCCCATATAGTGTATTACAAGTGGATCTTGTGCTGCCTTTCGACCGAATAAATCCATTTGATATATTCAATGTTAATATTTTTATTTGAAAAAAAAAAACATTCTGCTAAAATAGAAAACCGTTAAAGTATTAAATATTAGGTTTTCATAGATTTAAGCAACAAAAATGTGTTTTTTTCAAAAAGCCTTATGGGCAAATTTAAGAAAAATCATATTGTAGATACACTCAGTATATGTATCAGTAGTATTATTTCATGTACATTTCCGGCGTGGTTGTATCCTAGTCGAGTTCCTACATTCTCCATAGTTCCCAACTAAAACAACTGGTGCTTAAAAAAGGAAAACATCTGTTTTAAAACAAACATGGAAATGCACATTAAATATCACATTTGCCTCTCTGCATCAGCTGTTCACCACATGTTAGCCTGCAGGGTCAATGGCCTTCTAATTATCCAGTAAATATTTTAATATATGCAAAGCAGATAAAGATGCTTGGATTGCAATATCCAACATGAAACAAATGAGCAAAAATATTAATGTGGCAATTCAATTGCTGCCAATCTATCCTCACCACTGATTATGCCTGATCTGCAACGAGGCTTCACTTCCTGAAATGAATGGCATTATTGGAGGTTGTATACTACATGGTTTCCTCATCTTAGCTAAGCACATGTGTATGTATGCTTGCGAGTAATTTATGATAGGTGAAGAAAATGCTTGTTTTGTTTTTCGGTTGGCTTCTAGTTGCTTTCTCTCATTAGTTCTGCTAGGATCTGGCAGGCTGTGTAAGCAGATGTCTTCTGTGGTGGCTGTTGTCTGAAATTCAGGTTTTGGTGTAGCACCTGCGTGGATTACATTGGTTGCCTCACGAGTCTACCTTGCTATTAAAAACCAACTGATTCCTTAATTCTAGAACAAGACCTAGACTTTTGAAATAAATACACCTAGACACATCTGAGATATTAGTCTTGAAGCTGTACCCACTATATACAAGGGCCGTTCGAAAAGTTTCCCCACTTTAATATATATATTGTATATTAAAAAAGTGCGGAAACTTTTCGAACGTCCCTTGTATTATATTTGGAATCACTGGACATAGTCAAAGTAAATAAAAAGCTGGATGTAGAAATGTTGTTTAGTAAATACAGCTTGCATGTTTACTTTTGGAAAACCAGGTGGATGGTGACATTGATTTATAATATTTATTTCCAAACATAGGTGTTGTAAAGAAAAACTAAAAAAAAACACAGAAAGCAGCCTAGGAAACAAGCTTCAATTAAAACTATTTTTAAAGGTTTTAAAGTTCTTTATGCGCAGAATTTCTTTTACAATCTGTATGCAAGTCATTGCCCAGTTTGTCATGTTATAAAGATGCAGAATGCACAACTTTGACACTTAATGCTAAAAACGAATGGACATATTTGTGTGTAGTGTGTATACCTTGGAACTCTCAGGGTTTGGCCCTAAGTCTCAGTGTTGTTTCCCTAAACTCAGGGTCTCAGGGTGAATCTACATTGCTGTGATCATATACGGTATATAAGACTCCTATTTGGTGCTTTTGCTCCTAGCCTGTTATGGTTGATAACCCTGCTTGAATGCAGGTGACTCAATTAAGCATATCTTTAGATAATTACAAGTCCATGATGACCGGTATAAAAGTCATTTGGGTAACACATTTGACTACATAGAATCTTCATCATGGGCTATTAAAAGGTTAATATTTCAAGAGTCTCATGATCAGCTCATTTAGAAACTTCTCAGGTACAGTAGTGTGCATATGTAATTTCTAAGACCTATATACCTTAACTTCACTGACTATTCTAGGGGCTAGATCTTCACAATAAGTTGGAATGCCTCTCAAGACTCTTACCATTTATCATATGAATGGCTAAAAATCATGTTATTCTGATTTCGAGTCCTCCATTTGCTCTGCTTTGGAAATAATGAAGATGAGACCATAATGAAATTCTGATGTGTTAAAGGTTAACCATGCTATATAGGGGTATCCCACTATTCCTTTCTCTCTCCTTTCTTGATATTTCTAGAAATATTAATTTCAACTCTTTATTATAATTTGAAACTATAAGCTCCTCATTTGTTTTAGTATATTTTCTAATTCATAGTGTTTTTTGTTAATTGTTAAATATATGACTTTTTCATAGTTAAGAACCTTTCACATGCTTTGCTAATGACAGACAGGATATGTCTCCATAAACAATAACAGTTAAGACACACTGATAAGTGTTGATTACAGATGGCAATTGCCTGGTGGACCTCTGGCTGACAGTGATCCATACACGCCGGGTCTTTTACTCAGGTACCACAATATGAGGCCACCTGCTGGATATGTTCGGCCACACACTGCATGAGTATAAAAAGTAACCACACTTCGCTGCAGTTTATGGTAATGCTCATGAGGTCCTGTTTGACCCATGCAGAATATCAGTCTGGGTGATTAGACTGTGCCAGTATTATAAGAAATCAGGTTGTTTGTCCAGTAGATTAGACTAGATAGGACCAATGACATGGTATGTCATGAGAAAATGATCCTACAGGATCCATGACGTCCCCTGTACATCATGTCCAAGGGAGATCTGGCATGGGAGATCTGGCATGGGAGATCTGGCTGAAATGAAATTTGTGGCACTGGGCTGTCAGATTGATTGTGACAGAACTGACTATTGCTAAAATTAAAGGGTGTTTAAATGCCCGAATTAACGTTTGGGTCAATGGTCAATAACATAAAGGTTTATGAATTCGTTTTGAGATCTGTGACTACTAGAGTCCAAGCATGCGAAATTTGGAAACACTAGAGTTCCAAAAAGTGATGCATACTTTGTTATATTTCCTCTATACTTTACACAATATAGGCTTTTAGGTTAGCTGCCAAAACAAGACTAGTTAGTGAATAGGGAAAAGAAAGGTCGGTGCGCTAAGCTAGTTCCAGCCTCAAATAATACAAATGTGTAAAATGAGGCCTACCAAACAGGTGTGAGCATGCTGCAAATACAGTGTGTTGGGTGTACAATGTATACAAAAAAGAAAAAACTGTCTGCGCTCCTCACCCTATTGAGAGTGTGCCTTGATGTGGTGGGTGAGCTTAATTATGCTTTGGCTAGTTAGTGAATATTTTGAGTATTTTTCACTAATTAGCTCTAACTTTATGGTTTCAAAGGAAAGCCCTAACAATATATATTTTGTATTGAAAAAGAAGAACATTACAGTTGAAGAAACACATAGCAATCAAACAAGTCCGGGTCCTGAAGGGGTGAAAGAAACACTTCAGCCTTTGTTTCACAAAAATATTTGAGCCAATTTTACATTGACTCCAAATCAGTGCATGCAATTTATTTTTAGAGATTAGCGGTAGAACAACTCCTGTCTCATCTCCCTTGCTAGCACTAGTAAAACCAGGCAGTGAAAGCAAGAAGTCTACTCAAGTACACTTCCAGCTCTCCCATAGAAATCAAAGAACACTAAGTTCTTCTTTAAATCAGCGTAGTACGGTCAGCCGATCACCTGTATGTAAGCTGGACACTAATGTTCAGACTCCAATATGCTTTTAAAGTCCCAACTACTAATTTTTACATTTTATTTTTTTTGCAAGAAGTTTCTGTGCCTCACCGTTCTACTTCTTTAATTTTATAAACTGCCTACATATTTCATTTTTAAAGTTTGAGTGAGCAGTATCCATAAATTAATTTAATGTAATGTATCAAAGCAAAACTGAGAACATTCCAGAGAAGTGTGCTCTCTTATACTAGAAAGGTGTATGAAATCTCAAACTTTGCTTTTTACCATTACCCTTTAGTAAGTCAACCCTTGTATAAATCCAGATGCAGAAGCAGAAGCCTTTAGTGATAATGCTGAAATGCTACTCAGGTTGGTTAAAAGTTGTTCTGGTAAAATCATCATTAGATTTAAGAAGGGAAAGTGAGTCTTATAAACCAGTATATCTTGTAGTACGTGAACAGTTCTTCCTGCATGTCATGTTTTGTAAATGTGTCATTATAGCACGTTGTAACTTTAATGTATAAGGAATAACAATAATTTAGACAATATCAAAGGGAAATACTGACTTTTCTACGTGATAAGCACTAGCCACTTGATCGGTAGCAGCAGCTATAGAACGTTTCCTCAGGTGAACAGAGTCAAAAACACCACTCAGTGACTCATAAAGCACCTGTGGGACATTGTTAATAGTTAATAAACCGCACACTGCTTTTTCCATGATATATTGCATGAGATGAAAATAGCCAAACCACATTAAAGCATGTTCCAACTTAAGAAAGAATTGAAGCATCCCGTAACAGCTCACCTTAATCTTACCCTGCAAGAATGATCAATGGTAGCTGCGGTAGCTGGAGAAGTAACCTCTGTGTCACACTCTTCACTATGTCTTTATAGATCATTGTCAGCTCAGTGCCAGATGTATTCATTATTGAATGAATTATAAACAAGCACACATGTTCACACACACTGCACATACATGTATGAGTTGTATGTATACTCAGATTTAATACTTAATATTTTATAATCAAAATATCCACCTCTCCATTAAAGGTTAGGGTCCATAATCCGTAAGCACAAAGTAATTTAAAATTGGAGCTGTCTTGTATACAATGCTGCGTACCGTCCTCGTAATCTGTACGCCACCTTCACCATTGGTTAATATTGCTCACGTTAACGGCATTTGCTTGTCAGGTGCATAGCTAAAAGAAAATCAAATAGAAATGTTAAAAAACTGGTTATCGTTGAGGACATTTTTGGAAAATCAGTTTCAGTCTGCATGCCAGTCTACAGTCACAAGAAAAAGTTAGCGAGCCATTTGGAATTACCAGAATTTATCTATAAATTTGTATTAAAATAGGATTTTCATCTAAGTGACAATCCTAGGAAAACGGCTAAGCTTAAGCACTTCTGTAAGAAAGAATGGTCTAAAATACCCCCAGAGCATTATGCAGGTCTGATCTGCAGCTACAAGAAGCGCTTGTTTGAGATTATTGCTGCCGGAGGAGGTTCAACCAATTAATAAATTCAAGAGTTAATTTACCTTTTCCACCAGCAGTGTGAATGCTTAATGGGTATGTGTTTAATAAAGACATGATAGATGTACAGAAAACCAGGTAATTCTAAAGGGTTCACTAACTTTTTTTGCCACTGCACATATAGGCTATTAATCTTTAGATTATAGAACCCTATATGTTCACCAGTGGTCCCCATGAAACATGATGAAGCTTGAGCTTTTCCCAAGGAAAATATACAAAAACTGAAGGTTCCAAATGAATTTAGTAGATATCACCACAAAAAAATAAAAAATACATAACTGCTGTAAAAGTAATATTAAGTTGTGGAGTGCCATTAAGAAATATATTTTTGGTTTAATTAACCCCTTTGTGGCTGACTGCCTTTAAACTGTTATACCCTTTTTTGTGACAATGTTTTAACATTTCTGCGGTGTTTAGCTGTAATTCTCTTCTTTCTCATTTACTTTACTCACACAATT
>VKOC01000003.1:16790806-16800992 GCA_009364415.1 Spea multiplicata | reverse complement strand
AGCAGGTAGCAGGTAAGTGTATGAAAAGTTTAAGGTATGAAAAAATGCTGTAAAGTAACAATGCTTTCATAAATAGACATGTAAATAGTTTATTTTAAGAATTTAACAAAATGTGAAGTGAGTGAACAGCAGAAAAAAATAAATCAAATCAATATTTGGTATGACCACCTTTTGTCTTCAAAACAGCATCGATTCTTCTAGGTACACCTGCCTTGCCTTTTTAAGGAATTTGGCAGGTAGATTTTTCCAAACAGAATTAATTAGGTTTAACCACAGTTCTTCTGTTTTTCAGCCTCAGTTGCTTCTCTCTCTCTTCATGTGACCCCAGACTCGATGATGTTGAGATCAGTGCTCTGTGAGGGCTTTACTGTCACCTCCAGGAGTCCTTTTTCTTATTTACACTTAAGATATTTATTCAAGACTTTGGTGGTATGTTTAGGGTTATTGTCAGTATTGAGAAGAGCATTAATTAATTAAATGCAGCCCTAAAACATGCAAGGAACCTCCACCATGCTTTACTGCTGCCTGCAAACATTCATTCTTGTATCACTCTTCAGCCCTTCAGCGAACAAACTGCCTTCTGCTACAACCAGATGTTTACAATTTTGACTCATCAGTCCAGAGCATTTCTCTGCACCCCAGTTCCTGATTTTTTGTGAACAGTTGAGTCGCTGTTTTGCAGCGGCAATTGCATTAGCCGCTGCGGCCATACATATAATTGGATTGGCCTCAAGACTGTGATTGGCCTCAAGACCAATCACAGGGGAGGTGGCCTACGAGAAAATTTCCCGGTAGGCCAGTCTAGCCCTGCCCGTTTCTTTGTGCTTCTTCAAAAGAGCTTGGATAGAACATCTGGAAACCTCTGTCTGCCTTGGAAGTTCAGCCTAGGAGAGACCTTGCGGATGACCCTGTTTTACTTCTCCCACACGACTGTTTCTGTTTTAATTAATGACTGTATTTCAACCTACATATTAAATTGATGATCATTAGCATCTGTTTGGTGCTTAACTAGATTGGAAGCTTGCGAGAGCAAGGCCCTCTTCTCCTTTTGCACCTGTTTGTTATTGTTCAAGCCAAATATTGATTTGATTTAGATTCTTCTTCTGTTCTCTCGCTTTGCATTTTGTTAAATGCTTAAAATAAACTATGAACATGTCTACATTTTAAAGCATTCTTAATTTACAGCATTTTTTTCCACACATGCCTAAAATACTTTTGCACAGTACTGTACAACATTAAAAAGGTTATAATTTTATGAAATGTAACATCTTCAGGTCTTCAAAATATCTTGGCTGCTCTTTAAGTTTGGCTTAACATTGAATAAGATCAATTGAGAGCAGTTAATGTCCACCTGTTTCTTTATCAAACATCACATTTTAATGTTGGTAACAATTTAAACTTATTTTCATTTTTTTTTTTTTTGCAGCTTACCAAACTTTCTTGATTATTTGGATTTCCAAAATCACCATTTTGGTAATAATGATTATCTTGTTGGTGCTCCTTCTAACAATAATACTAATTATTGTTAGCAGTACTGCTATTTTAACACATATATTGTGCAGGCATATCTTACTTGACCTCTAACCATTACATTATTTATAATTAACCAGATAGAGGTTTAATCACTATAAAATTAAAATGACTTTTACACAGTTTACAAGTTTAACACAGACTGAATTAGAAGTCTTTTCTGGGAAAGCTTTCTGCAATGGTGTCAAGCACGCATTTGAAAATAGTACAAGGGGGGAATGGTTGTGTTCACTTAGTGGAATGAATCCTGGGGTGAGTTATTCCTAGCTGTGTGGTAAAGTTATCAAATGTCTTCTGAGATCCAACAATGAAGCTGAGCAGTGTAGTGCGCAGGCGCACAGAAGTTCCTTCGCCTGCTTGCTGGGTCTTGGCAGGGTGCAGAGCAGCTGAGCTCTCTGCTACACACAGGGGGGATCTGCAACAGGAAGAGCCGAGCTGGGACCCTCCGCTGCACATACTGGGAATGAAATGTGCCTGTTAACACTCGCAGACTCACATAGCAGTATCTGGCAATGTCCAAGCCGATCTCCTTCTTGAGCCATGACTACAACATACAGTAAGTGGAGTTGTCATGAAAGTTTAGATGCTTTGGGGGAAGAGAGCTTGGATAGAAAGCGATCGCAGGTACATGGAGAATCAGACTGTTATCATTAACGTGGTGAGAAGGTGCTAATTTGTGTTGGAGTTTACAATGTTTCCATGTAAATATTGTGCTGGGGATCCTGCTGCTGTTGCCTGCATTTCAGATGCTTGGGGAAAGTGTGTGTTACAGAGGACACTGTGTCTGTGCTTCCCTTCTGACACACAGCTGCGCAGACACAAATGGCTCCAGGTCATAGCCCCCAGGCTGGAGAATCCAGCATTCCAGCACTGTGTACAAGCCATCCATTCCCACATTCCTACCCAGGGGCTGAGAATCCCACCATGCCATCACAAGAGACAGCACACAGGGTAATGTGACAGCACCAGACTCTCTTCTTCTCTGGCAGGCACCAAGGTAAAAGACAAACCCCTGTCTACTAGCATCTATGCTGCTTTTCACTTATCTACTTAAAGTACTTTGCTATACATTACTCACAGAATGCTTATGCTGTAGCTAGATTTGTGTTGGACACCTACAGAGGTTAGATCTTGTTGGTTTGCATTGGTACTATACACAAATGCAATAAAATATGTGCCAGATTTCTGTATTTGCACTTTTAGTGGTTTGTTTAACAGTCTTAATGCACACTTTTAATGAGTTATTTTGTTACACTTGCTCAGTTTTGAGGCAAATTGTGGCAATGTTGTTATTATTCATATAGAAATGCTGCTAATGCTTTAAAAGGTTAATGTATGTTAAGCTTTTCCTCTATGAATCAAATGATTTATTTTCTAGGGAAATTCAGTGGTACTTTAGACTATTGAGGGGAACACATGGCTCGTCTTGTTAATTGTGTGATGGATAATTTCTTGGAAAATGGGGACTAAGCATTGCATCCCAGAGTGAATCTCTCACAATGCCAGGGTACAAAGAAAGAGTATTCTGTAATGAATCATTACTTTTACCTTAAAGTTCAATCCCTTGGTCTCTCTTGATTTTTCACTCGGTCTCAGTCTCTAAGAAAAGAAAAAAATTTAACAAGTTCCTGTGCTAACTTATCTTACAGATACTGACACTAATTCTAAAAGTTCTTTATGTTCTTTGTGGCTTAGTTAATCAGACATTTAAATAATTCAAGCACGTACAATCTGAATCCTGTATGTGTGGTGATACAATTGAATATATCTCTTTCATTTATTATGTTTGTTACACTACATTATACTTGGTACAAAACGCTTCAATATCTTTAATATATGATTCACATAGTGATATAATTTGTGCAGCTGCTAATTAGTACAAATTGTGTCATTAATAATAGAAAGTAGTTATTCCTGGGGAAGTTGACCCTTTCTACCTGTTAAACAGAACATTTAATTGTGCCTGTTTACTTGTGCCACATAGTAGAGGATTTTGGGGCATTGTTGACTTATACATTTAAAGCGATTTCAGTGTTTGCTAAGATATAAAATGTATATAAAATGTATAAAATATATTTACTAAGACTTGATGAACTAGTAAAGTAAGCACTTTGTGGAGGTGGGGAAACAATGGTGTTTATATGTGATCCAGTTTCCACATTTAATATGATACTCCCACTTTAGAGATTAAATAATGAAGTGGTGGGAATTAGTTTTAACTTTGTTTTGGTCCTATTTGTTTGAATAACTGCACCTGCTTTTCATGTTCTACAATAATAGTTATAGCCACCGGTAAAGGGGCTCTGCTTTTATCAGAGCTACATGCAAGCTGATCTCTTCTCTCTCTCCTATTCCTTTTGAAGTGCTCTGAGACTGCTGTAGTCCCAAAAGAGGATGAAGCGGTGAAAGGATGGGCCATTCTCCTGCGAGATTGCACAATGGCCAGAGAGGACTCAGTGAAGTGCCTACGGTGCCTACTCTACGCCCTCAATTTGCTGTTCTGGGTGAGTTGAGAGGGCCAGACCATTCCCGTCTGTAAAGCAGGTGGCAATGTTTCGACTCGGGTTACAGCTGGCCACGAAAAAGAGAGTATCAAAGGGCACAGCTAAGCATTAATTCATTTAACAGGATTACTAGGTATTTTCCAAAGATCTAAGGGCTATGTTCTCTTTGATCAATGTACACTGCTGCCGCATGTGCCAGTTCTTGTGCCAGCTTTTTCTCTTCTTTAGTTCCAGGGCACTTATTTTATCACCCTTTCTGTTTGATTAAAGAAGCAATATGTTCCCTTTCATCATGCTCCTAAATGAATGCAGTCATATGCTTTATGGAGGACTGACTGATAACCCTCATGGTATAAGAGGTCTATTCAATAAACTGGGAGTTCATGCTAAAAATGAGAGAGGCAGCAATCACTGACAAGGTCAATGTTTAAAGGCAATTCCATTGGCAACGTGCACGCGATTGGCTGTCAAGCAATCACATGCGTTGAAGTGCCTTCTATTGTCTGCTACTGGTCTCCCTGGGACTTTGGGCAGCCAGCAGCATTGGTCCTGCCACAGAATGCAGTTCCAATTCTACATTCTGAAGTAAAATATTTGAAAATGTGAAAAGTGTTTTCAAGATACTACTCATGAAATGGAATGGAATGGCTCATTTGTATTATTCTATTGATTTTCCTTTCGCTGCTTTCTCATGTTCCTTATCTTTACCCACCAATATCTCATGATCTTGGCACTTTTCTTCTATAGAAGTGAATTTAAAAAAATGTTTTATGTGGGATTCAATTTTGCTTCAGGTCTTATGTAAAAAAAAAATCTTGACATAAATGCTAAAATTAGAGGGTTTTTTTATCTCCTAAACCTAGTGAATCGATTTATATAACATTTGGCAGGTTTGTGAGATCTAGTAATTTAAATCTAACATTTCAATTATACCGTAAAATACCTACAACTGCAGAAATAACGGGAGATCATCATCTCACAGTTACTATAGCAGCGCTATCGCTCATTCGAAATTGGTCAGGATTTATGGTTCCATGTACTGTTAACACCAAAAGTATAATATTTAGGCAGAAAGTAATCATTGTTGCTGTAGCCTAATGGATATAATGATAATTTAAAAACTGTAATGTCTGTACTAGAGGGAAAATTGGTTGAACAAAGCTTCACCTTACTAATAAGGGTACACGGAGAAAAAAAATAATAAGGGTACACACGGAGAAAAAATATCACATCCACAAAATACCTGTTGCTGAGCCAAGCTTTACAGCTTTAATGCAAAGTCTTAAGCCTTTTCTTAATATCATTGCCATGATTTATTTATATACAGACTAAAATCGATGTAGCACTTTACGTATGAGATATAATGGTATACAAACTAGATTGTACAGACATATGTAAACCAGTAACAAAGGACCTGCTCACATGTTTAGCGTGCCAAGGCTTATGTTCATATTGGGTAACTTTTCAAGTTTCCCCAATAAGGATCCAGGAATCAGGTGATTTTCTGACCTAGGAGGCTGCTGTAAAATCTTTGGGTAGAGGAGGTGACGTTAGGACATGTATATGTACAGGTTCTTCCCAGTCCTCATTCCCTTTAAAGTGTACTGGGGATAGGCCCTACTAAGGGCCAGACTTTAAACCGGGCCTCCTACATTAAGACCAGAGGCAGGTAAACGACGTATGTGCATCTGCATGCGGCAGCTTGTAGCCTACCTATGACTGCTCATTAAAGGGCCGTATCTGCCATCAAAGAAGCAGTAAAAGTAAGTGATTCACATTTGCCAGGTTTGCCAGATGGCCAGTCGGGGTTTAGCTCTACTGTTATATGCATTTAGCTCCACCTCCTCATCTCAGGCAAGCCCTTCCCATGAGGAGTATGATAGGAAGAGCTTTGCCGAACTAGTCATGTGTAATCCCAAGTCTTTATTAACATACTCTTAGCCGATGATGATGAATGGGGGGTGAAATATTTAATTTAAGCAGTAAGGTAATATGTTTTGTTTATTACCTGTCATGTAATCACAATGACACTGTTTTTTTTTGTTTTTTTGCTTTGTGAAAAGATGTGATTTCTTTTTTTGGACAATAAGACAATATAATAAAGGTTAATGTAATATAAGAAAGCAGCTTGACTATTGTATTTTTTTATGATAGTCCAGTCATGTCGATCACTTATTTTATATTGACTGTTGGGGAGGAATAATAATTTAAAGTTGGGTATTTCACTCTACATTCTCAACTCACTTGCTATAACTATAGCCTAACACATCATGCTTTAAGGAAACAGCTGCCTGATTAATAAGAAAACCCTTGTATTCCAAATAAAGAAAAACACACCTCGTGTTTTTTATAAGAGACATATAATTATTACATAGGATGCCATTGAGACTATTGTAAAATCATTTTTTCTACAACATGTCTGACTACCAATATATAATTTGATTAAATCTAGCTAGTGACTAATGAAGGAAAAAATGAGACAAAAATTCAACGCCTGGAAAAATCAGATAATATTGCATACTTGTTGTAATCTTGTGATCTGCCATGCATGAGAAATGGCTTTTTTGATTTTACAGCTCCTTTTCATGACAAAGGCATAAGAAACAATTATCATTGCATGGAGCATGAACATCCATAAATATTGTTCTAAAACTATCTGCTATATGGAACAGGCTTATACGTGCCTCACCATCTAAGGCTATGTTTAAAGATACATAGGATTATGGAAAAAGTCAAATGATAGAAGATTTTCAGCAGGGAACACGATTGCAAGGTTGGAATTGAATCTGTATGGCAGATGAGAATACAATATGACCACAATAGTTACTTGAGATCAAGGCGATTGTCTACAGAAACTGTGTACCCAAAATGAGATGTGTTTTGTTTAATGCTTCTATATAAAAAAGCAATTTGTATTTAAAGGACTTGAGAAAAAAGCTCAGAATTAAGTGAAAGCATTTTTCATATAATATTGGTTTCTTGGGGCAAATATGTAAAATTTGGGAAAACTTGCGAGAAACTGAAATTTGGCAACTACCTCTTTGTATAACTAATACAGTCAATTGTATAACTAAAACAGAAAATGTTGCTAGAAATGTAATTTCATTGAGGGACAGTTTTGTTCAATTTTTAACAATAAAATATGTTAAATTAACTCTAATCAATATATGACATGCCTTCCACCTCTTCCGACCCTCTGTGTGTTAAATGGTGGGTCACTATTTTGTAGTTTATTGCCAAAAGCATGGTATAACACTTTTAGAGTCGGTATAGTATGATTTGTGGTTGTCTTGGTTAAGGTCTGCTTTGCGTCAAAATTAACAGGAATCAGTCTAGTTTTCACTATTTACACAAGGTTCTTACGGAGCCTATGGGAACAGCATCGACAATACTGTGTAATCCTAATTTATTGAAGATAGTTTCAACGTGATCTTATAATTCCAGTCAAAACCATAAAAACACTGATTATGTGAACTTTAGTTTTCATTGTGAGTTTTAAGCAAATATCATTTATCTGGCGACATACACATATTTTTCATTGGTTGAGAACCATGGGTATGTTTAAACATGTACATACGTTGATTTGGTTACCCATGGGACAATAGCATTTTACTTATTGAAACGAGTATACACAGGTTTAACTTAAATGAAAATCGGGGTGATGTAACTGAAAAGAATGAGAAAATAATGAACACAATAACATTTCGCTTAACCTGTACTTTAGTTGCGGAATACACTCTTTCTTTATTTGTCCGTCTTCATACAGCTTGCAGCCAGGGCCAGCCTATGGTATTGTCTTGCCCTTTGCTCCCTAACATGGGAGGTAACAGAAACCACCTGGGTATTCTATATGATGGAACCAGCCTTTGCCTACATTATCCTTTATTTCCCTCAATCTATTCTCTGTTTTTTAACAACTCTCTCATCCCTTTTCCTGGTAAGGTGCTGGTGGGAGAAAAATATTGTGTTCACTAATAGTGAAGTGATAAGGAGACTGTGCCTTGTTCTAATGATGGATTGGCTGGTGCTATTTACCTTCATATTTAGGTGCCATCGCAATAGCTGGTCATAGGCTTGTGCAGGCCTACAGGCAGTTGTTGCTTCTAATACCCCAAGGTACCAGGACATTGATGGAGTATGAGGTCTGAGAATCTTCCGTCTTAAGGAGAAAACAGTGAGCAGCTCCGAAATCTGTGTCCCCAGAATCTCTGTTTGCGGCCTTGTTAGGACCCTCGGTGACTTCTTCCCTGACAGTTGTCAACATGAAAGCTCAGAGTGAAGGCAGTCATATGAAGATTACTTTTTTTTTTACTAAGGTGAAATCCTTGTTTATTTAAATTGAGGTGCAGAGCCTCATGTTCCCTTAAATTCAGAAGGAAGGAATCATGGTGCTGTAATGTTCATCTAATCCTTATGTCTATACGTGTAAGCTTCACAACAATATACCTGCTAGCATTCTGCTCTGGAACATAGGTATTGCCCTTGGGTTCTACTTCTGTCTGCCATGTGCCATAAAATGAACCTACGTTTTATGTTAGAGGAATGAACAAGAGATAGGAGGACAATTCCCATAAGAGACAGGTCTGTTATCTTACAGCTGCTGACTGTTGTATGGCTGTTGGTAGGACAGTACATGATATTTATACTCTTTCTGTTTGTTCTAGCTGATGTCGATATGT
This sequence comes from Spea multiplicata, assembly GCA_009364415.1. Taxonomy (NCBI): domain Eukaryota; kingdom Metazoa; phylum Chordata; class Amphibia; order Anura; family Pelobatidae; genus Spea; species Spea multiplicata. The sequence goes on along the minus strand of VKOC01000003.1, from coordinate 16,792,279 downwards.
GTTTTGGGAGTTTCTGCGTGGATGAGAGACTACATAAATAATGTGCTTACACTAACTGCAGAAACAAGGTAAGCAACTCCTATTAAAAGGAAACATCCAAACAGTAAAATTAGAATGCATTTCAACACTCCAGGGTCTTTTGTGCATTTGTGTACATTCTGCATATTCAATGGCTTCAACTTAGGCTATTACCACCGAAAGAATTACATGGTTAGTGTACCGTGGTTTTAATGTTAGTGCGAAATTCCTGCATGCTGGTCCATTCTTTTGATCTTACCCTTTCAACCATACTGTGGTAAAATTGTTTTCTGTTTATTTTTCCTATATCTGAAATATCCGGACTAATAGGGTGTACCTAATTGTAGTTTCTGCAACATATTTCTAATCTCGGGTTACTCTGTTACTTGCTTTGGGAAATAACAAATGGGTAACTTTTATATTTGCATGCATAATATTGTTATGCTGTTTATATAATTATGGTCAATACGTTTCTTAAGAGTTGTTTGAGAGAGATAGGCTGGGGACTGAGGTAGGCAGAAGAGATCCTATTTAAAGGGCTAGTTTTATAACACAGTTCTGCGTTGTATATGGAAGGTAATTGTGATTTTCGAATTATATTATATGATGGCTGGGAACCAGTTAATTTTGGTCATCTACCAATTTACTGCTTTCGGGGCTTTTTTAATAGGGCGCTCTTAGCCTAAATCCAATAATCAATGATCAATTATCCAAGCAAGCCAGAAGATAAATAAAATATCATAATCGGCCATAATTGATTAAAAAGTACTTTAAAAGTACATTAAAAGCTTGGTGAGTCTTGTTAAGTGTTCAATGGATTTAGGGCTGCAACTAACGATTATTTTAATAATCGATTAGTTGGCCGATTATTTTTTCGATTAATCGATTAATCGGATTAAAAAAAACAATATGCAAATTTTTCGTTTATTTAAAATTTAATGAACTGGATGTTAAAAAAAAAAATTAAAATGTACATTAACATTCTTATTTTGTTATGATGTAATAAAAAAAACAATATTTTCAAAGTACAAGAACCCAAACACAATATTTAGAAAACTAGTTTTAATACCTAAACCACTCACTTTGCCCCTTGCCCCGGCACTCAGCACCCGGCACTCAGTCTCCCACTCTGCCCTGCAACCCACCCTCACACCTGCACCCAGTCTCCCACTCTGCCCTGCACCACACTCTGACCTTGCCACCCCCCACCCACACTCTGCCCTGCCCCACACTCTTCCCTGCACCATCTCCCACTCTGCCCTTGGCACCCAGCCCAGCACCCACACTGACCTGCCACCCACACCCCCCACCCTGCCCTGCCACCCCACCCACACTTTCTGACCCTGACCTGCACCCCCACCCACACTTTGACCCTGCCCTGCAACCCCACCCACACTCTGCCCTGCACCCAGTCTCCCACTGTGCCCTGCACCCAGCCCAGCACCCACACTCTGA
>VKOC01000003.1:16765308-16777315 GCA_009364415.1 Spea multiplicata | reverse complement strand
TTCCGGCGCTCAGCATTACAAGCCGGCACAGAGATCAAACAGGGAGACTCGCCGCAGAGGAGAGAGAGGGGCGCCGAGCGGGTACTGACAACTTGGTAAGCGAAAACCACTCGGCACCTCTCTCTCTTCTCTCTTCCACTTTAAAAAAAAATGGGCTTGGGGCGGCGAAGTGCCGCCCCTTCAAAAGTGCCCCCTGGAGCAGTTGTCCCACTCAGCTCCATTGTCGGGCTGGCCCTGGCCGTGCTCAAGTTAGTGCTCAAAACGAGCAAGACTTTTTTCTTTATTTAAAGTGCTTAGTTTGCCAGGTCTATTAATAAAAAGGAGAGTTCATCAGCAATATAAACTTGTGTGGTGTTTCAAACATAAGATTATGGGGTTATATAGCCCCAGATCACAATATATAATAGAGTTTAAACAACCTGCTATCCAGCCAGCTATTAATCTAACAGCATATGTCTTATTCCATGGTGAAGAACACACTCCATGGAATTGCTCAGACAACAATGAATAACAAATCAGCAGGCATGACAATTTAGACTATGGAATACATTCTGTAGACAAAGTATTCCCAGCACAGGGAACAAGGCGATGTTACAATTCTAATTATGTAATTTGTAAGTTTATAGTCTTGTGTACAGTTTCTTATGACCCTGTTTACTCGTATATAGGGATAATGAAACAGGGTAGAGCATATGTTAAGAGCCTTCTCATGTGACAATACAAATAATGTAATCAAGTATTTTGAAAAATGTGAATTTCCTGAAGCCAATGCAAGTTTTGCTAGACAGTGGTAAATGTATGAAGAAATATTCCTAGTGGATGTTATATATCTGATAAATTTAAGACAATCTGTGACTTGACACTTGGGAAGCACAACCATGCTTAAAATGTAAATGATCCTGACTGATTTCTGTTTGCTGTTTTTTTGTAGAGGAAATCTAATTCTGGTAAATCATTTAGTGGTGTCTTGAGCTGTAACCAATATTTCAGAAAATAAAAAATGTCAATTATTGTATTAAATAATGTCCAAATATAAAACCTCCAGCTCATGCTTGGAGCAACTGGAAATCATTACTATTTTGCATAGAAAACATTCTTACAATCCACCCAAGCAAAAATACATAAATAAAAATACAAAATTCTTTTTTTTTTTTAAGACAACCCTGACATTCATTCACTCTTACTCACTCTCTCACACTGTCATTCTAGTTCATTCTCACACTCCCTAAATGTTTCCCTACCTTCTCTGCCGACAACTTCCGCTTCTGCATCTTATTCATCTTCCTTCTTCTATCTTTTCCCTTCTCTTCTTCTATTCTATCTTCTTTTTTCGTCCGCATCTCAGCAAACATAGCCCGGTAACTTCCGCCAAACTGGTGGTTCTTGCGCCTTCTTCCCCAATTGCAGGCAACACCATATTGCACTCATGTTGACCTGAAGCCCAAATGATGGTGCTTGAAGTGACATCCTCTTCCCCGGAAAAATGTAAAAAAAATGAGTACATTTGCAGTTTCTACGAATCATAATCAAATCCTCAATCTCCTAATAAGTTGAAAGTTCACAAAAGCAAGGTCCTCTTTTATATCGATATGTCTCATTTTTGAATATCTTCAGTTTTTATGGTAAGTTGTACTATTCCCTATTGTAATACCGCTGAGGAATCGTTTGGCTCTCTATCCATAAAATGTAATGTAATTTCCTACTGGATGATTTGCCCATGTCTACCTTTCAAAGTGTATCATGCAATATAATGAATACTTTGTTCAATTTCCAAATCTTGTGAAATGCTTTAATTTGTAAATTAACTTTATATTGGTAGTTAGCATAGGGTGACCATTGGAACAAGCTTCCAATGAGCCCCACAAAGTAGAAATGTAAAGCAGATGGTTTATCAAAAATGACACCCAGTATTCTAACTTTTACCCATTGTTATATGTATTATATGTTTTGAGCAGAAAATCAGAAAATGGTGACCTTACGGCACAGAACATGGTTACTAACTAAACATACCAGATTTTTAAACTAAATCTGGCATGCATTTTTCAGACAATTACTTGTTGCACAATTACCAATGTTCTGTCCATGACTTTTTGGCAGAATGTGGTCTGATGTAAGCATGATATTAAACATTTGCTCCCTAAATGAATAAATCATTATAATGTTGAGAACAGTAGATACAGTATTTTACTACATTTAAAGACCCGCCTTAAATTTCATTTTCAATGGTATTTAAGGGACATGTCTGGTGACAAATAAGAAGGGGGCCCATTCAAATTCTCAGTCAAAAAAAGTTGTTTTGCAGAATGACTATGTTTGACACTTTTTTTTTTAATAAAGTTTACCACAGAAATAAAAAAAAAAAATCTAAAACTGTAATGTGAAATTATCAATAGATGAATTATTCACCTATAACTATAGTCATGTTAAATTATTACTAAATATTAAATGTAGTTATCAAAAAATGCCTGGCATAGTATATAGTGATGTCATAGTAAATATATTTACTTTTATAGTTTTTCAGATTTATTTACTTGTATTTTTTAAATTTCTGCCAATGTTATTTAATATTAATTATATTAATTAATTAAAATTAGCTTACACTGTTAAAAAGTTATCTTATTTTATTTTTACAAATACTGAAAAATAGATATGAGGGTGTGTAACCACAATGTGGTGTGGCTAAAGAAGGGGCATGACCACAGGGGACCCATGACTTTTTGTTGCCTGGGGCCCTGGATGGTCTCAGTCAGCCCCTGGATCCAGAAGGCCATACTGGCGGCAGCACAGACTGCAATTGTTTGAAGATCATACTGATCGTTGGATGCAGGAAGATTTTAGATCTCATCAAAGGGGTCTAGTCACTAAAAAGGAGATGGCAGGGGAGTTTGCATTTCAACGCTCTCAACTAGACAAATAAGGCATACATCTAGAGTGCTGAACCATGGAAGGCAAAATATATCTAATCCAAGCCCCACCTCTTTAGCAAAACTCTATCTTCTAGCTACATTCTCCCACCCAGAACAGGATGAATAGAATGTAAGTAGGGCTCTGATTCTCACACCATGTGCGTTCATTTGAAAACTTAGTTTGTGTGCTTTTATTGGTATGTACTTTTTATCTTCAATTCTGAAACTGCATTATGCACAATATTCACTTTTCAGCATGAAAGAACAAGTGTGTTTCGCCACTATACAGAATCCAGATCATTGCAGGGCATAAGTAATTAATTGACTGGAATAATCTATTTTAAGAGCACTCAGAGAGGTATCTCAGCTTTGAATGCGAGATTTTTTTTTATTTCCAGTCTTGTCCTGTATATATCTCTGAAATATATTTTTCATATTGTCATTTTGTAAAATGTTCATTAATATTTGGAAATTGATTGTAAGCAAGATTATGCAGACCTGGATTCCTGATTCACAGTATGTTTGATCAGCTGGCAGTGGGGTCATCAGAGTCTCCAGCATGGTGTACAGAGTGCCACAGGGGTCCCTACCAGGGTTAGCACTAACACCTGCAGAAGGGAATGCCCAAACCTCTCTCATTCAAACACTTTAAGAGTACCGCTGCTGAAATCTAGCAATGTTATATTTAATTAGTTATCGCAGAACTAGTGATTATGACATGGTAAGACTCAACGGTATCATTTGCCTGATCTCCTGTTGTCTCCTGATGTCTTAATGGTCATTTATTTATTAACTGTTTGTGGGAAGTAATAGGCCACCCTATATGCTTGAAATGGTTTAAATAGTCTCTTAGTGACTAAACACTTTTTGATATTTCACCTAAGCCTCTGATACTTATATTTTAAACTATAACGCTTGTGTATAAGCAGATCTCCTGTTTTTAAATATATAGCTACCTGGAGACCCCTTGCAGGATGAAGGTGGGACATCTATGGGTTGTCCCGTTGATGTTGCGAGCGGTTCCACTATGCCGCTCCCACAACCCAGTTTCCCCGCATTGATTCGGAGAAGCGGGTCTTAAGAGGGAGTGTCTCCAGGAGGTATGGTTTGGATCCATATTTCCTCCAATGTGTCCCGTCACTTAACTAACATCATTTAGGAAAACGATTCCTATTTTGTGCCTTTTCGTTTTCAGTATAAATCTGTTTATATTACGGTGGTTTCAAAAAAAACTGTTAACTGTCTCTGCAGATTTTGGTTTTGTGGTATTTCTGAAAAACATATGCAGAACTTCTTCCCTGTTCTGAACTCTGATACCAAAAGGGAGGTATAATTGTTCAAACAGAGAAACACATAGATGGCTGGTAACACAGGAATATATATATATATATATATATATATATATATATACAGTGATTAAAGCACCTTTACAAATGAACAATGTAAAAAGCCTATTTGGTTATTATATTTTGTTTGCAGTTTTTAGTAGATTGGAAGCAATATTCCCTTTCTTTACTTTCACTTAAGGTTCTGAAGGAAGCCAGGGAAAAAAGTGTAACCTTTAGGTGCTTGTTTCTGAATAACATTCACAGTAGCATGTTTTCCTCCTAAATGTCCTATGTTTCATTGCTGCAAATTTACAAAAATAATACACCTCTACGCAAGGTTACACACCTACCGTCATACTGATTTTCTGCCAAATGCAAATCATTAATTTAACCTTTCTTGGATCTAGAGGCAGATAGCCAAATGATAAGCACCCCTATACAAAACCGTTTGCAAGGGGTGGTGAAAATACAATCGCCAAACACACCTACTTAAGCTTGTGTTTAAAGATAAATAGCTTTATACATTTTTAATGATAGATTCTCATCAATATTTAAGTACTGTTTATGTGTGCCGTGAACTGAGTATGTATCTAATATTTTCACATACAAAGCAGTCAAACTAGAAATAATGCGTTTCTTCTGACCATCTTTACAATAATTAAATCTAGCATTTTTTTTTTAACTGAATAAGGGTTCTTGAAAACTGCTGGTCATCTTTTTGTAATACACAAATGATGAAAAGTCAATTTCATGGTAATTCATTTGTTTTTCAATTGCCTGCCACCTTACACAGTTAGCTTTATTGTTTTTGTGCTGTGGTATGAAAAAAACTTATTTAGATTTACATTTACTGCAATAATATATACTATATATATATCACACACACATTATATTAAAATACATTAAAAAATTATATGCGACCAAGTCCCAGGCCTCTATGGGTTAAAAAAATGAAGACAGCACCTGTCAACTAAGCATATTCTGTGGAAACATGTAATTGTACTATTCATAAAAGCTGATCCTCTGCTGAACTTCTTTTACGTTTCGTATTCTATTCTTCTATTCCAGCATATAGACTATATTATTTGTAATTGTTTCTTTTTGTTTGTTTTTTTCATAGGACTGAGCAATATATTTTCCAATAAGCATATTTGTCTCTGTATTATGTTGCACCTGTCCATTGCTTCTAATGAGAAATATCATATGAGATTCTTTTAAGTTCACATTTTCAAAGATAAACTACCATCTAGGGTGATTTGCTTATACCCTCCTTGTTGTGCCTGGAGGCTGTACACGAGTCCACGTCAACAGTCCTGCTCCAGTATCTTACTCTTTCTATTGCTGTTCACAGGGCCGGCCCTACCATGGAGCAGAGTGGGGCAATTGCCCCAGGCAGCACTTTTGAAGATTCGCTTATCGCTTATCAAGTTTTCAGTACCCCTCTCTCTCCTCTGCGAGCCCTCTAGCTTGGTCTTGGTGGCCGCTTGTAATGCTGAGCGCCGGAATATGATGTCATTTCCGGCGCTCAGCAGTAAAGCAGCACGCACTGTGGCAGAGCAGAGAGACTCGCCGCAGGACTGCTGAAAGGTAAGTGAAGTACAAAAGGGGGGTAAATAATGAGAAGGTAGGGAGAGGAAGGTTAGATAATGAGTGGGGGCGGCATGTCAAACTTCGGCCCAGGCGGCATTATGTCTTGGGCCCGCCCTGGCTGTTGAGAGTAACAATCAGGTAATCACAAGTTCACAGTTGGCACTTTATGGGGACAATTATTACTGAAGACAAGCTGGATTTACATTCCAGATATGTGTAAACCAGTGGACATAACAATGGACATGAAATAGGTGGGACAAAGGTAGAAAATGAGTAGGACTTTGGTGAAGATCAGTCAAAGTGAGCAGAGTGTCAGTATAGCAATAAACCCAACTGCTTTTGTTCCAGCAGAGGCCCTAATGCAACATTGGAAACTTAGGCTCAGTGGGAAATCCAGCACTGGATGGAGGAGTGATATGCCACTATAACTATACAATATGTTGCTTTTCATCAAATGAGGCCAAATAAGGATTTTGTTTTCAGTTAAATAAAAACATATTTTTAAGAAAAAGAAAGCCTTGGCATCTATAACATTGGCAGAAATCTTTCACTGCAAGGTTATTTCTGTCTCTCTCTTTCCCTTCTAGTTATAGTATGATGATAGACGAAAGTGAAAATAAATAGCTATATGTTATGTTATCTTTTGGTAGTTTTGTCTTTAAACGTCACAATTCAGGAATGAGAGTTGTTATCAAGAGTAAACAAGCCCAATACAAAAGAGCTGCCTTCACAGAGGCAAATATGTTTTTTATAAAAACGTTCAGCCTGATCAGTCTCCATAGGGGTTTCTTCTTTCATTTCCCCACTTGGTAAAACTATTGATTTTCCAATCATCTCTTTTTGGAATATTTTTTCACAAGACTTCAAATTCTGTGTCGCTTTTAGAAACCAGTTACGGTGACTGCCCTAGTTTTACACCAAAGAGACATTGTGAGCACACATCTGGGTTCTTTTCAAATGCAAATAAATGCAGATTAATATGTTATAGATAGTGTATTTTCTAAAGTTGAAAAGAAAAAAAAAATTATACAATGCCTGAAATAATGAACACTTCTAGCAGCACTAGAGGTCGTGTAGGAACCATGAATAGAGGTTTAAACAATCACAGAAAATAAAGAAGTATTTCAAAGTAATTAACGACTAGGAAGTTTAAATTTCTTCTTTAGGTTAAAATAATGAATTATTTAATTGAATATCTTTTCAGGGATGCCAGGATTAAACTCATTTGATGGATTCACATGTTTATTAACTATAGGGACAGGGAAAACAGACATAGGGAGACCTTTATAAAATTTGATGTGTAGGTGAAAGTGACATCTGGGTTTAATTGCGGTTTGTTAGGTACATTGGAGTATGGCTGCTGTACGTTGGAGGAACATATATACATTTCATATGTTGCTGACCAGCACATGTTAAGTGCTGACCTTCAATATGTTGGATGTATACATACACTTTTTTGGACAGGGAATGCTTGAAGGCTGTAAATGAGATGGAGGATTATGTAAAATACAGTTGTGCAGAGTTGTGCAAACCCTAGTACTAGGGCTTTGTATGAGAGGGGTATGGGGGGCATAATATCCTTATAGAAGATAATATCTTTATAGCAGATCCTTTGCACCATGCCTAGTGTGATGCACTGTGGCATGACAAAGCCAGGATCTGTGATAGATAGGGACACACAGGACTCCCTCTTGCAATTGTAACTTGCAATTATTTAAAGATAATTAATTGAACCACCTGCATTGAAAAAGGGATATCAACCATGACATACTTGTAGCAAACGCCTTAATTATGAGTCTTGGATATCATCAGATCAATGTAGAGTATTGAGTCAGCGCCAGACTGTGTGACTGCGAGAATCCGCACCTGAGATTGGAACAAAACCTCTGAGAGTCAGAGTCAACCTCTGAGAGCTCCCAGGTATGTTTAGGAGGCCTCCTTAGTTCTGCTGCTTATCAATCTTGGACCCTATAGTTTCGAGCGATGCACAGTGCTATGTGGTATTATATCCTAGCATGCCGCTTCTATGAGCAGGAGCCTAGTATACTCCTTCCTAAGGGAAAATGGGCCACAAAATCCCAAAGGGGAAGCTTTGGAGGGAGCTGTTATGTGGATGGTTGTCCTAGCAGAAGCATAATCAATCATTGGAGCAGATATAACAAGAACTCATAGAAACAGAGCTAAGCAATTTAGCCTTAAAATGTGAGGGTAATTATATCTGAGGGGTAAGACTAAGCAATAACTATTTAAGGTTACCAGAAGCACATAATCCAATTCCAGAAGCAATAATCCAATTGCATGTTTACCTAACAATTACTTATACCACCCATAGTTAGTGGATCCTCATATGCACATAATTTCACATCACTAACAATATAGGATGAATAATGCTGAAGGACCCAGGACTAACAGCTTTAAACAATTAATCGGATAGTGTTTACCAGCCTTAGTGCTGCCATTAAAACATGCACTTGCACTCAATAGTAGATCAGTTCTCTAAAGATAATGTTAAAATGATGGTAATCACTCATGTTGGGGCGATTATATGTCCTGGGATGAAAATGGGCTAAAGTTAGCTCCACAGCTTGTGTGGGGTATAAGTGTTAGGGTAGAGCTAACAGACTGTAAAATAAGTTGATAATTACAGCGACCACTTCTGTCAGGGACAGCTCTCTAATAAATTGGTGAACTACTACAAAGAGTCTGCAGCAGTGGAGCTGCTCAGCTTTTCTTCACTGTACATTCTTCGAAAATGCCTCCCCCTCTATATCCCACACAAAATTACAATGCTGAGCTAGAGCTCATCTCGCTTTTTAGAGCAGATTTTTAGAGTCTGTCACTGCCCAGTCAGCTTCAGTTTGGGGAATAGTCAATAAATCTATTTAAACTACCATAAATAAACTCAGAGGCTTCAAGCATTTCAAGTTTAATACAGTACTGAGCCACCTGCTTCTCCATATGCTGGATATTTATAAGAGCCAACTGAGAACTAATATGGTTAAATAGGGTGCTGGAATTAATGGCTTTAGGTCGTACGTTGTAAGGACTCTGCTAGATTACCTATATGACAAAACAGTACATCCTAAAGACGCCTTTGTCAACAGGAGCCAGAATCACTGGCACCATGCAAACAGATTAGGTGTAATGGCACTTGATGAGTGTACCGGTTAAAAAGTTCCCATACGGTTTATCCAGAATCTTCTAGGTCATCTGATGGCCCCAACAGACTAATCACCGGGGTGGGGGGTGACTGGCTATTTTGGAAGCTGGCTGCTTGAAAGCTGAGCTCCTTCACCTTTACTTTTCAACCTACAGCAATCCTGCACAATTGCTCACCGTGGGCAGGAATAAAAGAACAGCTGATTCTCCAACTCCAGGAAGCGAGAGAACACTAATCTCGTCCTTCCTACAAGAGTTTTTTGAAACTCCAGTGGACCTGGCATCACAGCCGGAGAAAAATCACAAGGCCTGTTTGCCAGCTAGCTCCCAATCAGCAGATAGCAATCACAGCCCCTTTCAAGGTGACCATACAATAAATATTCTCTTCGACCCCATGGCGTAAAGTCCTTGGTAAACATATCACGAGCTGAGGCTGATGGTTCACAAAGAGATAGCTACACTACGGTCAGATGTAGCAAAACTGGAGTACTGCGTAGTTTGAAATACCTTGCCACATGCCCTGTACCTGGCCAATTACAGCTGCCAACCACCAGCAGGTGATACCAGCATATCTATGGATACAGCACATCACACTTTGCGCACTATGGGTCCCACACTGGCCAACTAGAGACATCATATGTTGTATCACAGACTTCCAGCTCATGGAAGAAATTATGAAACAAAAGTCGTCCCTCAAGCTCTCAACTATTCAAATTCAATACTCCCTGAGTCTCCCTAAACAACGCTGGGTGGAGAATCAGGCAGCTTCACCGTAATGCTCTACGTCTAGACCTGGCTTGCACCAGCAGGGTTCTACGGGTCACTCCTTGCCAACAGAGCATTTAACACAAGACAGAATTCATTGTTGAGGTGGATAAATAACTCTCACTGCAAAGTGTGGTCACTTTGTGTAGCCCCCTCTGGGGCTATTAAAATCACACTGTGTAACAGTGTTTGCCTTGACTGAAAGGCCCCATCAGCTGTTCCTACTCATGTGGCAACAGGAGAAGATTCCCCAGTTAAAAGATGCCTCCAATGTACACTTGAGCAAGAGAAAAAGGAATCGGAAGGCCTTTGACAACCACAGAGGTATTTCCATACTCTCCATCACAGGGAAGATATTTGCTAGGATTCTGCTGAACTGCTTAATAGCACACCTTGAGCAGGGACTTACAAAGAGCGTGGGACCATTGACATGGTGTTTGCTATAAGACAACTGCAAGAGAAGTGTCTGAAGCAGAACTATGACCTGTTTTCCATCTTTGTTGACCTAACCAACATAGGTATTGAATGTGAGCTATCATACCCTGTTGTGTAAAAATTCAATAACTGATTTAAGGAAAACAAATACAGAACTTCTTCGTCTCCAAAGAAATGAAAAAAAATGTAAGTAAATGTTAATAATATTAAAAATAATTAAACAGATGCTAGGGATTTGTCTATAAAGGCCCTAAATTGATCTCCACAGTGTAAAGGGTAAAATAGTAATAATAATAACAAGGTGAAGAAAGTCTAGAAATAATTAGAAAAGGTAAAGATATATATAGAAGCACATCTTACCATTCATATTAAAATAGTTAAAAAAATAGTTGGTGCCCCAACCCAAAATAGCAAAAAATAGTGGACTATGTAGGGAAGCATTTTGCAAAACATAATTCACTCTGGGTTTTTTTGCACCTAACTTGTGGAGTAAAAATTAAATTCCATTTTTTTGCTCCGATTTTAACCAGGGCCTCTCTGGGATTAAGGCCAGAATTCAATGAATAACATAAGATATAATTCTACCGCTGTACAGGAACAGCAAAGAAAGCAGAACTGTTCATGTGGGAGGTTCCTTATATGGTCTATTCTGAGTTTGAAACATCAACCCTCTGTTTATATAATAAGGGCATGGAATAACAAAGAGTCATAAAATGAATCATTGAGTACATAATAAACAACAAGAATAGCTGTAATCTATTAACACATAAGAACGTGCGTCCTACACCTACATTTTTTTATCTGTTTTACAAATTATGTTGTGCTGTATAGTTTGAGAAAGACCCATATTCCGGCAGAATAGCTCCGCCGTAGAGATCTTCTTTGCCGCTGAAAGCTCAATTGCTCAAGGGATTAACCCTTCATATGCACCCAAGCACTAGCCGAGATGTAGTGTAAGGTGCAAAGAGAACTGAGTTTATTGGGGACAGCACTGATATTTATACACAAAACGTAATTGGATTAGGAGTATAATCTAATCAATTTCCAGACAGCCCAGCGCCTCCATGCAGTTCTATGGCCAGCAATGCCCACCCGACAAAGAGTCACTATTTCAAGGTGATCCTGAGGGAAATGCGTCTATCCCAGGAACTTGATCTGACGTCAAAACCCTGAGCAACAGAGTTGGAAACTTCCCCGGGAATAGTCCGCGTGGTAGCTGGGTCAGAGTTCCATAGCCGTGGCTGGGTTCTAAATTTTGGTAATAAAACCATGGTTCCTTAAAGAGCTCTCTCTCTGTAACCACGTCTGAGAGTTGCCACCATGAGCATAGTGTAACCCCAAAAGATCAGTGTGGTGTCCGTAGCGACACAGTTCCAATCAGCGCAGTTCCTAGGCGCCGTAAAGTCTGTGGCTAGCAGTGCGTTGCGGTGGGTGGGCCGGCCAGTCCGTGGGCCGGTCCACCCAGTCGGCCAACATTCAAAGCGGCTGTAACTGTTGTAAATACACAACACGTGCGGCTGCAATATAAGTGCAAGATTCAAAGCAGCCATTGCCGCCTCCACCGGCCACTAATGAAATTAAAGCTGCTGGTGTGAAATTAAAGAGGCATAAGGCATTTCTGTAGGCAGAGTGCTCTATGAAATGCCTTTTAACCCCCTTAATGCCACTTTGCTTCCAGAAATGCCTTTTTAACCCTCTATACTCCACTCTGCCTCCTGAAATGCTTTAAACCTCCCTATATGCCACTCTGCCCCATAATATGCCTTTTAACCCTCTAAATGCCAGAGTGGCATATGGGGGTATAAGGCATTTCTGGAGGCAGAG
>VKOC01000003.1:16733116-16760855 GCA_009364415.1 Spea multiplicata | reverse complement strand
ATTCTCGCACCGGGGCCCTGAGGTTTCTAGTTACGCCCCTGCTTTGTGGACTGGAGCACATTGATGCTGGAATAGAAAAGGGTCTTCCCCAAACGGTTCCCATAAAGTTGGAAGCATAGCTTTGTCCAAAATGTCTTGGTATGTCCCCATACGACCATACCAAGATATTTTGGACAATGCTATGCTTCCAGCTTCTTGTCCAACATCAATGCTCAATTCTACTGGATGAATTGGCAGAATTCCCACAGAAACACAGAAATCTTGTGACAAGCCTATATATATATATATATATTATATAATTATATATACAAAAAGAGGTCCTATTCATGCAGGCATTTGATATTGAACTATATTTATCACTGCTGAACAGTATTCATGTTAATTATGGCTCCCAAAATATGACAGTTGTTTAATTGTTCTGAAAAATTTCAAATAATCTCTGCTAGTGTGGATGATAATGTATATTCATAAACCTAGAACGAAAGTCTAATATTACAAAGGTTCATCTTTTTTTTTTCACTTTTTGGTTGTTGTAAGGTTAAGAGCTTTTATCACACATAGCCGTGAATCAGTTTGCAGCAATTTAACACCAAGTTCACTGAAGTCGGCAAGAAATCATGGGAGCTTTGAGCAGCTTGGCGTATAATAAACTATCAGAGTTATATCTGCTGAGTTAAGATCAAATTCACTAGAATTGTGCTTCCATAAATTGAGCTGCCGTGAGTAATTTTTTTTTTAGCCTAGTGTAGCAGTTTCACTGTATACTAATTAACTACTTAAGAACAGCTGTGAAATAGACATGTTCTCATCAGTCATCAGTCTAATTTATTAAAGCTTTGATATATACTAACATATTTAGCTAGTTTTTTTTCTCCTTTCAATTCAGGTTAGGAGATAGCTTTTCAGGAGTGTGTACAATAATATAGCTTTAGAAAAGTCATATTAGTAAACTTAATTTCTGCTAATACTTTAACCATAATTAACTCAGATTGTTTTCATTGCACTGTATCTCAATTTTAAAAAAATGCCATGTTAACATTTTTTGTGCTTGCATGGTTTGGATGTCTGTAAGAATCCAAGCATTAAGTTAAATTATGAAAAAATGTTAAGACCTTGTCTTTTCATGGATCTGTGGTATCTGTTTCTTTCAGATGCATTTGCCAAAAAAAGAAGTTTGTAGGTGACTTGATCGTTTCAGTGGGCCAATCTAAGGGTTAAACTTACCTCTGCCTGCATGAGAGGTTTATACCGGTTGAACACTTCAATTCACCTGCAAACCTAACCATGGTTTTGTACTTCTCAATATGTATAAAATAAAAAGTCTGCTTTACTAATGTAATGTGCCACACAGACACATTCATCCTTTAACATTGGAAGGCAACATTTGTGACCTCACAGATGTGTAAGAGACGTGTCAACACGTCTGCTTTAGTAAGGCATGCCAATAGAAGGCATAAGATTCCTTAAATAATTACATTTGTTGCTGCATTATTTCCGCTAATAAAAATATCAATCTTGAGTATTTACTTTGTTGGGTTTTTCCCTTTTTTTTATATGTGTGTCTGTTTCTTCATGATTGCTCATGTTTTATGTAAACCACTTCAAAAACCATGTAGTGTGTGTAGGAAAGTGGGATATATCAATATGCAGAATGCAATTACTCTTCTGTGCTGATGCAGCTTCCATCAAATAGCTGCTGTGCAAGCTCCAAGGACTAGACACTGTGACCATTTCGTAGGCCATTTCACTAATGACTTGTAGCTTTGCATCATGCACTGCTTCGCTTATTTATTGAGGAGATAACAGGAAATAACAGGTTTCTTTGTGAACTCATAAATAATAGGGCAAGAGGATATTAAATCTACTGAGATGTGAAAGAAAACCTAAAACTTATGGGGTTTGGTGCTTCATGATTGAAATTTTTATTCTTCGTGAAATGCTTACATGTAAATGTATGTGAATGTAGGATTTTGTAGACACGGCTAGGGTTAGTGAAAATGTTTGCAGGGGGGAGATTGGTTAATTTGATATCATTGAGCAAATGAGGCATTATAACTTTTACCCTATGATACATCATCCACTGAATATATGCTGTTTAGAAAAATGAACCAGAAATAAATCAGTGTACAAAATAATCAAATGAGCTGTACAAATGCGATTTTAATTATGCGCTTGGGGTTCTGTTTTGTTTTTTTTCTTTAGTTATTTAGTTAACCTATGCTTTCATCCAGTGTTTTTACTAATTGTTTTATTAGTACTGTAGGGAAATTGTAGATATGTAGTTGAGCACAACTGCCTTGTTTTACAGCTTGATTACAAGTAAATTTACTAAACTGTGTGATGAAAAATGTAATCTCTTTAAGTTAAAAGGGCAACCTAATTTCCCATACAGGCCTGCATATTAACCCCTTATTGACAGGGGGGTTTACGCCCTAAGTGGCATGAGCTTTTTTGTCATATTACCATATCTTTGTTCACCCATTATTCCCATTTCCATGTTTAGTGCACCAACACAAGTAATATATTGTTTTTTTCAAGCACACTATGTTTTATACCACTTTTTTGTATAGTCTTATACATTAATGTATATAGAGGAATAGGTACCAGAGTTTGTTGGGTTTTTGTGTGGTCTTCTTCAAACATATGTGAATTAATCAGGAAAAAAAACATCAAAATAGATGGACTGGTTATTATTGCTGTCAGATTCTATGGTGCCTTTAAGTTTTTTATGCTCACAAAGTATGCAGCCAATGCAGCATATCGAGTGTGTATGGAGCGATTTTGGCCAACAATCCACATGGCAGTCTGCCTTTTACCTTTAGCACCAAGAAAACATTTTAACAAGATAAAAAAGCATGTCCACCTGTTACTCTTTACTCTATAATTCCTTTATGGACATGACAATATCCAAAACAATCAGACATAAGTATTGTTGTATAATGCATTCTTGTTAAATGCACGCTATATTCATTTGATCTATTTTATCTTGGTTGTGCCCTTTAGGATGTACCAGTAAGCTGTGTCAAAATGCCCTGAATTTGTTAGGGGCAGGGACATCTCCCTTCCGCTACACCCCTGCTGGCTGATCGCACATATTGCGATTAGCAATTCAGGGCAATGGAGACCTGATCAGTATAGACAGATCAGGGAGAGGGAGAAAAAACCTTTTTACTCTCTCCCAAGAATTAAAAATAAAAAATGTAAGGAAAAAATTTGATAAAATAATAAAGTATATAAAAATTCATGAGGAGCCCGTTGATGTATCACTGGCATCCAAAATGTATAAGGGAGAGCCTAAAAAATGTGCCCCAACATCCCCCCCATACATTTCGGATGATACCATAGTCCTTTATCAAGATCATATATTTACTAGTGTTCAACAGTTTGGGGTCATTTAGCTGTTTTCATGGAAATCAAGGATATTTCTAGATGTGCTAACCTAACTGCAAAAGGGTTTTCTATTGATCAATTAGCCTTTTAAGTTTAAACTTGGATTAGCCAACACAACGTGCCATTGCAACACAGGAGTGATTAATACATGTATAATATGGGGTACAATGTAAAGTATGGGGGTGACCCTGTTAAACATATAAAAAATGTATTTTTTTCCTACTTTAGTATAGGGGTTTTTTTTTATTACTACATTTATGTATTTATACCATGTCCTGAGCAAAACGATAAATAATTTGTTTTGGTACATCACATTTTTAAAAGGAGAATCATGATTTAACAAACATACATTAAAAATCACAAAAAGACTCTTGGGTTTAAGGTATAAAAAAAACCCCTGGTCCTGAATAAATCATATACTGAAATTACAATTTAATTCTAGCTTGATCAAATTAGCATGTTTGTGTTTATCTCTCCAAAGTTGTTGCAACCCTTTTAATACATGCTAAATATATGAACTAATTATGTTAAAGTAAAACATTAATTGCACCAAAATGTATTTTTGGCTTTGTAGTTTACCATGTAATGCACAGCTGTGCATAATTAGTATCCTTACTGATTCAGCCTCCTTCAAGCATGGGAGACTGAAATGCAAATAATATTGTTAGCAATACATGGTGTTGATTCTTTGTGTGTGTGTGTATGTGTATATATATATATATATATATATATATATAGTATATATAATAGATATATATATATATGCATAACTTTTGTGGCTGGTCTATATTTCCCCAAACAGTCACGACAGTCTGGAGGTCTGTGTAATTACTGGTACAGATGTCTCCTCAAATGCTTATTTCCTTGTGCTCACATAATCTACTAGTGTGGAGTGCTGACACATGATGTTATATGAGGGTGCCTAGTTACTATAAACAAAATATTATACTGGGTTGCATAGTATAACACATGAAAGCATTTGTAGGTAGTTTTAGGACCCAGAGCAACTGTTTTCTGCCCTTGTGTCCATAAAGTGACATTTCTGGCTGTAGTGTTGCCACCCAAATGACATATATGCAAAACATATGATCATACTCTGTAATATTAACCGAACTGTATTGACGACATATAACATCTTGAATAAAGTATCCACTGGTTCCTCAGAAAACTATGCCATAAAAAGTAAAAAAATAAATAATAAAATGTTAAAACAACAGATTGCCAGTTGATCTATAGATTCTATAGACTGATCAAATAGCTGGTACACAGGAGAAATAATCTGCAGCAGGGGAGCAGAAATTATGCCACAGCAAGCCACACAACCGACCTGCAAAAAAACCAATATATATATAAATAGTTTCATTTTTTATAAATGGGCTGATTTCTACATTACAACTGATATCACCCACATCCAAGGAGTCATTTTTATCTAACTAAGTTTTGTAAATGTGTATTGTCATTTAGCTCTTTATTTTCTGCATACCTATCCTGGCCTATTCTGTGTGCTGTTGTGCAGTGAAATGAGTGTGTCATGTAGCGTGCTCTGTCGATTTTAGAAGTAATGCAAAAAAATATGCATTTTAGTGCGTTTATCTGCAGTTTCATGTAATCTGTGCAAACAACCCTAAGAAACACGGAAAGGTTGGAGAAAAAAGCAATGACATTAACATTATGGCTCCCAGGGAAAGTGTCCAAATGCTACTAGTGAAATGCTCTGGGCAATCTTCTAGCCAAAAATATATACTTGTGGGGATATTTTGAGCTGGTGGGCTGCTAAACAGTCCCAAAAGAAACATATGCCTCACAAAATTTTAAAAATTAACAGAAAAGGGTACGATATTCTATTTTGAGCCCAGTAACTTCCAAAAATTGTATATGATTTTTTTTTGCATGTGGGGTATTTCCATAACCAGGATGCAGTTGAATACATTTTTGTTGATTTCTCTGCACTTTTTGTGACTTTGCGATTAAAGACCACCATTGTAGGTTTCACAAATCTTCGCTGTGACACTAGCATTGCGACATGGCAATTTGGCAATGGCTATTTTAAATGGTCTAACAAGAAAGTGCACAATGTCAAATGAAGGCTGAGTGTATGATGTACAGTGATCAAAACTAGATACAGAACATTAAATGCCATGGAGTTTGGTTTGAAGGTCAATTATTTAATTAAATTAAACAAGTTATTTATCATAATTGACTGAACCTAGAGGGTTTATTTTGTAAAAAGGCCTGAGATAAGATGGCTTTCTGCAAGCCTAAATTGTTATGTGCCTATCTGCCTTTTTGGTAATACGCCAGACCCATTGGTGTTGATTCCTTTTCTGTAATCTACTGTGAAATTATGAGATTTGTGTGGGGGGGGGGTTAGATTTGTGGGTTGTTTTTTTTTTTGATTTGGTGAAGATAATACATTTTCATCCGTTTCAGCGTGATACATTAGGTTATGGCCATCCTCTTCTCCCATCACTTGTGCTTACAGAGATAAAGAAAATTAAAGTTTCTGTGGTCTACATGTAATACGTTACTTTACAGAAATATGTTTTGGCAAATATTGTTTCCAAGCCATTATCCATTAGAGATGAGAGTAGTGAAACGTTATGATGCGCTTAGCCTCAGGTGTTTGTTTTACATGCTCACTGTCTGATCTGTAATTGCAAATTTAGAGAAATTTAGGAAGTTGCAGCAGTTAATCACCACACCAGGTTTCTTTGAAACATCACATCACCAGCAGTGTATATACCACACACTTCTCCTCCGAGAACAGGCAGCTTTCAGCGGGACTGTCATCAGCCGACCATCCACCAATGTCAGTGGGACTGTCTACTCACATTCTGATGAAGGGCTTTGATTAGCCAGAACCAGGATGTTCCCAGGTATACTAATCACATGTATGTTATCTCAATACTGATGTTTGGTACCATACATACAATTAATTGTTGCTTTACTTACTTCAATGGAGTGTCAGTGGACATATAGTTTTATTATATATAGATTTAAGTGGCAACAATATAAACAGTTTATACTTCACCAAGGAAAAATATTTTTTATAATGCAAGGAAAGTTAAGCTATACCTAGTTTAAGGCAAACATATATACAATTGCATGGTATATGGTTACAATATCATCCGCATCTCCGTGGAAATAAATAGTCAGGAACTTCCATCAAAATGGCGGAGCTTGTGTTGACATCCTCTCCTCCACCCTCCAATCAAGGAGAGGACATCACCTAAAGTTCTGTCATTTTGCCCTAACATGAACTGAGGGCAATATGGCGGCATGTCCTCTCCCCCAATTGGATACACATGGAGCCAATGCATATGATATTGGAACAGTATATTGCAGGGTAAAGACATTACAAAAGTATGATAAATACCCATACCGATGTCCATTGGTATGGCACCGTTTTTGTAGTTGTGCACCTACGTTTGTGTGCATCGCCTTCATAACTGTGGCTGAAGGTAATGTGAGTTTTATCATGTAGCAGGGATCAACTTTTATACAACCATACAAGCCAGCTGATTTCCTCCATCCCTCCATTCTCTGTTCAGTATCTCCATATTACGCTGCCTGCTCCATGGACATAATTTTACATTATTAGTTTTAGTATTAGTTTTAGACCACTGATTAATCTGAAACTGATGCATTTTCACTACCACCAGAGGACTCCTGTTGACTACAACATGACTTCTTCACAGCTTTTGCAAGAAGGGTACTAAGGTATGGTCCGTGGTCCTAGTAGAGACAGCAGATGGAGGAGTTAAATGAGTCACTGAGTCACATTTTCTAAGTCTAGTAATTATAGCAGGGTTGAAAGGATTTTGGAGACAATGAAATGTTAAGTCCAAATAATGTTGCAGTGTTCCCTTAAAAATAAATTTTGGGGAATAGGATGGCCCTTTAACCTTAAAGTGCAGTAATTATGATTCATACATATATGTAATTTATATATCATTTATTTTAATTAAAACAATTAAAATAATTGTAATACTAAAGATTATTTATACTAAAAAGAATTGTCTAAATTGATTTTATGAACAAAATCACAGGCTGTCTCAAATTTACTTTGGCACTTCTAATGTATAGTTCTATGGTTGCAGTGGGGCACTAGAAGCTTAGCACATCTGTGCTTCAGCTCGATGCAGCATTGCAGTATGCTACAAATCAGGATAATCCTCATTTTTAACTGTCGAAATGGAAATACTTACATCAACAGATGAATGCGTGCTTCCCTAGATACATTCACTCAAATCTGGGATCTTTGGTTTTTCACCACCACTATAAATATTCAAATTTAGTAATACTCTGATTTCTCCTATAATGTCATTGTCTGGCACTGTAACTAAGTGAGGATAAGTGATCACCCTCCAACAATGAAGTTTCATGCCATTTTGTTTTACCCTTCATAGATTACCATTTATTTTGGTGCTAAATAATGTCAGGAGTGTCGGTACCTAAATTTATTTTACATCTAAAAATGTTTGAACAAGCCAACTATTCATAATAAATTGATGTTATACAAAATATAAGCTTGTGTTGAACAGAGATCTTTAATATTCCTAGAAATGTTGCAAATATATTACAGATTTGTCAAACAGTAACATTTGACATAATGAATGTTACTTCATCTGTCTGCGTATTCCGTGGTGCAAAGTTTCCACTTGAAACTGCAGTTTGTTTTGACTGCAGCACCTGCTCCCAGGTGTCACTTAGGCTTCCTCACCTGATACCTGAAAAGAGCACTCTTCCAAATTGAATATGGCCTTTGAAATGCAGTATCATTAATTAATGTTTCATTGGCTTATGTCACTGTAAAAAAGACTGCTGTGCTTGTGGACACCTGGCACATCATTGCACATTGATGCTGTTAGACATCATATTAATTCAACCTTCATGGAAAATGAAGACTTTTTTTTCACTTGGTCTTTAAACTCAAGCTCTTCAGTTGGAACTTTAACTAAATAGCACTTTTATGAGCGTTGTTCTGATGTTTAAACAAATAAACAGTATTGGAGAGTTGTCAATGGAAATATACAATTAGACTTGTGAGGGAAAAAAAGCAATGTGTATCTCTTTTTCCGAAGCCTTGAACGCATAATACTCTGGGGATTTTCAAAGGTAGAACTGTCTCTTTCAAACAGAGTATTATTACCTATCCTTTTTAATTTAACTACTGCAACCCTATACTTAAAGCTAATGTCATAAAATGAAAGCTCAGGCTGATTAAAAGCATCATTGAGTTGCTTTTGTTAAATAAGTGTGATTTTTTTTTTAAAGATGCGATCATTTATAATGCATTGGACTGAGAAGTTTACAGGAGCCAGCAACCTTTATCCACTTGGTAAATAGGAAAGCTAACAATTGACCTTCCTGCTTGCAAAACCAATAATAAAAATGGTTTATTTGAAATTTGAAATAAGCAATAAAAATTAATGAATCAACCAATAATATGACAATCCTAGTTACTTTTCAAACAGCATTTGTCTCATCACTGCAAAGTAAAATATTCACTGTTGTGCTTATATGGTAAGTGAGTCACGATTATATTATTTTGGCTAATAATTAAAAAGAAGAGTAGCAGGGAAAACTACAGACCCTTAAGCCAGTAGTTGGAAAATCAATTGAAACCTTGCTAAAGAAAATGATTGTTAAATATCTGGATGTAAATGGCTTGGAAGATCAGACAGACTCAGCACAGGTTTACTGCAGAGAAATCATGTCAAACTAACGTTTTTTGTCACTGGGTAACAAATAGACCAGTTGATCTAGCCTATCTAGATGTGTTTAAGGCATATGATCCCTCGTAGAACACTGTCCCTCATAGAAAGTAGAACACATTTGGATACTGTTCTGTGGGAAATAATTACGCTCAAGTCTCCCTCTTCTTTAGTCACTGAGGACATAAAGTATAGATCTTTGGTCAGTCCTCATTGAGAGTATTGTATATATTTCTGGAGATCCCATCTTTAGAAGAATGCTGGCATTCTGGAGTGTTCAGAGGCTGGCTAATAAAATGGTGAATGGTTTGCATGATACAAATGGTCAGGGTAGACTAGGATGACTCTATATGTATAGCTTTGGGGAAAGAAGGGAGAGAAGAGATGATACATTATTTTTCTTTTGGTTGCCAAAATATCCATATGCGCTTACAATCAAGTTCTAATGAAGTCTCTTTTGATTGGTTCCAGGTACATCATACTAGATATTTATCTTCCCAAATGTGACATTTTACCTCCCAAACAACCCGACAAACCCATGCTTATGGGGTAGCAATCTACTCAGGAGATGTTGCTGAACATATATTGGAGTGTTGTTTGGCAGTGACATATACCAGGAGCTGACAATTCATACCTGAAGTACAATATCTGTGATAAAAAAAAACACAAAATAAAATATCTACCACAATGTTTGACAAAGGGTGGTAGTAGTGGAAAGGGTTAAAATACCAGCATTTGAAATACCTTGGTGTGTCTAATTTTCAAAAATATGTGATTTGATGGGAGTAAATTGCATTGGTTGGCTTCAAAGACATCCTAAAGAGCACATGGGGGCAGAATGGTCAGATTTGGAACAAAAGGTTTTAAAATAGCAAAAAGTTACTTGTACTTATTGCCCTATAACTTACAATAAAAACATTTCTAAACTCAGGGCAAATAGTAGATTCTATTTAGAAGTTTTTTTAATTACCTTTTTAGGTGAGTAAAAGATTTTATAAAAAAGAGAGTACTTTTTTATAATTTTGTTTTTTTTATAGGAGACTAGATGATTTGGTCAAACATGGTATATTGAAAAAAACAATATATAACTTGTGTGGGTACACTAAATGGGAGAGAAGAAAATTACAGCTAAACACAAGCACTTCAAAAGTGTTTAAACAGCCTTCGTCACAAAGGGTACACAAAATTAGAAAAATAGCCTCCTTAAGAGGTTAAAATTGGAAAGGTTTCAGAAAGAGATTCACGCTTCTATCTCATACACATGCATACTACACAATACAATGTGACCCTACCTTATACACATGTATATTACATTATATAAAGTCACACTTCCTTACAAATGCATCACAAACAATTCAGTGACACTATGCATGCTACTCAGTATAAAATCACAACACTATACACATACATATTATGCAATACAAAGTCACAATACCTTGTGCAAATGCATACTAAGCAATACAAAATGACCCTACCTTATATATGAGCATACTACTATGTACACTACCTATTGTCAGTGTACCCTATTCACATGACGTAACGTAATCATTTCTGACTCATATTTTCTGGGGTTCATCCAACAGTCAAATACAACTGGTTATGACTCAAATAAAATGTAACAAGAAGTAATTAGCTGTTGGATGAGATCCCAGAAAATCTGGTCCTGGTTCCAAGTGATTCTCTCTCCTTTTCATGAGGGTTTCTTCTATTTTTTTTGAGATTTGTACGAATGCACAAGTCGGACTCACCCTACTCTATATAGCTTGCACTACACACTGACCTAATCTCTTTCCACCTTGCGTACCTGGCATCTTGTGACATGCTGCTCAGACTTACTTTAGGGGATGCACAAGTAGCAGTCTCACTTCCTTGTGCTCCAGACAGTTCCATCCTAGTTGTTTCATCCTAGTTGTTTCCATTGTGGGAGGCGTCTCCGCATAATCACATGATGTTCTAAAAGGACCTCCACTACGAAAAGCAGCGTGCCTCTAACTCCTTGCTAATTTGTAGAGTAACATTATAGCTGTGTGTATCTAAACATTCAGGTAGATTGATCACCTATATTCTGCTGTGTAACCGTTTACAAACCTTGCTGCCAGCCCTGACCCATTGCCTCTCTGACTACCATTTTGTTTTGCCCCTTGGTACAGCATACTTTGCTTTTTTTTTATTTTGGGCTCCCGAACAGCCCTCTGTGTTACTATATCCCCACTCTTTCAATAGCTTCATCAGTCTCAAATAAAGTAGTCATCCTCCTGCACATAAATTGAGGATCTTCCTGGTTCGTCTTAATGCTCATTGGCTGTGGGTAGTAAATTAATAATTTTGGGTTAAGGTATTACTTTTTGAAAATTTATTTTTGATACCTACTTAAAGATCTGGCAGGGTTAGAAAATTAAACTTTCTGTACTTTTTCATAATAACAATATATTTGCATGAAACACTGTGAACATTATGAACATAATGGGGCCTTCTACACAGAAATACATGTTCTAAATGGTATGAAGATTTTTAAAATCAATACAATTAAGAATAATTTACTATATGTGATAAAAAGATCAATACAAAAATAAACTTTGTGATGAAAAGAGAAATGAAAGATTTCATTATCCATATCAACCTGTCGGTGAAGGTGATATCCAAAAACGATAAACAGAGAGACAAGAGAAAATAAGATTAATTGGACATGGTGTACAGATACTTATGGTAAAATATAGCAATGTCGTAACCTATAACCAGATTATTAAACTGTGGCCTTTGCAGGAGTGGGCTGTCCCGGGGAGCAATTACTCACAGGGACAGTCCAAAACTCTTCAAACAGACCCAGTCTCACTTACTCTGACCCACTTGCAGAGGCAGGAGCGCAGCGAGTTCGTATAATGTAAAGCCGCTGTAATAGCTTGGCCCCTCACACAGCTATAAGAAAAGGCCCCAGAAAGAGATAATGGTGAAATATGTGAAATGTTGGCCTGATAGAGTGAAGGGTGATAAGTGAGTATGTGTAAGCAGAAGTGTTTTTTTTTGTTTTTTTTTAAGAGTGACTTTGTATGTGTGGATTGTGAGTGTAAATGTTAGTTTGTGTAAACATGTAGAGTGAGTGTGCATGGGTGTTTCTTATTGTGAATGTAGGTGTTAGTGTTTGAGTTACTGGGGGGCATCCAGCTTTACCTGCCTCCCCTGGGCCAGTTCACCACCAACAGTCTCTTCTGATATGCTATAAGACATGACACACACCAGTCATGATGCAAGAGAACACACATTACTGAGAACTGGGCATGGTATATATAGCCACTTTACCAGAGGGGGTTTTGACACCGCAAACAGGAAATTATTAACATAATGAGTAAATAACAACATGGCATCAGACTAATCTCATCACACATATAACAATGGCAAATACACAACAAAGGTAAAGGATTAGGGAAGTAACACATATAGACTAGACAATGAGTCCTTCTTTTTACTAAATGGGGTGCATTATCAATCACATTTCCCCATTAAAATTGACAGACATGATGACAGATAAGCAGATGTGTTGGGGATTTTTCTCTTTCATGCAATGCTGACATTACCAGAGGAAGAAAGGAGGGAGATAATAAATAAGAGAGAAAGAGGAGAGTTAAAGAGAAATAAGAGATTGAGATAAAGATACAGAGGAGGGAAGATAGAGAAAGAAGATTAAGAGAAAATGGAAAGATAAGATCAAAAGAAATAAGAAATAAGAGAGCTGGAGAGAAGAGATATGGAGAAGAGGGAGAGACGGGGAGAAAATAGAGAGATAAGAGGGGAAATAAGATAAAATAAATAAAATACTGTTTAATGTATTTGCATGACTTTGATGCTTGCATATTTACTTTTGTCCTTGGACCCTGGCAGCGCAATGTCTTGCATTAGCATTTTGGGTCACTTGCATCAGTCATTTAGTATGCAATCAGCATAGTATGGTGCTCCCCTGCCCCGCCCATGTGCGGGCATCTCATGTAGGATCAAGCTAGGGTCAGGAGCTGGGAAGATAATCTCCTCCTAATATGTAGAATCAATGCGGCAAATACATGTGACCCCTGCTTTGTGCGCCCCCGCCATATATACAAGGCCCCAGCCTCCTAATATTTTAATATCACATAAATACTTGCCTTCAGAAGTTTGGTTGAGCAAATGGCACACGTATGGGTGACCAGTCACATACCATGTGCAAGCAAGCCTTGTCCATCCATCTATGCTGCTAGGGATTGTGGGGAGTTATTATTTATAATGATTCTTAAGACAGTAGGCCTATCTTTTTTTTTTTCTTCTACATTTTCAATATATTATCATTTTCTCATCCTCGTATTACAGAAAATAAATATGATTTTTTTTCCACTACCAGAATTATACAATGAATATATTATCTAGGATGCAGAAGACACTTGTTTGATTAAAAATTCCTGATCATATATGCATAATGCTCTGCTAAAGTGCCAATGAATTAAACGTACTTCCAGTCAAAGCATCTTTCCAAAGGATAGATTAGCAAATATTGAACTGACTGAATAACAGCAACGTTATGCTAAGAGTAATAACATTTTTCTTATTCTTTAGTCGCAGCTTAGATATCTTGTTGAGGCGAAGATGAGCTGAAAGATGTGAAGCTTCATTTGTCAATCACGCATGTTTTTCTCTTCTAGCTGTGACATGCAGATGTCAGTGATCCAATCTCTGTTCTTCCAACTGGCTACTATTCAATGTCATTTCTTCATTCTTAGACCATGGGCATATGGTAATATAAGTCACTGAAAGATACATTTTAGTAATAGCAAATAATCAATTTTAAAATGGCATTATTGGAGATATCTAGTAACAAAAATTAGATTCCATTACATTTTAGACGTTTGTGTGCCACTATTTAATTTTAGTTTCTCCTAAAATGTTATATTGCATTTCATATACATTTTTCTGCATCTGCCTCATAGTAATGGGTTAATACTCTTTGGCAAAAATTCAGAGATGTTTTATGACCTGTAAACATGATAGTATACATGAGTTGAAACTCAATTGTACATAATATCTCCAGGCAGGAGACCTCTAGCACATGACACAGCTGTCATGCTTAATACCATCAAAAATAAGAGAAAAGACAGCACACCAAACACAATGATGTATCAATAAGAAGAATGTAATAAGAAATGGAAGAGTCACAGCTTTCTTTATATATTAATGTATAAAGTTCAAATGATATTACAACATTTAGATTAACTGCTTCTTTAAATAATGTACATTTAAAAAATAATTCAGCAATGGTTCTTGTATCTTGCAGGTAGAGACTTCATTTGTCCTTATAAATGGCATGACACTTCACCATAGTTTCCTTATAATTTTTAATGGACTTCAAATTTATAAACAAATTATAAACAATTTGTAATAAACATTGTCAAGAGAATTACACTGGGAACACTAAATCTGTATTTTCTGTGATGCATATATTATCTGGTAGCTCTAAGGCCAACTGGTGTGATCTCAATGTCTGCAAAATTTCAGTACACAATTACCGAGCTAATGGACTTTGACAATGTGCTATGGATTTGTGGAATTGCTTTTGCTTAATTTTGTACATACCTGGCTTTACTATATAAAAATAATTTTCCTTTTTATTGACATCTATATTTAGTCAGTCCTGTAAAAAACAAAAAAAGTGTTGAAATATAAATATATTTCATGTTTTTAATAGTTTAATTTTTATCATTTAACAAACATGGGTGAAAAGAAAGAAAATATAAATCAAAAAAATGTATCATTGCATACTGCAAAACTCTGGCATTATGTCATCCTGTTTATATATATTTAATATATATATATATAGTTTTTTCAGTGGTGGAACTTTATTAGTGCCCCCTAGTTTTGACTGTGGTATCTTATGTGCCCCCCTTATTTAGTGTGTAGTCTGAAAAATATGTCTTGGCCTGCTTATTAACTGGGCCAAATGCAACCAGTATTCTTTTAAATATTTTTACATGTTTCATAGCGTAGTACTTGCAAAAACATAATATTCAGTGGATATCATTTTTTAATTATGGGGAACGCTTTATGATCTCAAGGAGAGAATCTGACTGCCATTCTGGGGTCAAGAAGGATTTTTTTCCCCTAGTTTGTTGCAAAATTGGGAAGACCTACAAACTGGAGTTTTTTTGCCTTCTTTTGGGTCAACAGCAATTCACAGATGTAGGAAAGGCTGAACTTGATATACGCATGTTGTTTTTCAGCCTATGTAACTATGTAATAAGAAAGTTGGAGTATAATTCTGTTCTGATGTATATAGAAATGTGTACATATGTTTATATAATATTATCTATGCATTATTTTCCCATACATAACATCTACTAATACTGATAGGTCCCCATTATGATATATCGAATGAAACAAATTATAACAAGGGATTACAATGGCTCTTGATAGTATTGATAAATCTTTAAGGAAATTGAGATGGTTTTCTTTGTTACTTTTATATGAGTTGTTATTAAATAGATATTTAAGTGTCTTAGCGCTTAATAAATTCATATGAACCATCCACAGGAAAGATCTCTTAAGTGTGTACACCATTCCCTGTTACCGTAGTTACCGTAGTAACAGGGAATATTATTCAGCACAAAACCTTCCCATATGTGGTTCAGAACATTCTATATAAAGACAAATTGTTCTGCAAGCACAATTATTTGCTTTCATTGTGGGATAATTGAAGCAAGCGAACAGAATATATTATATCACTACACTCCACTTCCTCAAACACATTTTAACATATCATTCAGCTCTCAATATTGTAACAATTACATATAATCTATTACAAAACAACCATTAGATGGGGTCTATTCAACGACCCATGTTTGTCTCACATGAGAGATGATACCAGATACGATGTGAGACATGTTAGATGCTTTTATTAATTAGAATAACATTTATTTGAAGAATTGCAAATATGAAACATATTCTGTTCTATTATTCATGTGATGTATCTGGAGTTTCTACAAACTCCGTTATATGAACTAAGTTGCCAGTAAAAAAAGGTAAAGTACAAAACAAAAATCAAATGAATCAAATTCAATCATTACATTTTTTCATGTCTGTTTAATGTCAGGGATATAGCACAAGAACCTGTGACATATCTTGGTCTAGGCCAACTAGGCCTAGGGTGACAGGCCAAGGGGGGTTGCAGTCCCCGTGGTACAAAACTGGGGAGAAGATTGCCTGCTTGGGCCTATTGCTCAATAGACCCAAGTTCGACCCAAAGGATATACATCACTGATGAAATGTCTGTAACCAAGAGGATAGTCAACCTTATGGCTGTGGAGACATGGAGCCAGCACCAATTAGTCTTAATTTGATTTCAGATCTGGTGAGTGTGTTTAACCTCCTTCTTTCGAGTATATTTTCAAAGAGGTTGAATGGTCAGTGGTATTAAGGGTTGATTGGGTTTAAATATGGGGTCCTATGGCAAAGATGACTGTTGTCTCCATTTTCCTTCACCTAGTTCACAGTGGGGTTGGAGTAATTAAAAATAAAAGACACAAACCTCCCTTCATCCCCATACTTTTGTGAGATGGGGAATTAAAATGTAACTAATGCTAGCTGCCCCCTTTAAATGAAATTAAATAAAACCCCTACCTATCCTCTCCCTATCCTCAATTTTCTGCCCATGAAAAGAGGCCATCCAGAAAAAAAGCAAATTAAAAAAAAAAATCTTGATGCAGAAGGAAAATATGATACTGTCTGATATGGCACCCATCTTCTAAAATGGGTGCTTGGTATTTCACATGAAAGTAAGGCGGTAATAAGAAAAGTACATTTGTTCTTTATACCCAAACTCAAGTGGACAGTTACCGCCATGTACTATATTTAATCTTGATAATGGAAATTATATGTGATATTTATATGCTACTTTGATATAGAGAGGATGCTGTTCACATTCCAGATACTTGTATAATTATTCTGTGTTCTCTCTTTACTCCAGAATATTGACCGTCTGACAACAAGGTCTTACTGAATTAAATCCCCAATAAGACCTTGTTAAGATTTTGGCAGTGTTCATGTTGCTCTACAAGTCAATACTCCCAAAACCCATATTCAGTGTAGAATGGACCATTCTAGTTTAAACTTTCATTTTTCATGCATGGGCACTTTATTGTCGTTGACAAACATTAACCAACATAACATTTAATGACATTATTTATTTTGTTGCCATTAATGCTGCTAAAAAACAGTGTGTCACATATAAGACAAAATATTTTAAAGTTCATATGCTGATTAAGTCTTTAAAGAGTTATAGCTTCCTGCTACTGTGCAATATATATAGTGTACTTATTCATACTTAGAAATATGTATTTATAATATTTTTATAATAAAAGGGATCAGACTGGGGTCAAATGTAGTTCAGTATATGCATTTGTAAATCTGAATTTGTTTAAAAGGAAAACATGCATAATTAATAATTAAACAATTTGGTTATTTTACTCTTTCACCCTTTATTAAGCTTAATGTGTGTTTGGTATATATTTACAAAACATTTGTGAAAAAATGGGTCGTTCTGAAGAGCTCAGTGAAAGTGAGTGTGGTACTGTGATGGGATGACACCTTTGCAATATGTCAGTTCTTGTAAGTCTAATGTAAGTTGTATTATTGGAAAGCTGAAGCGTTTATGAACAGCAGTAACTCAGCCATGTAGCTTAAGACCACATAAAGTCACAGAGCGGGGTCATCGAGTGCTGAGACGCATGGTGCGCAAAAGTCGCCAGCGCTCTGCTGATTCCAAAGCTAAAAAGTTCCAAACTATCATTAATATCAGCACAAAAACTGTGCAGTGGGAGCTTAATGGAATGGGTTTTCAGGACTAAGCAGCTGCATGCAAGCCTCACATGCAAGGAGAAGTGAAAACATGTCCTGTGGAGTGACGAATCTGATGAGCAAGCAATATCAGATTGACTGCATTGTGCCAACTGTAAAGTTTGGTGGAGGAGCTGGGCTGCTTTTCGGTGGTTGGGCTAGGCTGCGTTAATTTCCGGTGAACAAAAATCTTAATGCTTCAGCGTACCAAGACATTTTGGACAATGCTATGCTTCCAACTTTGTTGTAACCGTTTGGGAAAGGCCCTTTTCTATTCCAGCATGACTGTACCCCTGTACACAAAGCAAGGTCCATAAAGACATGGTTGGGTGAGCTTGGTGTGAAAGAACTTGACTGGCCCGCGCAGAGCCCTGTCCTCAACCCCATCGAACACCCTTGAGATGAACTGGAATGAAGGTTGGGAGCCAGGCCTTCTCCTCCAACATCAGTGTCTGACCTCACAAATGCTCTACTGGATGAATGGGTGAAAATTCCCACAGATGAACTCCATAGCCTTCTCAGAAGAGTGTAAGCTGCAAAAGGGAGAGCAACTACGTATTAATGACTATATATTTAGAATGTGATGTCATCAACGTCCCTGTTTGTGTAATTATCAGGTGCCCCAATACTTTTGTCCATATAATGTATATATACACACATTTTAAATGTACATCTGTTTAATGGATTAGCATTACTAATAAAAGTAGAAAGAAAAATGTTTACATATGTGAAAACAGCCCTGCATAAAAATAGAATTTAACTTTTTCCATCTACAATAGATTTTTAAATGACTGCTTTTCCTGACCAATTTATTTTTGGTAGTATGACTAAAAAAAGAAAGAATGAAATCTCTCTTAAGTACTGTATCCTGCTAGAAACGACAAATAAAACCTTTTCATTGCTTTTACACTTTCAGAAAAGGTTCCACTTAAGCAGCAGGGAAAGGCTGTGAAATACAATGCATAAGAATACAAACGTACAAAAATCAAATTTTACATCCAACCGTGCTTTCAAAAAATGCATGTTTCCAACTGAAAGAATAGTAAAGCAATGTTTATTTGACATTATTATAAAGTATGTAACCCTTGTTTTTACAACAAAGAACATAATGTGGAGTTAAATTAACATGGGACTTCTAACCCTAAATCATCACTAAATGTACTAATAGCTTAGATTTCAAAATACTAAAAATATTGTTTCACATATTGATTAACATTGAAATCTATAGGCTTTTTATATGGATGTGTGTAGTTGAAAATTATGGTGAAAACAATATAGATAATGCAAAGATCTCATTAAAGGCCCTATATTTTTGCTAGCTAAATCAGCTTTCG
This sequence comes from Spea multiplicata, assembly GCA_009364415.1. Classification (NCBI taxonomy): domain Eukaryota; kingdom Metazoa; phylum Chordata; class Amphibia; order Anura; family Pelobatidae; genus Spea; species Spea multiplicata. The sequence continues at coordinate 16,741,567 of VKOC01000003.1, read as the reverse complement.
TAATCTACTCAAGACCAAAAGGTGCTTTACCATGTTTACACTATTTTTACTTGGCACTATGATAATAGGACATAATAAAAAGGTAACATCAGCATTCACGACATACAAAACAATTAACAAAAGAAAACATTAAGACATACTGGGACTGTAATAACTAAAAAGTAATGAAATGGAAGACATTGGAAAGATAACTGTTACTAAAACTACTAGATGATATGGTGATCGGGTTTTTTTGGCGGCACATTCCATCTCAGATACAGAGTGAATATCTGAATAATGAGAATAACACCGTATCATCATACATGCGAACTAACCCAGGGTAGGCTACCTGGAGCTCTTCTTTGGAATGAGGAACCGGGCTAGCAATACATAGAGGCAGGTCTAGCCATGCTAGTGGAGGAGGGGCTATGCCCAGATTATTAATTATTAGGAGGGGAAACAGGAACTAGACATGGTCAAACCCAGACATTTGTCATTGCTTAACATTTTGCTACTAGCATATTCACTTTTAAAGCTTTCCAGGTATATTAAGATATATGCTTCTTTAAGACAAGATGTTAGCAAATAAATTCAGATTAACCTTTTTGTAGTGACCAAGTGTCACGCAGATTATTTTTTCACTTTCCTGTTACCCGGCTACTAATTTAAGAGTAAACAATGGGACTTTGTGCTTGGAAAGCATATGAATAACACTGATACAGTAATTATTTACAAAATGTTTTCAGTGTCAAGATACTAAGTTTACATGCTATTAAATGTGATGGCTGCCATTGTATACGCAAAGCACACAAAGCAACAACAAGGGCAGAGTTTCTTTGGCCTAACTAACTAAGCCTGTCCTACAGAGCCTTTAATAATTCTGTACCCCCTGCATCTTTACCCTCTTGTCCACATAACCCCTAACTGCTTCTCTCCTCTACTGTCATTACCTATTCCCACTCCCATATTTAGGATTTCACAGGTGCTGTACTCCTCTGTAATTCCCTACCCACTTCCATCAGACGTTCCCCCTCCCATCTGAAAAGCTGTCTGAAAACTCATCTGAATGATAAGCAACCTCTACAATTCATCCTGACTCAATCAACTCATCCCTATCCAAGCAGTCCTCTCCTACTCTCCACTACCCCCTCATCGGCCAAATAGTTTGTAATCTGCTAAAGCTGTATAAATAAATGGTATGTAAAAGGCAGACCATATAATAATGCGTGACCCATATATTTATATTTACACCTTCCCTCCCAAAAGGACCGATAATTAAATTTGTCTGTTCTCCTTTCTGTGCTTTCAGTGGAGCAACATAAAAACTATAGAAATAAGACAAAAAATGAAAGAGTCATCAGCATTAAGTGTCAATGCTGTAAATGTAGGAATGGCCATTCCGTTAAACAGGAAATGTTCAGCAAATTTCCCCTCCTTTTCATAGTTTCATTATTGACCAGTAGAATATTTCCATTCAGTAAAAAATTAAAACAATAAAATGACTCATAATTCTGCTTTCTGTTTAGTTTGGTATTTTTTGTTAGAGTATCCCTGGCTTGCCTGTATGAAAGGACATTTGTGAACATTGTACCTCGAAGATCACAACTTCTACAATAGGAAACTAATGTACCCAACAGTGCCTGGGCAGCAAACTTATTATATATTTTCTACAGCTTTAAATAATTGCAATTCAAAAAATATATCTTCCTCTGAATAAATGTATTACAAGAAGACAAATTAGTGTGAAGACTTAATTATAAATTAGAAGAACGACAACCACCTTAAGCTTTGATAAAACCGCATTAAGCTTTGTGAAGGTCAAATAAAATGTGATCACAGTTCCAAAAAAGCTAATGTGTGTAAAGGCCAGATTGGCTATATAATCATAAACATAAAAGAGAATGCTCAAATGTTTCCCAGCATAGCCTATATAAAATAAGAGACATAATCAATTGGAGTGGCCAGTAGAATTAGGATACGGGAGGGAGATAAGTATATCACAGAGTCAAGGCAGTTCTTGTAAATGAGGAATTCAAGACCTGCCATGCTTCTTAAGACATATGCAGTCTACTGGGCCACAGTGTGTGTTTCCAAAATTATATCATCCATTTACAGTATAAACAGTATTGCAAATAGTGCCATAATAAGTCCTATTTTTAAAACAATAATCATTACAGTTATAGAAATCACACTATTTGTATAAATGACGATACTTACCCGTTCCCTGTCGGCTGTTTGAACCCGCCATCAAGGGAACACTGGGGCCCCCCTATGATGCACAACAAGACCCATGGCATGCAGTTAGATGCAGGGCTGGCAGCGCCACATTTAAAAACATGCAAATTCCCAGTTGTGTTACCCTGTTGGGGCCCTGCTTTTGCGTTTTCTGAGTTGCAGATTGTGTTTTGCTGTCATTGACCATTGGTTTGCCTGACCACTCTTCTGCCTAGTGATTCTATTCCTGTATTGCCCTATCTGTATAAGGTGCCTGGCTTGTCTGACTACCTGCTCCATGAACTATAGCTGGCTGTGTCTGACCATCCATCCTGCATTAAGACCTAACATCCTGTGTTACCTCCTGCAGTTTACATGTACAGGTATCCTTCTCCGTATGTGCTTTGACTATACACTCAGTGCCGAACTTTACCTCCCTACACCTGAGCCTCTTTACTGTTGGGACTGTGTATGCCCCTATCCCCTTATCTTGGGGCTCAAACCCTTGTTAGTTGTTTTAGGGCTGAAGCACTTCTGCAATTAGTGCTTGTCAGCAGATGTGACCATTACAATACATTTTGAGAAAATTAGGCAAAATGTTTTAGTGTGCATCACAAAAATTGTTTTATAGACAGTGATATATTTAGCTCACAAAGTGCTTCTATCTTTCTTTTGCATATATTTTGTCTACTAAGCCACAGTGGATGTAGACCCATGTACACTCTATGACCAAACATATGCGAACACCTGACCATCACCTGACCATGAGCTTGTTGGGCATCCCATTCTAAAACCATGGGAATTCATAAGGAGTCCCCCACCTTGTGGCTACAACAGCCTCCACCTCTCTGGGAAGGCTTTCTACAATATTTTTAAAGTGTGAGTGTGGTACTTTGTGCCCATTCAGTCAACTGAGCATTTGTGAGTTCAGGAACTGACATTGGACAAGAAGCATTTTAGTTCATCTCAACGGTGTTCATTTGTGCCCATTCAGCCAAAAGAGCATTTGTAAAGTCAGGTACTTATGTTGGATGAAAAGCATTCTAATTCATCCCAGATGTGGGGTTAGATCAGACCTCTATACAGGCTGCTCACGTTCCTCCCAACAAAACCTCCAAGACATACCATGTCTTTATTGACCTTGCTTTGTGCATAGCATAGTCATGATGGAACAGGAACGTGCCTTCAACAAACTGGTGACAGTTGCAGTGAAAGGCAACGTTAATGCTACATATAAAGCATGTGACACTCCCGGCCATCTGATCCAAGGACCAAGTCATTTTATTATACATCATCACTTCCAAATAAAGATTTAAAGCAGCACTGTGCAGCATGAAGGTTTTCCGTTTTTGTTTTCTTTGTTAGATGTTTTCTACTTTGTAAAGCACAAAACTGCTTCAGAATACTGTTCATAATAATAATGTTCATATACTGCCATATAGTAGTACTGTTTGTGCGCTGTGGACTTCTTTTGTTAGCCAAAGCCACTAAGACAGACACCCCAACTTTACATACTGCTTTGTAGTTCACTTTTTTGATATTCAGATCCACGAAATAATTAGAACAATAATAATAGTAATAATAATATTGTTACTGTTGCTTTTCTACATTTTATTATTATATTTAATATCATAAAAAATGGTTATGTATTTATTCATGAAGATCTTCATTTCAATATGTATTTATTCCTGCTACTACGACTACGCACTTTCAGTTCAGTTTGCTAACCATTAATGGAGCTATTATTTCAATATTTTCAAACCTTTAATATATATGTGTACAAAGTTTGTATGTATATATGTGTATGTGTGTGTGTGTATGTGTGTATATATATATATATATGTCAGTGTGTGTATTTTGTGTATATATGTCATTCTATTTATCTACATTCATTTAAGTAAATATTATTACTCCATGTTATATTTAAATAAAGTCAGTCATATTTTGCAGTGTCCTGCTATCAATCTATTGCCTTTTGTTTATACTACAGTATTATATGGAAAAAAGCAAATCTATTATGTCAGCAATGTTACATTTTAATTTTCCATTCCTTGAGTTCATTATGCTACATAAGATGTTGCTATATCAACCTTTGTTGTCATTTGAAATCATAACATCCATCCTTTCATTGAAGATGAATCAAATTGAATTTACCAGCTGTTTGCTAGCATGTTGTCTCTCAGCAATATTGGTAGTAGTATCCCACTTAGCCCCATCCACTTATTATGTGTGGAAAGGAATCTATCATCACCATTTTCTATAATCATGGATATGTTTTAACAAACCTTTAAGTAGAGTAATATCATTTTCTGTCTCATATTAATGCCAGTTTTGAATACATTTACTTTTCCCTTAACCATTGCACTTCTTTATTTGGGGAGGGTTGGCAGTTTTTAGCCTGGGTGGCAAATCATCCACGTGGGCCAGACAGATTTGGTAGACAAAATATTAATTGTCACATATTCACCATAAGAAATACACCAAAAAATCCATTCATGGTGTAAATGCTGTTTAAACTTAGTTATATTAGTAATGTTTGAATTGCAAATACAAAATATTTTTTGTAGAGGCCCAAAATTACCAAATGAGAGCAGCCCCTGTGCCTCCCTTCACAGTCATCCCCTGAGTCATCAATAGGATGTTGTTATAATTCTACTTACATGTGCATTCCTTGTTGAGTTCTTATAATTATATGTTCTAATTCTGACCCACACCAAAACCATAGCCATTTTGCTGGTCAGATTCCACATCCCCCTGCTTGGCACCTGACCGGGACCTAGCCACCAGGGCCGGACTGGGAATGAAAAGCAGCCCTGGAAACATTTGGAGAGCAGCCCCATATAGTTTATCTCGCGGTCAAGCTCTTATACTCACACGCACCCTTAATACATACCCGAGTCATACTATTTGCCATACAAATAACTATAAAACATTCTTTTTATCACATTATTTGTATTAAAATGCCAGGAAGCAAAAGTGTTAAAAGGCCCTAATAAATGAAATACATTACACATAATGGAATCAAAACATTTGCTACTGCAAACATTTTTAGATGAAAAAGCTCCATTTTATTCAGTGGAAAAAAACTTTTGGCTATTAATACCACCACAACTGTTCTAACGCTGCATCATCCAAAGAATACCTCATGCCAGATACATTATTATTATTATTTTTTTAAATGCACAACGTTCATGGTGCAAAGTGGTCTGCCAGTGTGTTTATATAAAAGGTCCTCTCTTAAGGGGGAAGGACTGTGAAACCAACGGGAATAACGGAATTAGTCCTTAGAACTAAATTGGGTTTCACTCTGATGATCCCAACCACCATCCTTTGTGATAATAAGAGATGCAGATTAAAATAACAGTAAATAACACAATACCATTAGTTTTCCTCTCACTGATTTCTGGGCCTAGAAAGTTTTGTCCTCTGAAGTGACTACAAATTCAGGAGGGCGTTTTATCTCTGGATAAGTAAAAATACATTTTTTTTTTACTACAGTAAGTACAGTGCACACCCAGCCATACACACCAGGACAGCCTCTGCCACACTAAAGCATAAAACATGTATGTTCTACACTGCTTTGTCATTAACTCCCCCTGCCATTAATCCCCCTGTGTATTGATGCCCCAGCCAGGTCACCCTTTAGTATTGATTACTGTCTTCCCCTCACAACACAACCAGCGTTCCCTCTAAGCTGTGCGCTTGTGCGCACGCACATAACTTTTCGAGGGAGCGCACCCATCTTAAAATTGTGCGCACAGTACCTAACGGGGAGCTGGGGGGCTGGCAGTCCGTCCAGGGTGATGCTGGCACTCCTCCAGCGACGGACAGTAATGTCTGCCGCTGGAAAAGCAAGCACGGTTGGAGAGATCAAAAATCTCACCCCAACCGGCTTAAAATCAATCAAGGGAGCGGGAGGTCTGTTAATGCAGACCTCCGATCCTGCTACCTTGCTATGCGCGCAGCAACTGATCCTGTATGTCGGGATTTGATGTCATATCCCAGCGCGCAGCACTGAAGCCACGGCCACCGTCTTTACTGCACAGGAAGGACAGGACACAGAAGAAGAACAGGCAAGGGGAAGAACGAAGAGGAGGAGGAAAAGTAACAGGGGAAAGGTCGGAAAACATTAAGTGAGAGTGGATTAGTAAGTGTGTGAGAGTGATGGGTGTTATGCTGTAGTTTATGCTGAATGTTTGAGAATGAGTGTGTGATAGCATGGATGTGTAAGTGGGGGGGTAGCATGGCATAGGGATGCTGTAATCACATCAATATGATGCCCAGGTTCCAGCATGTACTGGCTGCCTGGACATGATAGGAGTGTGATTTATATTATATATATATGTGTATATATATATGTGTATATATATATATAATATTGTTGTTGGTAAATTTTTCCAATTTTGGTGTGTTATTTTTAATAAAGTGGGGGTTTTTTAAAGGGGGGGGTCATTTTCAGTTTCGGTCAAGTGATAGCTGAATTTCCGGTCCAGAATTTTCATTTCGGTGCATCCCTATATATTAAGCCAGACACTGAAGCAGTAGGCCTACACCACATCAATGTTTGGCTTAGTATATAGTGATAGGGGTTATGCTACATTTTTGGCAATGTCTGGGTCAATGTATGGTGATAGGTGTTGTGCTGTGCCTCAGTATATAGTGATAGGTGTTATGCTGCCTCACCGTCAATGTTTGCCTCAGTATATAATGATAGCAGTTATGCTGTACCACCGTCAATGAGTGCCTCAGTATATAATAACAGTTATGCTGCACCACTGTCAATATTTGCCTCAGTATATAATGATAGCAGTTATTCTGCAACACCCTCAATGTCTGCCTCTGTATATAGTGATAGGTGTTATGCAGTACCCCAGTCAATGTGTGTCTCAGTATATAGTGATAGGTGTTATGCTGTACCCCTGTCAATGGTTGCCTAACGACAGAAGCTATGCAGTTTTTCCCAATAAAAAAAAATTATATATATTGATCCTTTATGCAGCCCGGAGCCCCTGCTCGTGATTCGCTCATAATTAACTTTTGCAGTGAGAATTTCACCTTTAAAATAGACCATGGAGTCAAAAGGGTTGGAAATATATAGCTCCACCCCCCTTGCAATGTGATTTTTTTTCAGCTCCACCAACTTCTCTTTATATGGACTGTAGAAGCATATTGTGCGCACAAAATTTTGGCTCTGGGAAAAATTTTGCACAACAGAAATTTTCTGCACACACCACCCAAGAAAAATTAGAGGGAACATTGCCCAGGACATAAAGGGGGCAGGGCATAGAGTAAACAGAGTTACACAACAGATGACTCCACCTAATTTGGGCTCCACCCCCTATGTCATCTGGAGTATCTGGAGCTTATTTATCAGTGTTTAGGCCAGGGATCCCCAAACTCGGCCCTCCAGCGGCTGCATGACTACATCTCCCATAATGCTCCTTCAGCTAAGGGGCTGGCTGAGGAGTATGGGAGATGTAGTCCTGCAGCAGCTGGAGGGCCGAGTTTGGAGATCCCTGGTTTAGGCTGTGTGTCTCTAATATATACACAGCCTAAACGCAATACTGCCTGTGCATAGAGACCTCAATTTGATTGGACAGGACCCCAAAAAACAGGACTCTTGGCAGGTATATATTAGTCAAATTCTACAATTCTAAGTCTACAACTGTCCCTAAAAATGTTTATTACAGCTTTGGATAGTTCCACAGTACAGTCGTACTGCGTATTGGTATACTGATTCTGAGCAGGGTGCATGAATAATGATACTTAAAAGTGACACACTGACAAATGTGCCAGAGTTGGATATCCCTAGATAATCCTTTAACCTTTTTATAAAGCACTGTGATTAACTGACTGCTCCCATCTTCATCGCGTCCAGGACCCTGAAGGTTCACACATCTTCCAAGACATTGTCTGTCACAGAGGTCACCGACCCGAATGACATATGGATTAAAACACATTTGTAAACTGGACAGTTATTTGTAGCATGCACGTTACTGGTAGTTCTCAGTTTACATTCATGCTAAGACATCCTATTTAACCCCTTGATGACAATTGCCAGTCCGGGCACGTCACTGAAAATCGTGACGATTATGACAATTGACGTGCCAGGACCGGCACGCCTTTAAACGGGTGAAAAAATCGATCCGTGATCGATTTTTTTCACTCAAACGGTGTTGCTCTAATGCCTCGACATCGAGGCATTGAGCAACACCAAAAAAAACATTCACGGCCCCCCCCCGATAGCTCCTAGGAGCA
>VKOC01000003.1:16692098-16733016 GCA_009364415.1 Spea multiplicata | reverse complement strand
ACACACACATACATACACAATATATATACACACACATACATACATACACACATATACACATACACATATATAAATACATATACATATATATACATATACATAATGTTTTCCTACCTTTCCTCTGTTAGTTACTTTTCCTCATCCTCTTCGTTCTTCCTCTTCTCTTCTCGACTCTTCTTCTTCTGTCCTGTGCTTCCGGTGCAGTAAAGGTGGGCGTGGCTTCAGTGCTGTGTGCCCGGATCTGACATCAAATCCCGACACACAGCATCAGTTGCCGCGCGCATAGCAAGGGAGCGGGATCAGAGGTCTGTATGAACAGACCTCCCGCTCCCTTGATTGATCTTAAGCCGGTTGGGGTGAGATTTTTGATCTCCCCAACCGAGCTTGCTCCTCCAGCGGCGGACATTAATGTCCGTCTCTGGAGGAGTGCCAGCGTCACCCTGGACGGACTGCCCCCCCCAGCTCCCCGTTAGGTACTGTGCGCACAATGTTTGAACGTGTGCGCTCCCTCAAAAAGTTATGTGCGCGCGCACAAGCGCACAGCTTAGAGGGAACACTGGTTGCAGCCCTAAAACACACACACATATATATGATAACATAGAATTTATTAAACTTTCCCTGTCAGAATCCACACTGACCTCCCCACAGGGACCTCTTAAATGGGACGCGAACAATTTTGACAGGAGCTCTCCCTGGGGTTTCTGGGACATTACATAAGGCCCTGACACTTTCACTTAGGTGCTCAGTTGTCTCAGTTACCCACTACAACTCAGCACTTTTGTTGTCCATGTATCCTGAATCCTGCACCAGTTTCTGTTTCCCATGCTCCCACTCTGGCTGCTATTCCAGTTCTGACCCAGGATATTGTTGTCTGACTATGTCTATGGGCCTGTGCTATGGTACCTCGCTTGGACTGATTTACCCATTGCTGACCGTGGCTTGTCTCCTGACCCCGCTCCAAGGACAGGTTAACCTATTGATGACCTTGGCTTATTTTCTGACCCTGCATTACGGTCTAGTTAACCATTTTCCGGTCTTTACTTGATGTCTGTCCTAGTCACCTCAGCGTATTCCTGATCCATACCAACTGTTGTCAGCGCAGTTTCCAGTTGCCTTCGGCCCTACACTTCGCTCATGTCTGCGCTCTCTGCTAGGAATACTACCACCTCTGTGGATATTCACAGGACAGTGACTCCTCAAATAAGTTCCCAAATCCCTCAAACCAAGTTAGGCTCTCTACGTTATATGATACTCCCGCACTAATTAATTCTTTACAAATCTATGCTACTTCTTCCCCTCCGTTATAATCCAAAAAAGCATACACAGATACCCAAACATGGTATGGCCAGAATTCTATTAATCATATATACGACAAGGGGAAGATCTGAAGGATAAAATAAAACCATATGGTTTCTTGAATATTAGAGCTGTAACTGTGTTAACTTGTCACTTTGTGCTCTGACTCTAGTCTACAGACCCTCTGAAAAATTAATGAGATTCTTAGGGTGTTAGGAGACACCTGTAGTTCTAGAATGTAAATGGAAACATCTTTCCAAAACCTCAAGTTGTCTTATTCTTTATTCAAATAGTGAATGGCAAAGGTTACTTGAAGTAAAATGTCTTTACTTGAAGCCATGCCTTCCCAATCTAAATTGTAAATGTACGTATCTGGTGGTTATGCATGAATTGCATCTGGACACTCTGACTTACATTTGATGTGATGCTTTGGTCAGCTCCAGCTTCAAGCAACAGTTTAACAATATCTGAATGTCCATTTATACAAGCCAGATACAAAGGGGTCTGTCCTCCATCATCATGGTTGATGTCTGCATTGAATGCAATTAAGACCTCTGCACATCTATGGAAATGACATTACATTTATTAAATTACTTTTATTTATAAAGCGCCGGCCGATTCCGCAGTGCTGAAATGCATAACATTTTATCTCATTCAGCAATAACACTACAACATTGACATTAAGTTATTGCACTACAATGTTTGCATGCAGAATTAATGAACATAAAAAACATACTTCCTTACATAAACCTCTGTCATGTACCCAGCCTTAAATGGGAGAAGCACTTGGGGCATTGGATAGGGTTAGAAGGCATTAGCAAGGTTAAGCAACCAAAAATATAAAATATAGAACCCAGGAAATTGATTTTCCATCTTTAACAAGACAAACCCAATAGGAAACCTTACATACATATATTAGAAGTTTTATCGACTGCTCCAGACCTTACCAACATAAAGAACATACTATCTTAAAAAGGCTTCACTTACTTGGAATGTCCCTGAGCAGCTGCTGTACATAAGGCAGTTAAGCCATTTGAAACAGTAGCATTGACTTGTGCTCCAGACATCAGCAGCAACTTTACACAGTCTACAAGTGAACAAATAAACAAGAACAATGAAAAGTAGTATTAAAAAATAGAATACATTAAACAATACGCCAGCTAGTTAGCATGAGCAGATTGCTCCTTTATTTTGAAGTTTATAGAAAATGTATACAAAATGTAAGACAACCTCGGAACAGGATGAGTAGAATGATCATATAAATTAAAGGTTATAATCTAGATACTATCCAAAAAAAATCACACACATCTATACATACACCCAAACCAGGACACCAGGATTTAGGGAAGTGGCTATAGGTGGGCAAGGTAGTATAACCGAACGACATCATAACAAGTGCTTCAATACACCATAAGAAGGTTACGTAGGAGCTGTGATTACAGCACAGACCTAAACCAATTTTAACGCTTAGTGGGCAGTCAGGGGAGATCAGAGGATTTCCTCGACCAGCCAATGATCCTCGCTACCCCTCGAAAGCAGGACGGTTGGGCTGCTTGTTGGGTCAGTCCCTGGAAATCTTGGGAGTTATATATATAATACATGGTGTTACAAATACCAGTTTAATTCACAAACCTTCCAGTTGAACACTTCAACTCAATCAGTTAACTATGAGTTACTAAGGGCAAATCCTTCCAAGCTTTTCCTACCGTGCTCCTAAAATAATGTTTAATTATTATTTAACTTTACATTATGCAGGACCAGCCCCATCTGGCAGGAGAAGTGCACTGGAGTGAAGCAAACGGAGCTAGATCCAAACCAGTCTTGCCAAGTCGTGTTAGCCAAAACAGGACAAACCATAAAAGGTTTGTACTTTTCTATTCTGGTTCGATCAAACTTTGGGGTTAAGCCATCACTGGGTCATCTACCACCGGTTAATATTTTTTTAAATCCAACAATTGGTTTTCTTACAAGTTATATAATGGGGAAAAAAACAATATGATCTGATTATGTAGATTTGAAAAAAATGAATTCTGAACCTCCTGATGGCAACATACACCTTAACGTACACAACAGTATTTTGCCCAACAATGCAACAGAAAGCTAAATCATCACCAAAGTCAATATATAAACAATCTCACCTGAATGTCCATTCGCAGCAGCAGAATACAAGGCAAAATGACCATCTTTATATAAGTTGTTGATATCCAGTCCTTCGTTAAGCAGCATTGATAATAAAGTGACGTTTCCCTGGGCAGCAGCTTGGTGAAGAAGGGTGGACCTGTCTCCCAGGGGAACAGGACCACCACTTGTTAGCAAAGGGGTTAGGGAGGGAGACCAGCCTGTGTGTTAAAGCAGTAGATGACAGGGGGAATAAATATATTTAGTATTAAGAAACAAAAGGGGTTTCGCATACAAAAAAATGTTGTGTGAGTCTTACATCTGTTTGTGATACCTATGGGTGTTTTGATATGGTTGCAATGATAAATGGTTGCTCTGAACACCAATATTAACAAGTCCATCATTTTAACTTACAGCTACACTTATGTTTTGCTACTCAGAGATTGGAAACTATTAGAAATTTGTCCTAGCAATGTGTGAAAACTATGGGGTAAAAAACCAACTAAGATTTGTGTTTTAATAATTTGTTTAAAGCAGGTCTGGATAAATGTGTGTATATTTTAGGAGCCACACAGACAAATCTGAGAGTCAACCTGACATGAAAGAAGTCCACTCATAGATATCAATCTAAAATGGTACAAGGTTAGGAGCCAGGTCTAAAAATCTAAAAGGGGCTACCAGGCTCCTGAGATCTGCCAAGCCCAGGGTTGAAATGAGGAATTATTGGTTGTATTATTGATTAAATTATTAAGCAACAGCTTTGGTAGTGATCTTGTTAATCTTGCGAAATTTGCTGAACCAGTTGCCAAATAATTTGTATACTCTGGTACTGCTAAAAGACTGCAAGAGAAAAATCACAATAGTTTTTTTTTTTTTACTGTTATTTAATTTATGTAATTTTTACGTTTACTGTGACTTAAGAAAAGGAAGCCAATTGATAATAAATGTACACTTAACCAATGTCATATATAGATTATTGTGTGCATCACAATATTGCATATAGCCTATTTACAGTTATTCAATATAAACAGAAAATACATACACAAAAAAACATTAATTGAATACATAGACAGAACAGAGTTCGCAAAACAGAAAGGAGGGTGGTTACATAGACAAGTAAAATCTTAACCCGGTAGGAATGCTGCGACTTATTTAAGAAGCAAAAGAAAGGTGATTAATAAGGAAAGCGGTTGCAAATGCTTGGCGACCATGCAGTAAAGAAGGGCGTGGGGGGAAAAAACAGCTTCTGGCACCAGCTTCAGAATGTAGAGATGGTTAATTTGAGAGCCAAGATCGATAATTCATTTATTTTTTTTTTACCCCTCTTCCCAGCCAAATCAAGAGGATAAATTACTTTAGAGTGAAATGAAAATAGCGTTTTCAAGACCTGGAGAAAATAATTGCAGTTTAATACAAAAGGTGTCATGGGGTATGAAAATCTATGAGCTTAGAATTGACCAAGAACTCAAAAGCACCATGCGTCAAATAAAAAAAATGAGTAATTTGAAAGCAAACTATAGTCAAAATAATTGTGTGATGTATCTTTTCTGTGTTGGAGTATTACAAGTTTTGAGGAAATGAAATTCTGCTTCAGAATTTGTCTGCAAACCATAAATAAATAAATAAAACTAAAAGGTTGCCCATGGTTCATCAGGTGTGCCTAGTCTAACTTGAAACATTCTAGTCCAGAATAGTTCAATTACTCTTCGCTGTTGCAAACAAAGAATAAAAGCAGAAACGTTGAGAATTGGAGACAGGAGGCTCCGTAGAGTCTCGTATAAAAACCATTTTTTGGCAGCATTACATTAAGAAAGTGGTTGCAGTTACTGACCTAACTTATATCAAGGCAAACTCTTGAGATTTTTATGTGAAGCTGGGCCTCCTAATTGGCAGAATGTTCTGCTTTTTTCAAAACTGCATGTACAAATGCAGAGCACAGTAAGCCAAGACTGTCTGATGGAAAATGGCAAATCTAGAAACAAGAAAAAAAGGCAACTTTAGTCCAAATGCACACGAAGGTTTTCTGCAGCTTACATTACACAAGACATCACTCAGCAGCCCATATACACTTTACAAATACCTGCAACAGGACAGGGCTGGGACCACCAGTTGGCCTGGTCATTCAAAGCACCAAGAAAATAGTGGGCAACTAAACTGAGAACACCAATAAGCCCCCTTCACTCCCACCAAACAAAATTTCGCATTAACTATTTGAGTTTAAACTATGGCTGTCTCCTTAAAACTGGGCAGGAAGACAAGAGCAGCAAATGTATGGCCCTATATACAGACACAAGCTCTAGAAAACAAAGCCCTACCAGAGACTTTTTGCAGGTGTAGAGAAAGAACAGAATTGGACACTGAATATCTGCACGTCCTTCCTATACAGAAAACCTGCTGATAAAAATACTTTTTCATAAAGTTTCTAATATGTAAATGAAAACAAGTTAAATTGTATGCCAATAATTGCACAATCAATCGTCCCTTTCCAGCTATAAGTCTAGTGTTTTATTTGTCTACTCCCGGTGCTGCATACAAGCTAGGTTTTGGCACATGCACAGTTCTGATAACTGAAAATGCATGTGGTATTAGACAAAAACAGATTATCATACCCCATGTGAGAAAGGAAAATGCAAGAAAAACACCATGTGCGATGAAGAGGCCTTTTCTTTTAAAGACTGAAACGTAGGCATAAAGTTATGAGAAAGGGATGCATTAGAAATAGAAAAATATAACATACAGTGTATACATAATGTATCCCGTTACCTGATGCTGTTACCAGGAGGCTGTCTGAATCACATGGTCTACAGGATGATGCACTAACAGGGATTATGGAGGAGGTACAGGCAATGGTTGTGGGAATGACAAGGGAACTTTCTGAACATGCAGGCTCGTTCCATCCAGGGGACTGGGGAGGCCAAGCACCCACCTGTGAAGTGCCTATGGCTGGTATGACACAGCCTGCAGATGCTGCAGGTACATCTATAGATGGTTTTGGTGGCAGTTGAGGCGAGGAAGATTTAGATACAGTTTCCTCGTGCAATACCCTGATTCCATGAGTAGAACTGGAAGGAGCAGAAGTTACTGGTTTGTTATCACCTTTCCCCCCTACACCTGGCGGTGCTTTTAGCTGAGGGTGTGGCACAGAAGGAGTTTGTGAAAGTCCAGGCTTTTTTGGAGGGATCGGTGGAGGGTTGCCTCTATCAACTCTTGAACCCGATTTTAAAGCATGTGATGGATGACCTAAACGTCCCGCTACAGGAGGATAGGTGCCAGTTTCCATAGGATGTGAGTATCCAGGCCTCAGTTGAGCACCACCCTGAGGACTTGTAAACCTTGAAAGAACTTGGGTCACAGTATTTCTTGCCATTTGTTTGGTCACCACGTTATCCCGGCTGGTGGGACAGAGTTCTCTCGTTTGAGATGTTGTATTTCCATTTTGGTCATGTTCGTTGGCATTAGCCTGAAATTTGAACTTTGCCGCCTGGATGCGGGGACTCAGACTGGAATTAATGGGAGTGTTAGGACATTGTGAGTGTAAGCTCTGCATAGACTGAGACAAATAGTTTGGTGATGCCGGGGAGGTACATAATGGACTATTTGGATAGAGAGAGGCACTGCCTGTCAGATCTGATGACGATCCATTCTCTTCCGTCCTGCTAGAGGACACTATATGAGTTGTGGGAAGACCTGTTTCATTGTGAGCACTTTGCCTATCTGAACCTGGTTTTACAAATGCTGAATTGGCACATACACTTATTTTCGTGTTTCCTGCTATGACATGGTTAATTATTGAAGGTTTGGTTGGTATAGTTAAGGGAGACTTTTTAGTACTTTCAGAGTCACTGTCCAGGAGTAAAGTGTTTGTTTGGCAAGAAACAGATCGGTATCCAATACCTGCAGGAATAGGGTGTTTGTCTTTATTTTTGTTAAGAAATGGAAGGTTTGCTTTACTCTCCGTGTCTTTTGACAACTTTAATTGCTCGATTATTTTCTTCATTCGGTCGATTTCATCTTGCAATTCTTTGGTGTGTACCTCTTCTTGACATAGCTTGGCACGGAGATGCTCTCTTTCTGCATCAAACTCGGAGAGTTGTTTTTCAATTTGAGCCTCCATCTGTGCTTCCATTTGGGACCGGCTCTGTTTTTCAGTAGCAAGTGCTTCTTGCAGTTCAGCACCCTTTTTCTTTTCTGCCTCGAGTTTTGACAATGCCTCCTCAAGATTCTGGGCTTCTTCTGCAATTTTACCAGACAAAAGTTTGCATTCCTTAACCAGAATAAGAACCACGTGTTTATTTTTAGCACGTTCTTCTTCAAGACGGGCCAATAGCTTCTTGTGTTCTTGTTCTAAATTCTGTAGCTGAGTTTTCTCTGCTTCCAGCTGGATTAAAAAAATACATTTCATTTACATAAACACACATTGCAATCAAACATTAAATGGGCACTAATCATGAACACTATTTAAACTAACCTACATCATATGGTAAGAGCAACTTGATTTTTAGATCAAGACAGATGTAAGATTTCTTTACTTTGTGACATCTATATTATTTTTTTTTAGGTTATCATATTTTCACTATTCGTCTTATCTTGACAGCGTTACATTGTGAAGAGGATAGAGACTATAGATTGATATTCAGATGAAGTGCAGGGAAATGTCACATGATTATAGTTAACAGAAAACAAAAGATTAGAAGTAAAACAAATTAACATGTTTTGCAAAATAAAACTAATACCTGCTACACACATTTAAATGTGCAATAGGTAAATATAATTATGCAGCAAAATGTATTCGTTTTGGTCGTGTCCAAAGGTGACTTTGTCCAGCTGATGCACCAAAATAATATGTACAAACCTACATGGTAATCTCCTAAGGAAAATAAAAATCACTCTACATTTATTAATTTGGTAGTGGCTCACCTTGCCCTCTTACTTCACTGTTAAAAGTGTTACTTTAATAAACATGATCTTGCCTGAGAACATCCCAGGTGTGGCTTAGAGGTCACCCTATCCCTGTCCATGAGGCGGTTAGGACAGCTGGGGCCGGGAGGCACATCTAGCACTAGGTATGAGGGTAAATGGGTAGGAAATTGGCAAACTAAGGTGAGGACTGGTTATAGGCAAGTATCCCTCTTCCCACTTCAAAGAGATCAAAGGACCGTCTGAGAGGCTAAGCAATCAGCTCTGACACTCAAAGCCTCCAGGCCATCTCCCGGATACGTTTATGGCAAAGTGCCCGTATTTTCCAAGGACGATTCCTAGGCAGCATCCACTCAACGAAGAAGAAGGTGGTCACTGTACTGTAATAAACAACTATTATACTGCATCGTGAAACACTTGAACTGTGTTTAATTACCCTGTGGACAGGTTTTTTTTTTAAACCACATTGAAACCTCTGCTTTAATCGAAAGAAGGTGATGCAGTTTATTAACAATAGTCTAATTTACTGCAAACTCATTGTAGGGCCACATCCAGTATTACAATACAGTTTATGACAAAGCTTTCCAGAGATCACTGCAAAGTAGTTAAAAGCTTTTAAAGCCACCTTAAATGGAAATATTACAGCGAAAACACATGCTCGTCTACATGAAGGAGAATTCAACAAACCGTAAAACAAACGTGGAAAAGGGGTCCTGCACACTCGAGTTATAAGATTAGTATGCCATTTGCAACCATACTAGATATAAGAGCTATGCTCTTATGTATGCACATTAAGCCATCTGAACTCGGTGAAAGTAATTTTTCTGCCTAAAGGCAATACAGTTCATAAAGGACAAGAAAATGTAAAGGAAGGGAAGGTTATAAATGAAAAATATACTGAGTTCTAGCTCGCTTTTTTTGATCATTATGTATGCATTACTCGAAAAGTAACATTAACAGCCCTTTCACAACACAAAGTATATCCTTTAATGGGTTAATTATGCCAAACCATGTTTACTTTGGCAAAACCTAGGTAAATACCGTTTGGGGAAACAGGGTTTTAAGAGACCTGTAGTAGACCTGTCGTAGATTGAATTACCTACAGCGCTACAGAGCTGGAGCTTCTACCGCAGGTGAATGCTAATATTTTTTTTCTTTCGTTTTTTAAGAATGCATTTTAATGTACTCACAGAGTACGTTAGTATGGCTGCAAAATGTTTCTTTAATAATTTGGAATAAAATTGGATTCCAATGCTTTTGAATACACTAAATCCAAAAAACGTAATTTATTCTTATTTTCTAATTAATGAACACAGCCCACCTAAAACAAGTTAATTTCTAGGTCTATAGCTTGAGTCAATTACCAAATTTAAAATTGGTATTCACAATGTACAATTATGTTTTTCCACCGTATGGTTTAATGCTTTTTTCCTCTATCCACAAACAGCAACACAGAATTGTAAAAAAACAAAAGAAATGAGATCTCATGTGGAAGCAAGCACTAACTTCATAGATAGATGAGACCTCAACGTAAGGTCTAAGAAAGTTTAATGCAGAAGAATACTTCTCACTCACAGACTTCAATTAGTCAGATTTTTAAATCTCACTTCAATTCATTAGAATCGTCCTGAAATTAGGGAGCTTAACTTAGATAAGGTTAGAACATCAGGTGAAAGATGGCATTTATATGGTGTGTTGATTCAGCTCTGACAGTTAATTAGCATAATCAGTTATTGTAACCCATAAGTCTTCTCTACAAACAGGGATTTTCATATCTGCAGATGGAGACGAACATACGTAAGTACCACATGTGTTGTGTTTTTGCCCGCATGCTAAAGATCTTAGAAAGTGTTTTCTAATTCATAAAAGTATAAAGCTAAAATTACTTGCATGCAAAATCCGTACAGATTTTCAAACAGATGCTAGGTATATTAACGTATGTATCTCTCAGTCAAGTGTTAGGCAACGAGCCAGCCTCGAAAGCAAGAGACTCTTACAGCTTACAGAGCTATACAGATTAAACTGTCTGGTGTGCACAGCCCACTTTAAGCTGTACATACATTTCTTAAAAATGATATAAAAATAAACATTTTCCACCTTTTCGTACAATAATGCTCAATGTTAGTTAAAATGCCATCTGCAGTTAATCATTTAATTGCCGAGATAAAATCATTGGGACACTGATGGTCCAACTATAAACTGCGTGGTAGATGCACAAGCAGAGATGCCAGGTGTCCCAGTTCCAGCTAGTATTTGGAAATGATAGCTAGAATATATATATATCTAATATATAAGAAAGACAACTTATTTTTAACTTCCACCATTTCACTATAAAATAAAGACAATCGTTTGGCAAAAAAGGTTAAGCACCATAAATCTAAGATCTGGATAGACTTCACCAATCAAAAATAAGTATACACATACTCATGGAAGCATATAACACAAAACAAGTAAATAATTTAAGTTCATATTGCTGCCTGAACACTACACTTTTATAGTTTTATAGCATTTAATTACCAACTGTCCTATAGATTGACAGTCTTTACATTAAAGACGAGCATGTACCTTTCTTTGCCTTCTTTCGGCAGCAGCCAGTTGAGCAGTCATCCTCTCTTGCATTTTTCTGCAGTGAGCCATGACAGCTTCCAAGATGGTAAGAGGATTGTTGCATATGGGTTTTTTCTCCTTGTCAAAGGTTCCTGCTTCAAAGTCTCTCTGAAGCGCCAGGAAGGGGTCACCAAGATTAAACCTTCCATATCTTTCTTGGACAAAAACATCCTTTTTTCGTGCCTGAAAGACAAAAAAAAATCCAGAAATACGCATTAGAAAAAAATGCAGGTAACCTTTATTTCATTGTTTAATGGTTTAATTGAAGGCCTGGGCTGGCCATCTGGCACAACACCCAGTAGACCACAGGCCGCCATAACTCTATGCTCACACCAGCAGCAGATCGGGTGCTGCAGTGTGCGGCCAAGGCCGGTGGTCACCAAATGTTGCATGTGTGCCGTGTTTGGCCCTGTTTAATTGCAAGGTATTTTCCCCAATGATTATGTGTCATATTGTGGTCAATTTTCTATACAATACTAAATTTAGCATAACAGAGACATTGCACTATATTTTGTACCTGTGCACATTCATTATTTTTGAGCCTACATGTTATTATAGCTGAAAAGTGGAGTTTTTCAGCACATACATGATTTCTCCAGTATCAGTTGACCCCCAACCTGGATTTCAGTAACATAAACACTGTAAAAATGTACTTCATGAGTTTTTACAAAATAAGATTGGAGAATACTACCATATTTTCAGTCAAAATAGACCAGGAATGCTTATCGATAGACACATTCCATGGATCTGGTAGTTATTCCAAATAAAATACTGTGCCCCAAAGTTCTTTCAGTTTTGGAAAAAGAGAATAAAACAGTAACAATCTGTAATGAAAAATATACAGGCAATTGCAGTCACTGTGTCCAACACTAACAGGAAATGCCACCTTGCAGTCTTCCTCTACAAAGAAGCAAAAAACATTTTGACAAAAAAAAAAAAAAAAAAAAGATATTTTTCTTCATTATGGAACAAAAGCTAATGGCAGATTTAATGACAGATGTTCTAGATGTTCCAGTTGATATTACAGTTGTAGCGTGATTTTCATTTTCCAAAATATATATATTTTTTTTTTTAAAAAACACATATTTCCTTAACCTGTTTTGTAAGTCCTGGAGATCACCGATAACAAATTGTGACCATGGTTAAAAATGTATGGTCCCAGTACCGATTGCTAAGGTACCCCACTAGTAACCTCAGAATATACACCACTGTTAGGTTAGTATGACAAGTTCTCCCTGCATTAAACCTTTGCCGTTTCTGATCTTGCAAATCCAGATACTTAATCGTTTCCCTTAACATGGTTTCCATTAATTTCCCAACTACTGATGTAAGACATCCTAGTCTGTGGTTAGCCGTGTCTCCCCTGCTACCCTTTTTGTGAAGTGGTGCTACCATTGCCAACGTCCAATAGTTACATCGTGGAACTACTCCTGTCAATAATAACCAGTAAAGCAATTATGCTAATGGTTTCAGAAGAATACTTCTTTAAATAACTTTGGGTATTGGGGTTCCTGTTTTCCTTTTCTCAGCATTATCATTTATTCTAATTTTGTGGGGATGAATATCTTGTTCTTGTTAGCCATTGCTGGCTATCTTTGCAAAGAATATGGTGACTTTGGTATTGTATCTTGCCCACTATGATTGTATTTAATTCTCTTGTTTCTGAAGAACTCATAAAAAATATTGTCAAAAAATAATAACTGTAGGTGTATCCCTTAGTACAACTTCTTCCTCTTTGAGGATATATGTTTTATGTCTCGCAATTTCTTCTTTTCTAACCTACGTCCCTTCACCTTCCTCTGTAAAAACTGAACAAAAGTATTTATTCAGGAAGTTGGCTACATCTTTATCCTGATTTCCAAAACTCACAATAGCATGTTATTCTGTGTTTTAAATCTTATGTCCCGCAGAACTCAATACAGATGAACTAGTCCTGTGGAGAACCTCTAGAGACTTCTACACACATATGTCTTTTAATTTAGGAGAGATCATAGCGTAAAGCTTTTTACAGCACGAGAACAGGGCATCTGTCAACACTTTTACACAACAGTTAGGCTTCACCTCAGGAATTACAATAAAATGATTTGAAAAAACGATTCTATTTTGAACATATATGCGGTACGTCAGCACAGGAACTCACAGGTGTACCATTCAATGTGCATGAACTCCCACACTGTTCACTCCTCTGCAGAAACATGGGTTTATGCTCAATCATATATATTGAAAGTCTGCTTGCTTTAATTTCCATATATATACATATATATATATATATATATACATACATACTGCATCAAATGACATCATATCTATATCAGTCACATGAATTGGACTGAAGAATTCTGGGCCAGAGTTAAGCCGTATTAAATATCAAGTTGTTTTTAAAGTGGCAAGTAACCTGTCGGGGGGACAGAACAATACTAAAGAGAAAAAAAATCCAGTGTATAGCGTTCACCAGCATGGATACATAATCATAAACTGGAAGGTGGCAGAGTTGTCCAAGCCACATTGCAGAGCATGGGTTAATATAGTGCAGCATTTATTTCAGGCTGTGAGCAGAAGGACAGCTTGTTTGTTGGTTTGTCGCGTTTCTGTGATTCCACAACCTGCTGTTCTAGTATTGCGACCAATGTGGAGCACAAAAAGAAAAATTCTACAACAAGAGCCAACCGGTCATAGCAATTCTAACCAACACAGCACAGAAAACTGCACAGCAAGGTGTGTCTGCCATTAGAAACCATAAACACCCTCCTGAAAATAATATCTCCTTAGCCAGCTTGTAAGGACACGGCACGCAATGACTCTGATGAAACACATGTCGGTTCAGCTACAAAACGCTTCCTGCAGCCATCCATATTTGGCTTTGTACAGAGTGTCTGTATTCTTCTAGATAAACATAAGACACCACGACGCAGCACGGGCCTAGGGAGTACAGAGGTAGTTAGCAAGACTTGGTCACTAAATCAGTATCATACGCACCCTAAAGAGCCTTTTACTGTCATGTGTATACAATGTAAATGTTAATGCCGTCAGCCTCTGTCACTGTGCTAGATGAGGTCCTCTATAAAAAAGAAGGTCATCTTTGTCACTCTGTTACTACAAAGACCTCTTAAAACAGTTAAAATAGAATACACAGACAGATGCCTGACATGGTAACTCTACAGGATATATTTACAAATAGTAGGTAACTTTGTTTATACAACTATTTTTTTGTTCTCAGACAAGGTATATACAAAAGCAACTTTTACATTTACACCAGCGTTTCTGTTACAAAGTAAACCTAAAACGACTTTTTTTTATTTTTTCAGACTCAAACATTAATCAGTCCTTGTCTACCACATGCAGCTTTAAATGCCCTCAAATATTTCTGCTGGCAGACTGTTCCACTTATATACCACCCTCTCCTTAAGTTCCTGATACCTAAGGCCCGACACTGGATTTTTAGATCATGACCTCGCATTTTTCCTCCTTTAAAATAAAATGGTAAGTAAATGCTTCTATCACATCCTTACCCTATTCTCAATTCTCCAAGCTATACATGTTGGTTGAGATCCCTATCCTGATATTTTTAAATTACAATCCGTATACCATTTCGTAACCCTTTTCTGAACTCTCTTCAATATACGAATATCCTCCTGGTCACTGGGTCTCCACAACTGTATATATTACCCTAGAGGAGGACTGATCTGTAAAATGCCTAAACCACCTACCTCTTTCTGCTACAAATGCCTCTAGCGATACAACCCGGCACACTGCTTGCTTTTCTGCGACACTTTATTACATTGCCTGCTTACTTTTAAGTCCTAAGAAATAATTAATCCCAAACCCATTTTTCTGATGACCCTGAAACATGGAACTCTACTGCCAGACACTGTATAGAAAATATCTACAGTGACCCAAAAAGATGAATTGTTCCCTTAAGCTAGCAAAATACCCCTTATTCAAGGTCTGTGATGTTAAACTGGCAATTAAAGCTATGTAGAACATTTCTGACCACATAATTAGGCTTACGGTACCCTGTTTAACGAAGTGAGCATGAGCTCCTGTATTTATTAATAACTTGCTTACCACTCACTAAAACGAAATCCAACACTAAATGTCACTGGATTAACAGCGACAACCTGTAAGGCTGCAGTTGCAGACTGGGCTCTATGCTAATTGTAATTCTAATAAGCAGTAAGATTAACTGTGTTTAAAAGCCCAAGTTGATGCATTTTCTTCAAATGCCAGGACTATGTCAAGACTGTTACATTCAGCTCTTTCAGTATAGGGTAAAAAAATTGGAATACACAACATCACTTCATTATATTAATGGTAATCAAGATGCTGTGCATTACTCCAACAATGAGAAGAAATTATACATCCCATAGTGATGTACAATGGGTAAAGATAGATATACTGCCAAAGTTGAAAAATATAGACTTGGGTAACTTGAGCAGAGATTTAAATAAAGATAATAACATATGTGATAAATACCTTTCAGTTCTGGATTTTTTTTTATGTTAAGGGTCGTGGTCATATTATTTAATTGCTTTACTCTCTGAAGTCATATGCCCTATGTGACAGCAGGAAATACAATAGGTGTACATGGGCACGTCAACAGAATCCTGGCATTCATTCACAAATGTGGTATGTTTGGTGATAGAGGATGTAGGTCTTAGTATCATGTTCACTGTATTTGTATGCCACTGAAGTAGCTTCTTACAAGATCTTCAACTCCAAGTTGCTTCTTACTTAATACAGGTTACCTGTGTTCTACTATCATGTCTGCATACTTGAGTGAATTAGCATAGAACAAAGTAAGGCTCAAATAATTTTTTTCACTCTAGTTAATTGGTCCTTTTGTGCGTTTATATTATTATAAGGGAGGGCATCATTCATATAGCCTGGCATCATTCATATAGCCTGGCATCATTCATATAGCCTTCAACTCCAAGTTGCTTCTTACTTAATACAGGTTACCTGTGTTCTACTATCATGTCTGCATACTTGAGTGAATTAGCATAGAACAAAGTAAGGCTCAAATAATTTTTTTCACTCTAGTTAATTGGTCCTTTTGTGCGTTTATATTATTATAAGGGAGGGCATCATTCATATAGCCTGGCATCATTCATATAGCCTGGCATCATTCATATAGCCTGGCTAATCCCTCAAGCAGCATCAAATCAAACACCTCTGCTATATTCCGGTTTAACCATATTCCCCTGCTGATTTGTTTGTTCAGTTTACCTTTTGCTCACAGCAGGTAAACTCCGTTTATCTCAGTTCCTCTTCAGAGCCAATAAAGCTTTCAGGGCTTCTTGATCTCCCTACTTTAGCGAAGGTACAGATGATTTTATTTCTCCAGGCTTTATTTCAGAGTTAGATTAAGACTTGACCATTAGTAACATTAAACATTAGTAACCAAACCATCACTTTTTTACATAGAGACAAGCCCTAACTCTTTAAACTGGGAGATCATGTGTAGGCTTGAGCCTAGCTTGCCCAGAACCATCAGAAGTGGGCCAGTTGGAGTCAAAACTTAGACTGATAAAATGCCTAAATGCCCTAAAGTATTTTCATCCTTACATGCTTCACATATGAACTTCCAGTATCACTCTGGGGAACCTAGATTGGAAGATTTGTGTAGCTCTTTTGTTCCAAGTTTTGTACGATAATATCTGTACCTCTAGAAATGTCTATCGCTTTGCTACCTCTCTGCTTTTTATATAATGAATAATTATATATTAATAATTATTGAATGTATATGTACTTCATTTGGGTGTTTAATATTGTGGACCGCTCAGAACACCACCATCCTTGACACTAGACCTATGTTAGCCCTGACACTGGCTTTCAAAACAGTAAAAAAAATAACTATTCTAAAGTATTAACCAGTTAGATCTTTTTTAGCCAGCATAAACTACGCATTTAGTTCTGCAATGCTAATTGCACTTAAAAAATAGGATTATTTTTCTGTCCTCTGTACATCTTTTGGAAACACGCTTTATCCAACTGGTTCCGTTTAAGATAGAGTCAGAATTAGCTAGAATAAATACATTTCACGCCTATGCTGCTATAAAGGGTGCTTATGAGGTAGGTGTTTTTACAGTGTTTCTGTGGCATCAAAAACAATGTGGCATAAATTAGGTTTTACTCTTATATGGGATATTTAACTGTAGCTCAGTAAAGAAGCTGCTAACGGTTCACTGATATTTAAAGGTTGCATAGGGAGAGTTTTAATGTCATGCAAAAAAACATGTTTTGGATTTAGTTTCTTCAAAGTTCTCTGTTGAAGGACATCATTCCTTCCACTATGACTGTGCCCCATCAGTATGCATGGATCATAACTGACATCACAAACCATGTGGTTTGTTCACAAAAACTGTGGTTTCATCTCATTAACTTCATTATGGATCACAAAAGGTCAACCCTGGCAAAGTTTTACTGCAAGAGGGACATTGAACATGGCCAGCCCAGATCTTGTAAGAGAAGCTCACATCTCCTGCTAACAAGCACTTTATTAAGTCAACCCACTTGTTCTTTCTAACAAGCAGGGTACAGTGAGGACGAATAACAGTGCAAGTAGATATGATACCCTTTATAAAAATCCCTACTTGTTTACACTGGGATGTCAGTACATATGTTAATACGAGCTTCACCACCTTTCCAGCTGAGACACCAGAAGGGTATAAGGGAGAGAAACATAGATCATGAAGGCTTCTATATTTCTAGCTGCAGAGCCAAAATACAGTATATCCACATATTTCAATAACTACTTTAATAGAACTATTCTCCATTTAAAAGCATGCAGGATAATGTCAAGTTACCCCTCAGGCCATTGGATTAGTGGTTAACATGAGTTGCTGTTGTCATGCAAGATCTGCAAAGAGCAGGGTTCATTTCAGGTAACATTCGACGGAGATAAATCAGTGGACTTCTTTATGCTTAGAACACACATAACAATGTGTTTATACTTTACTGGGCTAAACAAAAAATAAAGCAGTAATTGAGTTCTCTGTGATGTTCTTGCAAAACACAGCGCTGCCTATAATCAGGTGTTTTACACAATTATAGCCATTGTGCGATATTATTACAGTAAATCATCTCCCAGCCTCAATGCTCGTCATGCTTCTGCTATTGCTACTTATCTTTCAAGTTAACAAATCGCAGACTTGCAGCCCCGCCACCTGCTGAACAGATTTGAAGTCCTTCTGTGCTTGTAAAATTTGCACCCTCTCATCTAAGTACTGGCAGGCTTCAGCATAGTCTGGACTCAAAAGGGAATTTGTTAAGTGATCACATCTCCTGCTACATTTCAAGTAAAAAAAAATCAAAAAAATCAGGAATACGTAAAATAGCATTGGGATCTAAATAAAGTCATCCAGAATCTATGAACAACAAGGGTCATAAAGGGTCAGCGTTTGATGTCGGCTACATGTCATGTGGGAGCTATAAATGGCACTGATGAAAGCAGACATGCTCCAACCTTGAATATAGGAGAACTTTTGAGTTATACGTTTCCTAGCAAATTGACTTCACACAATCACATAATACCAATAATCTTAACGTGGCAAGTGCATTAAGGAATATGCAAAATTAGATTTAGCATTTCACTAAATACGCAGACACATTATTAATATATATTCTTGGATTTATTTTGGTATGGTTAAAATATAGGTAAGCCAGAGTAGCTTTGAAATACGGAAACATAACAGTGGCTTCTGAATCTGTCTGGCTCATAGGATCGACATAAATGTGTCCAATGGAATATTAGTGAAAATAAGATGCATGTTGACCACTTGACAAGTGTTATCACCATAGCAACTGTTCCTGCCGATACAGATTTGAATATTATTTTGGTTGCCACGGTGATGTGGCGGCTTGTAAATGTTGCACCCCTTTTATCTGAAAACACTGCTGTGTTATTTTTCATTAGTGTATGATATATGAGATAACAGTGACTCTTTAAACACATTTAGCCCAAATATTGATGGACATTTCTTTTTTTAATTTAATTGTGGTGTGCAGGAAAGAAAAAATACTTTTTTTTTTTTTAATTAAAAGCGACTCCCAATGCTTTGAATATTTTCTACATGTTTAGCAGTTTTGTAATCAAAAATGTAAAAAAAATATTTCATTATGGTTTTAAAACCTGCTATGATGCATGCAAATAAAAACAAGGCCCTTTTCTAATTTAGTAGCAGTATGTCTTGTCTCTGTTTCTTCGTGTTATTGTTAATATGCATGCTTAATTCATTTGTTGCTATCCCAGGATGTAAGTTTCTAGAATTGCTACCACTCACTTCTATTGGAAAAAAGCTTCCCATGTGTATCTTTTTAGATATATATAAGGACGGAATCCTACTTTAATAAACTGCTTTATCAGGACAGCTAGTGGCATTAGCGCAATCCTGAAACCAGTAAGAAAAATGTGTTCTTGGCATGTCTGGAGTTGTTTGGAGGACGGGGGATAAGGAAGTCACTAATACTAGATTAAGTTTCCAGGATTACTCTTGGACACAAGTGCTTCATTTCCTTAACAAAAGAAACTGATCCATCTCCCAAGGGCATCATTCTCAAGTGAAGAATTAACAGTACTAACATTAACATTCAGTATTTTCTGTATACCTCCAAGGCCTAAAAAGGTTTCCAGTAAGGCAGTAGGTTCAGGTTTATGGCTGGGCATGTGCCACAACTACGGAATGTTAAATTCTACTCTACGTGCTTCGCAATTTCCAACCCTCGGTAAGCTTCTCTTGCACTGATGTATGGTGGAGACAATAAGATTTCTGGAAAGTCACAACATTGGTTATGTTGCTCCAAATCCAGCTGAAATAAATAAACCCCACTGATTTCTGAGGTCAAGGATTAAACATATAGCAGCATGCAACTGACCTAATCATCCCGGTTAGCTGCACATTGCATATGTTGAGGTATCTGTAACACATCTGATGCATACAGTTCCGAAGACTGTTAAGAGATCCATATATGTAGCACGTACAACAAACGTCCAATTTGCTCTAGCATAGGACTATACTACTCCCTTCAATGATAAATGTTTTTATTGGGAGGATTGGTCCTTGATTCCTATACTAACTCTGTCTTGCTATTCTAATTGTATATGTGTAGTGGACTTGTGTAGTGGTACACAGTCTGAAAATATTGCGCTTTTCTGTTATTTTTTTTTTATAACATTCCATTTGTTGGTTTTTACCAAATAAAATCTATGGTGCAACACAGGGGTCTGCAACAGAGGCAAATATGGTGTTTGAAAAAAACATCAACTTTGTCACATAATATTCTCTTTTTTGAGAAGTTTGAGATGCATATTTCTTATGTATTTACATCTTCTTTTTCCATCTACTTCTTGACAAGTAGTTATTACTGAAGGAACCTTGATAATGCCAAATTAGTTTGCTAATCCAGGAGAAGTAAATCCAGAGAGACCTAAAATGTAGGTCACATACTAAGCAGAAGAACAGAACCCCAGAAGCAGGCCTGAGGCACATCAACACCGACACAAGTCAGGAACTGCCTGAAAATTAGCATGCATGAAGAAGCAAAGTTATAACCGTAAAGAAATGCTATCATGTGAATTAATCTGGGGAAATTGGAGCAGACTGTTACCTTCTGCAGAAGTTGCAGTTTGTCACCTTCTAGTGCATACATTCTTCCTTTTTACTGACAAAACCCAACATATAGTAAGATGACCTGCAGGTTTCTAATACAGAAACTCACTTGGAGCTGACTCCTCTAACCTTCTAAGGCAACTCCTGATAACAGGGGAGCAAAGATTAGTGCTGATGTGATTACGCAAGCAACGTTTTTGCAAACCTCCATGGAAACAGGGTTTTTTTTTTGGGGGGGGGGGGGGTCCAAGCAGTGGAAATCGCTATTTTCTGCCATTTTGTGCACATAGTCAAATCTTTTCATCAAGCTGTAACTGTAGTCTGCTTCATAAATGCTTGACCTATTTATAAATGTGTTTAGCTACAGTAGTTTAACTGAAAAGTAGTATAGAAAAGAGCCACCGTCATTGTGGTTAATGGTTACCAGGAAAAGATCTTCAGTGGGATGACAAAAAAGATATGTTCTCCTAACACTGATCAATGATTAATGAATTCCTTGCATTAGTAACTGTAATCCAAGCCCACCATTTTCTTTTCAGAGCATGCAATATTTATCAGTTTTGCACAAAATCATGAATCTTAGGAAAAAGTAGTTAAATATGAACAAAGATCTAATTATATGTATCTAGGATGAGTTGAAAGTGTATTTTAAGGTTCCATATCACCTCAAATAAAATCCTTCATTCCTTTTCTTTACGGGGTAACAAGTATCAAAGATTTGCCTAGAAAATTTTCTCGTTAGCCTCACCCTGAGGAAGGGAGCAGTTTACAATTTCAAAATGATTGTCATGTCAAAAAAAATGAAGATCCTTTCATTACCGTAAATACAATTTAGACAACCACCATAATATAGAAAATGTATCAATTTAACAAAAGAATGTTGAAGGGACAGTCTCCAGCCATCATATGCACTTACAGAATAAGTATGTGACCATTGTATTTTGCATTTCATTTGGAAACACATTCTGGACGTGACTGCTTTTGGATGACATTGCCACAAAACAAATACATAGAGTATTCAGATTTTCTGTGAACAGAACAGAGACAAAAAAAACAACAATTTCCACTCAATGATCCCCACACAATGAAAACAGAAGAACTTACCCTCAAGGCTTCTATCACAAGGTCTCTTGCTTCTAATTCTCCTTCCAGTATACTTAAAAGGAATCGTAGTTCTGGCTTGCTCAAATTTTCCACATTAAAGTCTTTCTTCTATAAAGTAAGAAAATAACATCAGCTGAGTCGTTGTTCTAAATCTGCATGTTAAATACAATTTGTAAACACATTATGGCAACATTACTAATTACTATACATGTTTTTGGGGGTTTGTGCAATAAGACATTTACAGAACCAGTGTTTGCTAATTTATTGTGTTTATGGCATGATCTTCTATGCAATGTACCAGTGAGTAGTCACAAGATTTGCCTTTAGCTTTGGTATACATACACACTCATATATCATCTGAATAGTTCTGTAACCATATAAAGTGTGTATATAATACATATTATATATACACAAAACACACACACAGCACCTTGAATAAGTTATCCAACCCTTTACTAGGTATTTCATTTTATTGGATTACAAATGGTACATCAACATTGTGTTCTGCATTAGACTTTATTTTAAACCTCAAAACTCCAAATGCAATATTGTAAGTCAAGTTACTAGGGCCAATTTGTTCTACGTAGTGTTTCTACTTCCCAGTTATTGATCCAACTGTGCTCACCGGCATAGCAAACGTCATCATCATTATTACTTAGTGCCCTTTTCCTAATCTATGCAGCTATGGTATGTGTATATATATATATATATATGTATATATATATGTATGTTTTTTTTTGTTAATTGGCTGACGTTTAAATATTGACTTAGTAGTATCACTATAATCATCACAATGATACATAACAGTACATTCTTCATACTTTACATACCCTCTAAACTTAAATACTGGCTGCATTCCCAAGACTAGCTATGACCATCTATGCAAACTGCTTAGTGTATTTAATTTGCTAGTGATATTAGCCAGCCGTGGGTTTGTTCCAAATAGCTGTGGGATCACAATAGAAGCAGTTAATCAGTAACCGAGAACCTCCATTGATTGCCAAGTTATATCCATGGCAAAACATTGAATATTTATTATTCAAAAGATCAATTCAGTTAATGTGACTTCACATACAAAAATTACGCTGTGCTACATGTAAATACATTCGTTTCACTGCGATGTGACCAATATTTTAGCATCAGTGGACAATAATGTTCTCTGCCATTAACCAAATGTCACAATATATTAAAAATACAAATGTTTTTGTTTAAACGAGTGTGGCTGATGGACCAAAAGTGATCTTTCTCAGAAATCTTTGGAAATATTTCAGATCTGCAAAAAGATTTGTTAAATTTACTTTGTTTCCATTTTCTTACTGTATCATATTTCTTGACCACAAAATATGAGAATTAAAAAGGGGGAAAAAGTTCACCCTCGCTGTACTATGGAAAGCTGCAGTTCATAAATCATGCTTCCTTTCCTGGCTTTAGTACAAAGGAACTGAAAGGTAAAGGAGCAACACATGCATTTTAAAAAGGTACTGTATATGACTCCTGAAGTATAGCCAAAACAATATATATATATTTTTTTTTAAAGTATGTGTATTCTCAGTTCTACGGGTTTAAAATTTTCATATTGCATATGATCCGAAAAACAACTAGCAGCCCCATTTGCCTTGGGCAGGCACCACTGAGAACGAATATTTCTTAAGGGACTTTTTGTAGGTTGCTAGGAAACTGCATGTAGAACAATGTATAAAACTAATACCAGTTATAACAGTATGAATTGGCCATAGGACAGGGATATCATAGTACAAATGTCTGACTTGGGGAAATGGTGAAACTGCCCGGGACAAATTTTAATCTCAGCACAGTTTAAACACAGCAGCAGATTTACATCTCATGCCTCACTTGGCTCCCCTGACCCCATCCCTGTAATTAAAATCCATGTTGGCAGAAAGTATAATATCCATGCCTTATGTGCATTTAAAACTAAGGATTTTTTAAAAAACACACATTTGTTAAGGGTCTATTTCCAGTGTAGCAGCAGAATGTTATTTATACGTGTGTTTTCTGCAAGATCTTATTTTGTCTTTACTTTAAAGTGCTATACATTTCACTATATCTGCTGGCAGAGAGACTTAATTGGCAAGTTGGTAGTTCCGATTGCATTGTAGAATATTTTATTTCATGCTGTTATCAATATAAGTCCCTTGTTTGTTTCAACCTAAGATTTAAGTTATTTTATGTGGAAGGGAAATAAGATGCACATCCTTGAAATCTTACAGCTTTGTTGCACATGCTGACCTGCTTTACCCGCTTATGTCTCGCTACAGCAGAGTATCCGCAGGAATGGTTTTCCAGTGGTTTCTAAAATCCTGCAAACACAGGATAGCATCCTTGGCCATGTCATATTTAGAGCTTTAGCATGCAACGTGTTCATACCCATATTGGCTTCTATTACCCTGGGATCTACAATCCTCACTTTACATATCAGCTGCAAACACAAGTATGTTTATTAGTAGTATAACACAGCCCTTGGTTCTCCAGTTGGCCAAATGGATGATGATTAGGCTTAACTGAGGAAGGTCCTACTCGGTTCAATCTGGGGCTCGTATACTATCGATCCAGTCTTTACTAACCACGCTATTTTCTGGTGCGCTTTGTCTTCTTACTGTACAACACCACATAATGAATTGTTACCACATAATGAATACTAATAAATAAATACTAAAAACTAACAAAACTCCCCCACAGTGCTGATCATTAAGTCTCATGGTTATTGTTCTTGGACAAGAGGCAAGGAGCTGATCCCCATTCTTGAGAGACAATACAAATAAATGAATAGAAGTCCTGTACAGCTGTTACTTCCTTTGCTTCCTTTCAATACCTGACAAGAATAAAAAAATGCATTGTTCTGAGCTATGGGGAAGCAGGTAATTCAAATATGTTTTACGGAATCAGTGTAAAAACACATCACCTGGTTTGTTATGTTTATCTTGTCCCTTACAAACATATTGGCAGAAAATGTATATGCTAGTGCTTTACTTGTAATTGGTAGGGATTACTCGGTGGTAGAGACAGTTTTTTTTGTGGAGCTACAACCACTATTTACATTATTAATATTTTTATTAAGAAAAAAAAAGAGAGATAGAAAATGCAACACACAGAGCACACTTCACAGACTAGTAAACAAACTTGGTCATTGAATCAGAATTCTCTGTACACTCCTTGGGGTTTAGCACCCTACCAACCTCATTATGGTGTGCAGAGAAGGCTCTAAACTGTTTGAGAGTCTCACTTGGGATAAAACGCAATGTAATCCCATTGATTCAGCTCCTTTGTAAGCAATATATGAAAAATTAGATAGAACAAACTTGGGGTACTTTGACATAGTGGCGGGGTAAGCAATATATGGCCATACAGTGTGACGAAATCACTGGGTGTGCGCTGAATTCTTCCTTTGTTTAATAACTAAACTCTGTTGGTTAGTAAATACATGTCCTATTGGAGGGTAAATAAATGGACAAAATGAAACTCTGTGGATTGGCAAACCCATTAAAGTACCGTGTGAAGTGCTTTTTCCCAGGGTGTTTCAGATTAGACAATTATCAGTAATCATACATGTATGAACTGAACTTTCCAGTCTTCAAAAATACTAGGTAACCTGTTTGTTGAATCATTTTTAGCCTTTAGATTGTGGCTTGAGAGCAGGGTCTTCTTTACCTAATGTAACACTTTATCTTACCCTTTAGTTTTGTCATACCCTTTGAATGCATGTACTGTAAGAAGCGCTATACTAAAAAAATAATAATACATGAGAAAATCGCATTACCATTTGAGATTCAACAAATGGTTTTTTGATGACAAAGGGGAATCCAGTTCAGGATTTTAAAAGAGGCATAAACACTTTGACAGGGCAGCCAATTGAATTTCCACCCAATTTAACAAAACAGGCATGTATCCACACGTTGGCAAAAACTGGAAAATGATTGAATGGCATAAGGTTGTAAAAGAAGGATGTTAAGAATCAATAAGTCTCATTGCTTTTTTACAGAAAAAGAAAAAAAATTATGAATCTCTAATTTAAGCGGTAGAGCCAGGAGAGGATAAGAACAAAGCCAAAGTCATAGCTGTCATTTTAGAAGACTGCAAACTGTTATAGGTGTTACATCATCAGATGACTGCGCTAACATTGAATCTATTGTGGTGACTGAATTGAAAAAAAAACAAAAAAACTAATTCAGTTTAAGAAAAAAATGTGAAAATCTGAGGTGAATTAAACATTACCTTAGACTCAAGAAAAAATATCTTTAATATAGGAACTGTTATGTTTCTAAATCCCATGTCTAGTCTCCAGAGGAGATTTTAAAGAAATATTTTTAAAGAAAAAATGGATGGACTTCCAGACCAAGTGAATTTTTGTGATATGGAAGAGGGTCAGCTTTATATGCCTCACTCAATTAACCTTAAATAGGGTGCTCAAACTAAATACAGAGGAAGGCTTTATTCTCCAATCTAGGTGTCACCAAACATTTTTTGTCAAACAAAAGTTTTGCCAGCGTTAAAAGTGGTTGGCAGTAGCAAAGCTGGTAGGCCTGAAAGTTAAAAACAGGGGCATATGCCACTATGACACACCATGGGAGGTGTGGAAAGATAGGGTAACTTAGCAAACATAAAATGGAACTTTTAAACTAAATATCTCTACAATAAAGGCACAGATTCACAAACAAAAGGTACTTGATAAATGAGTTTGCTTATGATAAAAACAGTAACTTCAAAGGGTCAGCTGTAAGATTTCCTGATTCTTGGTTAACATAAATACATTTATTTGTAATACATTTTTTTCTTTTTGTAGAAACATGACACATTTACAATAGTAGGACCTTTAAGGGAGATTGCACACATTTCAAAAAATACAGGATGGCACAAGAACCATGGCTTTACAATTATTAGAATTAACATTAATAATTAATATGATTAATATTATAATTACATTGTATTTATTAAGTGCCAACAAATCACACGGCGCTGCACAAATTAAACAGGGCAGTTACAACATAACAAATATACATTAATCCATACACCCTGTCCGTGAGCTTGCAGTTCTTGCTTTATGGAACTTTTATACAAAGTTCCTGGCAGGAATGGTGGGTTTTTGTTGTCCCCACTCATGAGTTTACAATCTAGGGAACTGTGTTGTAAATTATGCTACAGGCTCTCTGCTCTAAACACGTTAGTACTAAATTTTTATGTGCTTCACATCCAAAAGGGTTAATAAAGTTGCCTGGCCACATTGTGTTTTATATTTTCTGCCTCAACTGGCACAGAGACACACCATATGTATCATGTATCTGCACTAATAATTACCAATACATATTTTTAATCCTATATTTGCTTAAGGAAGGTCTATAGTACATGGTAATTTTCCTGGACTGATATTTTATTTTCAAGTTACAGCAGTAGATGATACAACATATTTATGCATAACGTGTACCTATGTTACGCTACAGCTGAATGGGGTTTTTAAAAGAGAAACATAAGGTTTCAGGCAGCAACATCACATGTGTTTATGGTACTGAATATAGATTGTAGCGCATTCTGTAAAACTGTCATTTCCAGATTTAATCCACAGACGTGGTTTTTGTATAAATTCGCATATACTAAACTTCCATTCAAACCGTAGCGAAGAATTGCGATTGGGTTTGTGGTTGTATTGTTTTGTCATTTGCCAAGAATGCTTTTGCGAAGCAGAAATAACCACAACAAAACGTATTCATAACAAACACTGGGTGAACCTAAAATTCCTTTTAAATACAAGGTTACAAAGAAACACGGTTTAAAGACATACACGCTGTAAAGGACAACCTGTGCTTATACTGTACACACGAAACTGCTGTTAAGAACCTCTGTCAGAACAAGCTAGGGAAAATCAATTGGTAGCCTGCTTCGTCAACAGCCCAGGATTGCCTTGTCTAATATTTGATCCATACATTATTCCCTGAGCTATTTCTAACTTAAATTAAATGTTTTATATGAAGGCAGGCGCATGTTAAACTTTAAAGGGAACATTATTCTGACTCCAAAATATAGCCCTCATTCTCACAAGAAAGGAGTTGTGGATGTCTCAAAAGCACAGTAAGCTAGCACTGCAGTGATATTCAATCACAGAAGTCACTTTACAATCCCGATGTGTTGCTAGGCAACATATCCTACAAATTGATAAAGCCCGCAACAGAGGAAGCCCATAGTGAGATCATATGTCAGCTCTTGTACCCAATTCAAGGCACAAAGAACTGAGATTTTATCCAATACATCATACAGTAATTTGCTTTCACTAAGCTGAAAGGGAGTATATCATTAAATGTCAATTAACCTTCTCATTTTCCATTGAAAAGGGGCTCTCATTAAACAGGTCACCACAGGTCTGACCTCAGCTGAAACTCAAAACCCCGGGTACTGGCCAGTTGCTTTCATTTGGATAATTCAAAAGATCATCACTAAGAAAACGGAAGCTGGGGAATGCCACAGACCAAAAAGTGGGTGTTTGCTTTCACCAAGGTCAGGCGTACCCAAGTGCACTCCTCAGAGGCAACCAGATTATATGAATTAAGCAACTTGTCATTTTTGCTATTAGATGGAAGGCAGGTAGGCATGATGATCAAGTGTGACCTGGAATAACAGAGCTGTGTAACTTTTTAGCAGATTGGGAAAGCCGAATACAATTTTACACAAAGTAGAAAACATGGCCACTTCAGGTGTGGTAGGCAAGAACATTTCAGAACATGGCTGGTTTACTGTGAATTGTAGGCCAAAAAAGGTTGAGTATGGAAGATCATCTTTATAAAAATGCATTCAATTTTTTTTTCACTTAAATATGTAGGACACCCATGGAAGACCTGAAACATTTTCACGCTGAAGATAGCGTGACGACATGAGACTCCTTGAGACGGGCAACCTATGGTATTCAGGTTGCTCTGGACTATGGGTTCCGCTAGACTGCGTATGCTGGGAGCTGTAATAACTGCTGAGATGCTAGTGGTTAAACATCACTTATATTATTTTATAGTTCTATACACTAAATAATGCTATGCAATATTGTTTACAGATTAGAATATAAAAAAAATAAACATAGTAAAAAAGTACCC
This sequence comes from Spea multiplicata, assembly GCA_009364415.1. Taxonomy (NCBI): domain Eukaryota; kingdom Metazoa; phylum Chordata; class Amphibia; order Anura; family Pelobatidae; genus Spea; species Spea multiplicata. Next base: position 16,704,278 of record VKOC01000003.1, on the reverse strand, counting down.
TAATGGGTAAGGGGGTACTAAATTTCCTGTTGTCTGGAACTGCATGATTATTCTTCCCCTGTTGTTAAGTTGCTGATTGTTGTTGATGTTAAACCTGCATGACTTATATAGCGTCAGCCTGCTGCTTTGCATATGATTAATTTTTCTATTGACTGATTGTTTATTTTCCACGCACCACCTCTGTGCCTCATGTCCAACAGAATCTGTGGAGCGTATACAGATCGATAGCATAGAGTATTCACAAGGCTGCCAGCTATCAAGTCAATCATCTACAGTTGGAAAAACTGGTAAAGTGCTTAATGATAAGTTAAGGGAAACCAGAAAGCGTGAGGAAATCACATGATACTACAGTGAGAAAGCCTTATACATTAAGACAAAATGTTAATTGCACTTTAGTAGATTCCTTTTTATTCTTTCGTCCAAATGTCGTATAAAAAATAGTACAAGAAGCTTAGTTTCTCCGGCATCATGTCAGCGTCTGCTTGTGTACCATACGGCATTCAAGCAATCCCTGAAAAACTGTGAATGAAAAATAGAAAAATTGCCGTGCTCTCCAAGTGGGGAAGCAGCTGCTTCCAGGTACACCCTTTCATACTGGCATTAAATTTAATGTTTCATGTACATGCTTTTCTCTAAGATGTGTCATTTTCAGGCACCTATTACTGTGGACAGAAGGGTTCAATAGCTTCACATGTCATTGGTATGTGCACAAAGGTCATGGAGCAAAAAAGTGTATCCATGGATGCAGCGTCCACATTAACTAATACATTTCATCCAACAATATAGTGCAAGCTATACATCTTATAAAGTATTGGCTTCAAAACCAAACATACTAGATTATAAATATCACAGGCACCCTTGGGATGAACTGGAATGGAGATTGCCTTCTGGTCCAACATGGGTGCCTGACCTCACAAATGCTCTACTGGATGAATGGGCAGAAATTCCCACAGACTCGCTCCAAAATCTTGTGGAAAGCCTTCCCAGAAGAGTGGAAGCTGTTATAGCTGCAAAGGGGCTACCCACTACATATTAATGTCTATGTATTTAGAATGCAATGTCACTAAAGTCCTGTTGGTGTAATGGTCAGGTGCCCCAATACTTTTGTCCATATAGTGTATAACATATAATAAAATGGTAGGTTATTAAGTGATATTCAGCTATAATAAGCATTACAATGTGCCTTTAATTGTATTTTGGTCCTCATTGTGCCTTAGCTATATCCACAGATTTTTATTCTGGTGCAGTGTTTAATAAATGGTCTTATTACCATAGCAACCATCTGAATGGTGCAGTAGGGAGATTTCCTTGATTTCTATAGTGAGAAGACCACTTTTCACCAGAATCACGGTTTATACTTAACTCCCAGTTTATGAGTTACCTATGGGAACAGTTAATGTATGGCTTTTATTATAAAGCCGTTGTTGTGTTAGTTCTACATGCTGGCAGATCATCAGAGGCATCCAATGTTATCCTGTTTCAATAACCTTTTACCAGGTTTATATGATTTAGTTAATTTAAAGGTTATTATTACTACTACATTACTAAATCGTATTAAACAACTGCAGCAGTCCTCTAATGTACTGGTTTTTAAACCTTACAGAAGAAACAGAATTTCAGAAACCAAATCAAATATATTAGATTGTTCTTCCTTTAAAGTAAACATTTTTATATTGCATATATGTTAAACAAGCCCTTGCGCCAACAACAAAAAATGTAAAAATCACTGTTCTTTTATATCAAAAAATGTAAAGTTCTTATTGGTTTTACAGATCCAGTCCAAATATACTATTGATCCCTAGAATGAAGCCAGTAGAATGTGATTTCATCAGCATTTGGGAGCTTGTTTGAATTATTTTTACACTGGCTACATTAAAACACTATATAGCATATTGGTCTGGTTCTAAGCAGCGCCTTCTGCTCGGATTTGTTGGTCATTAAGCTATTATGTGACTTATAATTAGAGCTTTAGAACTCATACTGGAAATTGATTCTCTTGCCAAATGCATTCAGATTTAAGAACAAGGACAATTTATCTTTCAAAGACTTTAGAGTCCGTACAACCAGTAAATCTATTTAGAGTGTTTTCCAATGCAGTGAACAGTATAGCCATATGCTATAACCTGAGAAACAGCTAAAGGCACCCGCTACTGACCCATTTAGGCGACATGTAAGGGTCAACAGTGCGGTGCTGAAACGGTTAACAGCGCAGCAGTGATTGATTTAATGTCTGAATGCCCACTGCATCCTTAATCATCCTGCTGGTAACCGTAAAGCAAAGCATTACTCTCTTGCATTTTAAAATCAACCTCAAGGGTTAATGCTCTCCTATATGGTCTTGCGCGCTCCCAACAGCCCCTGAAGGGGAGCTGCCTCGAGCGCGCGCATGCAGGCCCAAAGTGAACTCGGGCATGCGCACAAGCCCCTGTTTTGCCACGGTCACGCGCAAATCACATAAGGATCCACATTTCGTGTCCGTTTTTGGCAGCGCTCCACTATTTATATCACAACATACTTGTAATATACGGTATTCGAATGGCGCTCTTTCTACAAAGCTGCAGTGACTGAAACGCCAGAGGCGGGTAATGCAGCTTGACTTATCGCTGCTTATTTTTGGGATGACGCTCTGAAGGAATGAAGGGGGCTAATCCCTTCTGTAAATTACACTACATGAAAAGAAAACAGAAAAGAAACGCAGACACAATGGCCGGCGGCTGAAGGAAGAGCTCAGCAATCCCACGAAAACCCCTCAGCAACCGCATCTTTACCCAGCAAGGGCGATTAACCCTTCACAAGACCCCTATGCGTCTCGGTGGCTCTGCAAAGAATATACGCTGTCTCTGTTTATGAAATGTCGCGGTAAATAGGAACAGATGATGACACGGGAGAGCATAAGATGCCATTCATTTCCTTGCAAGTGTCACGACAGAGCAGCGATAGATCACACTGCTAAGTGTCCCTACGTATTAGAGTCCCGCCGCAGTCACCCCGGATCCAAGGGCTGTGAGCTCACATCTGGCTCTGGCTGACGTCACTCTCCACCAGACCCCCGGTATTCATTAATATAAACCTAACAGTGAGCAGATATAATCTAGCCTTCCTATTCTTTGACAGCAGGGACGCGTTATACAGTCCCTGGCACTGACAGAGTTAACCACACAAAGTTCTGTTATCAGCCCCTGCATTCTATCACATAGCCAGCGACAAGATTTACAGCCCTGGAGTAAATGTAATAAATAAGCTCTATTAGATCCCACAACCCTAGCCTAACCTGCTCCAGTGTCAGTGACAGCCAGCGAGCCCAGATCACTGATCACTCCTGCCTCCGCTCCCCTACCAGGACTGTGTAGATCATGACACAGGTTATCACAGATCCCAACATGATCACCACACGGATCCTTACATGATCAGCGTCCTCCTGGCCAGAGGAGAAGGACTGCTCTCCGCTTTCTCCAACCTTCGCCATCTTCGTGCTGTTGCAGACTGAAGAGTAGGAGAGGACAGCCCCCAGAAGCAGAATACAATTACCCCACTGCCTGCCCACCCGAGCACAGGACACTCCTCCTCCTACCTGCCAATAAATTAACTCTCCCTTTACCTGGACCCCAGTGATCCCCAAGCCTGGACAAAGCCCCCCGACCCCATCTGCCTCTCATCACATCCTATATTCACTGTAATATCATTGACTCTGTCACAGCGCTGCTAATCGAATCAAAATCCCACACAGCCCTTTCCACACATTCAATTAAATCACACTTCATGACTCTTGGATTAATTAAATCAATGTGAGTCTGTCCTGGAAAGTCCCCCTAGCCATATCTGGCAAATATGTTGCATAGTGACTCATATGCATCAGGAACAAAGGGACAGAAAATAATACAATATTTTTTGGGGGGGGGAAACAGTGGGTATTGGTTGCAGCATAAAGCTTCAGGTATGGGACTGTTAAGGCTTAGTGCACTAAATGGCATGGGGGCACTTTTGCCACAGGGCAGTAACATCTAAGTAACGTTACTATGTATAGAATGCCCTATGTATAGACCTAAGCAAAAAGACCGAAAACAGATGTGGAATTATAAAGACAAACATCATTTTACCAACGGTATTATTGTTATTATTATTATTATTATTATTATTATTATTTATAGAACAACATCAATTTATGCAGCGTTTCCTACAATACATATACCGTTTTCGAGGGGTATGATAAGACTAGAATTCGCAGACTAAGACAAACCGATACATTAGGTAAAGAGGGCTCTGCTCAAAAGCTTGCAATCTATAGGATTGTTTTAATTATGCTACATTTTTAAATCAATAGCAAATTTCATTAAAAACAATGTTTTGGATGATATATGCTTGGCTGTATGACCTCATCCAGGTTCTAGGAAGTTCCAAACCCAATAGACATCTATCTAATGTACCGTGTTTCAGTGAGGCACCATTGATGAGGTGGTTATTGGGTTCAGATGCCAAGAATCCCTTGAAATTATCGGCAAGTGCATTTCTTCTATCATACGTATCTCAAAGAGCCAACCACACAGTTTTCCTGGGTGAAAACAAAATTAAATCTGCAAATTGAAACATAATTATCAATTGTCAATACTGGAAATGCGTATCCCCCCCCAAGGGATACAATGAATGTGATAATTTGCATATTTTATCTCCCTTTAAACTCCTGGGAGCAGGGCTCTTATTACCTTTTATTCCATGCAATGTTTCACTATCTTGTCAACTCCATTATATTGTGCAGTGCTGTTTGATTTCATAAATAATAATAATAATTGATATCCTGCCAACAATAAGAAATAACAATAGTTCCAAAACATATTCATTGAGTGGGGTGAATAGGATCCCGGATTATTTTTCTAGGGTGGACGGAATTATCAGCCCTTCCCTGAAGGAAGCACAGTCATATTCGATTGCTGTTTCTAATGGACACAGTAGGCACTTGGCCAGGGCCCCACTATCATGAGCAGGCAGAAAGGGACCCTGCTAGTAGAGATCACCATTTTGGCAGGAGCCCACCAGAGCCTAAAATTGATTGTAAAGATGCATTAGATGGGGAATAGAGCACAAGCAAAGGGAACTTTCTGTTTTTAAATTGTACGGTACATTGTCTGCTCAGCTTTTTCCATAAAAACCTATATGACACATTTTATATTGTGGTGGGGGTAACTAAATTGTTATAGGGACACTCTAGTTATCATATGCACTTTAATGCATTTGAGAGCTGCGCAGAGTCGTGGACCCTTTCATTTTTGTGGTGGCCCTTTTGCAAATGCCTGCGGGGATTCTGTATTTATCCCTTTCCCCATCCCCCGGAACATTGCCATCAGGAGGTATGGTCGGTAGAACACATTTCCCTGCATATGAAATCCTTACCTCCAGTCAGCTCCAGTGCTGACTCAGAGAACGCTGCAGGGAGTCTGATCTATGATTTTAATGGGAGCCTGCCAAACAGTGGCAATAATCATTGGATAAATGGAGGCGTAAGACATCTACAGCAGCAGGGCTGCAGTTTCTACCTCAAGCAAGTGCTCTTTTTTTCCGTTATGGAAAAATACAAATTAAAGTACTCACAGGGAATTTTAACATACATTCATGCACTCTTTATTAGAGGGGGTTCCATTGTACCTTTAAATTTAAAAACTCTGTCTGGAGGTTTGTAACTCATCTGCCAGCACCAGTGATCATATGATATTTTAGCTAAGCACTATTGGTTAAAATCTTGAATCTCAAGCTTAAAGGTGCTGTCCCACTTAGACAAAACATTAATCGCACTGTCTAGTATGTTATGCAAATAAGCCTTAGCAGATTTATCAGCTTATTCTTAACACTGAAGATTTCATCAACAAGCCTTTTCAATTTCTGTGGCAACAACCTGTCAGTGCCTGCTTCCATGTCACATGACAATTTTGTGTTCTTGCACATCTTTGTAGGAAGGGTTTGGACATTCAATGGAGTTCTTGAAACCATTAATTCAGTGACATTTGGATTTGTTTTTGGATGGTGTTGAATCCTCATGAATTCTGATCGGGCAAGACATGTGAAGTTTGGCATTATGTTCATTCCTTCCATTTTATTGTCACTAAATGTTCACTGTTTAATGACACATGGAAGGGACTACATGCAAAGTAGCATATTACCTGATATAATACATTGAACAGGACACTTATCATGCCATGAAAACGTGTGCTCCAAGCCCCCAAATAGTGTGTTTACTTAGAAAAAGCATTTCATTGGCTGAGATTCATTAAGACAAAAAGTATTTTATTTGTATGGAAAAAACATAAAAACTCTGCTATTGTTAGTATAAGGGTTATAGATCCAGGGGTTATTCTTACTGGCTATGTAGTCGTGAAGGATTTTGTTTCTCAATCTGAGCAAAGTTAGTATGAGTTTATTGTTTTTTGCTGTCATATGAGTAAGTGCAATTAAGGTTATCTTGGAAAGGTTGAGCTCAATTGTGTATATACACTACATGACCAAAAGTATATGGACACCTGACCACCAAAAAACCAGAGGGATTAACATGGACCTGAGACCTCCTTTGCATATATAATAGCCTCCACTCTTCTGGAAAGGCTTTCCACAAGAGTTTGGAGCATGTCTGTGGGAATTTGTGCCTATCCCACCAAAAGATAATTTGTCAGGTCATGCACTGATGTTGGACAAGAAGGCCTGGCTCGTAATTGATGTCCAATTCATCTGAAAGTGTACAATGGTTTTAAGGTCAGGGCCATCTGTAGGGTTCTTCCACACAATAGCCAGAGGCTATTGGACCTTGATTTGTACATAGGAACACAGTCATGCTTTAACAGGAAAGGGCCGTCAAACTGGTACAACACAATTTAAAGCATACAATCATCTAAAATATCTTTGTATATCATGGCATTAACATTACCATTCACTGGAACTAGGGGGCATAGCCCCTGACCATTCCCTCCTCCCCCAACCTATACAATAGGCATTATGCATTTCAGGAGGTAGAGTTCTCCAGGCATCCACCAAACCTAGATTTACAAACTCAATTAGGTGCCCATGCTTTGCAGTTCCTTAGAGAGATTGTTATTGGTTCATTGCTAACATTCATTTGGCAATTCCACTATAAGAACAATTATAAAACATTCAGACAATATAAGAGCTTCTGCAACTATAACCTCAAACTTGTCACCAACAAAGGTAACTCATTTAAGCCATTTCCTTGAAAAGATGGAAAGAAGGCTTGGTATTAGGTTGGATGATCAATGAAGTGGAACATACCCTTAAGCCAACAGATAATGGGAAGAGGCAAGAAGCATCTTCGCACATATTCAAGAAGAAAAAGGAGATACCTTAGAAACATTTACAAATATCAATTGTAAAGGTGACAAAGTTAAAGCCTCTGCTTATGCTCCATTCACAAACACTATGAACAATTAAAGGGATTTTAAAATCAAGTCTACCAGTCATATGGAAATTAAATAAGCTTTGGTTGAGGACTGATATTTTTCCCAATTTTACTCTTTTTTCTTTTCTGTGTAGAGCCATTGTAAGGAGCACAATTGCACCTAAAGCATTGTTGTTGTTAGATAATGCTCCAGGCCACCCTAAACACACTTCAAACCTGCATTCATGTAAAAGTGGCTTACATTCCTACCAGTACCACTTTGCTATTATAACTAATAGATCAATTGGAAATATTGAAATTGGAGACTATGCTGCAAGATCAACATTAATAAAGACCTGTTCAGTCAAAATGTTAGGGATCTCTCTTACAGTCTCCGCTTTCCTGTTACTCTCGCGTTTGAATATATATCTATATGCGTTCACTTTTTACTATTTAGCGAATGTGTTTTGGATTTTTTTTGAGTGCAACTCCCTTCCCTGTCGGAAGAGCCCTTTTCAACTTATCTTGAACCGGCACAGGGAGACAGGAGCATATCGGGATTACGTGACCCCGCAGTGAAACTGAGGCTGCCCGCACAGTGTATGAGCGGCTGTAGAGAAAGGAGCCGTGAGAGGTAAGCAGGGGTGGGCAGAAGGTGGGATGTGTGTATATATATATGTGTGTTTGTATGTATGTATGGAGGTGAGCATTCATGTGTACTTGTGTGTGTGAGCATGCATGTGTACTTGTGTGTGTAAGCATGTATGTGTAAGTGGGATGAGATGGAGTGTGTCTTAGTAAGTATGAGTAAGTGTGTGTAAGTTGTGGAAGTGTGTTTACATATGTTCATACCTGGGAACTTCTTCATTCCAGCTACCTGGAGCCTTCAGGCATCGGTGGGCGGTTCGATAACATCATTGGGAGTAACTTCAGAGGGAAACACCACAATTTAATTGGGAAAATTGACAGAGAGCTTCTTCAGTTCTCTGTGTCAAGACCCCGCAACCTGGACTATTTGGGTATTGACCCAGAGAATCAGTGCTTCACCAGGAGATCTCTGGGTCAAACCCGGAGAGTTCCCAGGTATGCATTTGTTGTATGTTGGAAGGGAGGGGCAAGGGTCAAAAAAGGCGGAACACCTGCTGCCCCCACCAGACACCAGTGAGTCAGAAGCACTGGTATGTCGGGTGGGGGGTATATATAACATTCGGTAGGCTAACTGCTATTTTTTCATGGGAGAATGATGGCTATTACATAGAGGTGTATTCTTCATCATGAATCTTACAGCAATTATACAGATTTGCTTTCTCTGAATGCTAAGTTGTCTTTTAGTAAAAAAAACAAAAACATTTACATAAGATATTTCTTCTGATATCCCAAAAACAGCCCAGATGGTGTAAACTAAGTTCAGTAATTTCATGGAATCATGCTGAGTGTACAATACATGGTAGTTTTTGTTGGATTTTACTTCCTTCTTTGGCATATTCTCAAAGTCGTCTTCCGTAAAATGTGTTATCTATGATCTCAGCATGATTAAAAAAGTCTGAACGATTTCTGCCTGGAATGAGTGTACACTTTATGCCTTGTATTTTCCTTACATTTAAATCTTTGGTTGGAGACAGTTTATATTAATGTTTCAGCAGCTCATGCCGGTGTATGCGGTAGCAGGTACGTCTCCCTTTGTATTGAAACACATTCTCTTTTCTTTTTTCTCCCAATAACAGTGGCAACAGCCTTCTAGAGACCAGTGATGGCAGATTTGTGCTACAGAGACTCATGTATCTTACTCTGCTTGTTAGATATGAGACACACGGAGGTACATCGATTGGGGCCCAGTCTATCCTGCAATGCTCTTTATATCATCACAAATGTCATCTACTTAAAACTACCCTCCACATTTTCTCAGTCGTATATTCTCAAAAACCCACCTTAAAAAATACCCAATCCTACTTATCCACCTCTAACCGTATGCCCCAATAACCTCACCCAAGGCAGTATTTCCCTAATTACCCTCTCATTGTATATATACTCATTAACAGCCCTCCACAAAGCTAAGTTCATCACCAGCCCAATTATCTGTTTTCATTTTTTTCAGACAATGTTTTATTATTTAAACTAAGAATTGCTAGAAGGGGCTCCGAATATGGGGTATAGAACTCAAGGTGTGTAATTATGACTAGCATTTGATTGATCACAGGCAAAAAGCCAAAATTGGTCATGGTAGTCAGAAGGAATGTTAAGTCACAGGCAAAAGGTCAAAACAGGCGGCAGAAATAATAGGTAGGACCTTCAAAGCAATAAGCTAGTAAACTTTGCCAGAGCTACGGTAATTGGTATATGAAGATCCATTTGAAGAATACCGTTGCTTGATCAAGTGGGTGGTCAACAGACAATAGTATAGCTGTAGAAGGTGGTATACTCGTGTGCTTATGTCTAGAGACCCAGGAAACCTGGAAGTTTTGCAAACAAGATAGGAAGTAATAACGTAATTGCTACAATCTCTCTGTTTCTGTGTACTAAGCGTACTTGGTGTGGTCTCACTACAGTTTTTCTATTTTATGGCAAGTCCAGTTCAACCTGACTTTAGAAGAAAGTCATAGCAAAATTAGCTAAGCCTATTGTCTCTCCAATTAAGCAGCACTGCTATGTCTCCATTCTATGGGTGGCAGTCTGGAGGTCAGCTGTACCTCTTCTAAGATGTAACTAATAGGGAATGTTAAATTGACACTGTATCTGATGGGTTGGATTTATTTTAGTTGCTGTTGTATGTTGCATTGTATGTTTCTAGAGACTTTTATAGAGAGTCTTGCAGAACAAAGGGCATGCATTATTACAAGAAGCATTCATTGCTGATTTGTTTTCCAGAACTAGCAGTTTCTGCAATAGTCAAAACCTTAATGTCTGCACATCTATAATCTATCAAACTAGGGAGATAGAAGATGATGGCGTTTTAATTAAATGTGTTGGATACCCTGGATCCATAATTTGCTTTGCTCTGTAGAAATATGTTTCTTTAATAAGGGTTTTTTTGGTGTCATTGGTTAAATCAGTTGCTAAGCAACACCTAAAGTCCTAATGATTATTCCATTATGTATTAATTAGTGCCATGTTTTTCACAAACAGTTTCAATGCTATGACATTTGCTAGTCAAGCACGACGTTTAAAGAAATATATTTTGTATGATAATTCAAAACAGAGATATAGAGTTTAAGTTAAGAACATATAAGTCGGAATGATATAATATTTTTCTTGGTATACCTTTAAAGATCATACAATATGACACAGTTAGATATATTATTAAAATGTGTAATGTGCTAAAATGTTTGGTATGTGTCTGTAAGAATACAGTCTTTGATGCAGTTATACCATGACCAATGCAGTATTAGCCCACACTGTCGGCGAGCCATTTCTTTTAGAAACTGATTTTCTGTTTGCAAATGTAAATGAAAAGGAGCTTCTGTACAGTAAAGTGAATGATTCTGTGGGTGTAGAGGGCAGGATTACTCATGTCTTAGTTTATAAATGTAAGCCATTAACACCTACAGTTTAACAATAAATGCCACCTTTCAGAGCTGCTCTGGACATGTGATAATTAGTGTCTGTGCAGATTGTTTCTTTTAGAATAAACACATTGATGATTGGAACCTATTGGGTCATACTTATAAAGAAAAATTCTGTGCCGCAGCTCTAACCGTGGAGTAATCTCCATGGAAACCGTGGAAGGAATGTCCCTACTGAGGGCAATACAGTGGTTACTTTAGCCCAGGGCTGCTTAATGCTTATGCTCTATGGCCTGGGCCCTGGGTAGACACCTAAGGTATTGTTGTTATTAACTTTTGTTATAACACATTTGAAGTGCACAAAAACAGCCTCCTATAGATACAGGAATCGAAGACCCTCTATGTCAGCTTACAGTCTAGAGCTCATCTCTCAAGACCTGTAGGCCCATTCAGAAAACGTCACAGCAACTAAACAGCCCTATTTTGTGTTCTAATTTATCTCCTGATAGCAAGAGAGAAGAGTGATTACTCAATACTAATTCTTTTAGAGTTTTCAGGGGCATGTTTGCAAGATCTATGTGGTCTGGGGGATACAGTTCTAATGTGGTTTAAATAATTCCAAACAGATCGCAGAGAGTATGATCTGGAATATGCTCTTCAGCAGAGGCGTATCTACTGAAAATAGCGCCTATGGCAAGCACTGATATTGCACCCCTGTCCAAATATCTAAAACCCATTTATTAGCCCCTGCTGCCCATATATAAATATTAGCCCCTGCTGCCGATATATAAATTTTAGACCCTGCTGCCGATAGCAGGTATAGCTCAACACACAAACCCAGATCAAGCTTTGCAGGTATAGATCAATTAGAATTCACATAAAAATACTGCATTAAAGGTATATTTAAAACCCCCTAAATTACAGGCATAGATCACAGGTTGCACACCCCAAAGCCAGCCCTGGCATCCACACTGCCCGCATAGAACCTGACCAGCACCCAGATAACACATATAAGATTTGCCATCTTTGTCCCCAAATAGCCCAGCACAAGTCAACTTTGTCCCCAAACAGTCTGGCCTGTGCCATCTTGGTCCCCAAGGCTCAAACCTCCTGCTAGTGCCATATTTGCCCTTCCACAATTATCCATCTATGATACACACAAACACTTTTACAGTCAGTCACCAATTCACACTTTCATTCAGACAACTCATCCACGCATTAACTCATGCTCTCCCTCATTCAGACAACTCATCCACACATTAACTCATGCTCTCCCTCTTTCACTCAATGCATCCACACATTAATTCA
>VKOC01000003.1:16663656-16675039 GCA_009364415.1 Spea multiplicata | reverse complement strand
CAAAAAAATTACATTACACATTAAAAATAGCCCTGGATGTATATTCTTCTAATCTGGTGTCACCAGGGGTCGGCGTCTCATAAAAACACAACACTCTTTGATCTCGCCCTACTATTCAACAGTACTGAGATCTCGCCCACCTTGAAATAGCCCTACACCAGAATGACTGCATCGTCCATTTGTTCTCCAAGGAACATTTAGATTCTAGGTTAGGTTGCTGACTAGCACATGTAAAGTGTTTCTCTGAACTATGTAGACTGTAATGAGAAATTGATTTCCTTCTATCTGTACATACATACTGCAAACTAAGGTGCATTTTGGGGGAAAATATAGGTTATGAGCATATCCTCATAACCTGAAGTGCCAATAGTTTAGATACACAGCCAGCACTGTGCAAGCCTCCATTTATATTCTGCATTACGCAGAAAAGGTGCAGAGTGAAAGCACAGTAAGGTTAACCAGCCCCTGCGCGGTGGCTGAACAAAGCACTTTGTGGATAAGTGCCTGAATCCATCCCCAGGGTTTTACCAGATCAATTTTCCAATTAATAAAACACAAAAGCTTGGAGCGGCCAAGACGTTAATGAAACATCACAATTAGATTGACTTGAGGTTAACTGTTCCAAAACCATGGTTTCACTGATTCCACTGTTAGATTGGTGAATGCGGTGCCAGAATCCTAATTTGAACTTCTCTATTTGCCTTGAAGGAAAAGAAAAACATTTTATATCACAAAGTGAATGGAGTGAAATTCGATTTTTCATCTTGCCTCAATCCACCATTTAGGGAATAAACCCGAAAGAGAGAGAAAGGGATGGAATGAGTTATGGCTTTTATCAAGGCTTTACAAACAGGGGTCTTATACATTTTTGTTGGTCTCAATGCTTATTGAGTAGTGAAAGTCTCCTCAATAATACTCACAATTTTTCCTGTCTGCATATTATACAAGACGTCCACAAGTATGTATCATTTGGTATATAATATTATTACATGGTGTATATAGTCTCTCTCTAAATTACAGAACATAATCATACAACATGTATTTGCCCCACTACCCAAACACATGCCTGGATTTCTCATTATAAAAGAACAGTGAATTTCAATACAACAGAATTGTTGTTCTAAATTTGCATTAAATTCACAGCATTTTATTTCATTATCCTAATCACACTTCAAACTGCAGGTTGTGGGTAGGCAGCTGGATGCACTGAAGGTCCCCTTTAGGACTACAAATACTGAACTGATTCTAAAACCTGCAGTTTGAGATGTGATAACATGAAATGTTTTGTGTATGTTACAGCGCACTGTGGTAGCTTTATTCTACTAGATCAGTGAATAGGCGCTTAATTCGCCTTTAGTGCAAGCTCACCACCTGATTTTCTCAGGCTTTCCTGCCTTCCATCTGCTTTCTCTCTGGCTTACATTTCCTGTCCGCAAGCATTTTGTTTCAGATTAGAACTTGCCCTACATTTTGCCCTACTTCCTAGTAACGCGCAGAATTCTGCAGAGGATTTTGGGATCTGACTTACCGCCTTTGCTCAGAAAAAAAAAAATATATATACGTGGGGGGGGCTGTTGCCATCTTAAAATTTACCCATTATTGCAGTCAGACTGCTTTTGCTACCCTTTGTACATGGCTGTCGTTAACAGATTTCCGTGGTTTTTGCTACGGCCTCGAATATTGCGTCATTGCAGCAACACGCGCTAAGCGCACAAAGTGATCCGTTGATACGCTTTCTAAGCTCATTTCGCGCACGTGACGTCAATTGCCATTAACCTCAATTGAGTGTTAGGCTTCTGACAGGTAAAGCAGATGTTGAGGTGATCACTTCTGTGTGTTTGGTGATAAACAGCAAACCCTGAATATGCATGCAGGTCTTAAGGGTAAGTAGTGTTGGTACGGCCATGATCCACTATTAAACGTCAAGATGAAAGCTTTTGGTTTTTTTTCCACAATTTTATGTTATACTTTTGGTTACTTTACAAATTCTTTGAAATCTTCCTCTTTGAAGGAAACAAACTAGATCCAGTAGCTTTCTCAATCATATTTGGAATCGAGTCAGCGAACCTCAGTCTAAAGTTCAAAACAATGCGAGAGCAATTGTTGAAACAAAATATATTAAATAAACCACAATGTTATTTTCCGCAATTTTACTTGTTGTTAACAATCTTCCTGCTATACTACAAATTGTTAGCAGGAAAGGAAAGTAACACTGCTGCCAATGCCGATTTCTATTCCACCATAAAAAGAACGATCTTCAAAAAAATACATTTTTTTGATCGCAAGTTGCCTGGAAAAAAAAAATGCTTCTGGTGCCTAAATTTAGTACAATTTTATATAGCTCCTAATCAATGTAACCCTTCACTGCTTCTTAAAAACTCAATCCAGTGCCTAAAAATATCTGTTCATTAATTTGTGAAATAGTGTATTTAAATGGGAACCCCAGTCTACAGGTTGTACTTTTCAATTAGTCTAATTGTTCTGGAAAGTAATAGATCTCATATATTTTCTTCTTTAATAACTGCTCCCACACAGCAGACTTTTCAGATCGAAAAAGCGTTAATACCTGGAATATCCGCAGAAAAGGGTTAGAAAGGGGATGGATAATAAGAAGGGCCAGGGGCTCTCTGATTTTAAGATTTTGGGGCCAGTACTAAGATAAAACCACCAGCATGTCTGGCGTACAATTAGGCAGCTTTTACTCTGCTCCTCTTATGAGCCTCCAGAACAATTCCTTTGGTGAATTTGTATTGGAATAGGATAGATGCTTAACGTTCTGTGTGTTTGTCAATTTTGTTTTGGGTTACTACATCACTGGGCCACTGGGCCACTTGGCCTGGGCTGGCAACTCTGCCAGCCCTCCCATAAATCATATTCCTCATAATAAACATTTATAAAGTAGATAATACACAAAAGCTGCAACAAAACTCCTGGAGGGCCTTCACTGGCACTGAACTGATTACAATGTAGTCTATATAAAGTAGATGTGTCTATATTACAGCTAATTTTGGCCAACTGCCATGCTGGAGCTTTAAGCATTCCTTTGTCATAAGTAAGACATACATTAATCACTAATGCTGCAACAGCTCTTATTTCTTGCTTTCTTTAACCAACGCAAAATCACATAATGAATTAACTGAATCAGACATTATTTGTGAGTTTTGGATATGAGCTTCTTTTGGTATCTAAGAGTAGAAAAAAAACAAAACCTGCTGTAATCAGGACAATATATGTGAATAATGATTTCTTGTTATATTCCCACTGACATGGATTTTATATCGAATTCTACAGAATAACAAAGTGAAATGAAGCCCCTTAGTGCACTGTCCTGCATTGACGCCACAATTATTCTACTTAGAGGTGAAATGAAGTCCTTTAGTACACTGTCCTGCATTAACGCCACAAAAAGACCCAAAATACATGTGCAGCGTGCAGAAGGATATTAAAGATTCTCAACCGCACTGTGTAATTAGAGCAGCATTCTGCCTCTGGCCTACATTCTCCATATACCCGGGGAAATTTAAGAACACTATTGTCACTGAGAGTTTAAATTGGCCTGGTCCCCGGGTGGCTGGGACTGCTATAAATAAAAGGTTTTTGGTTGGTTTCCATGACTTCTGAGCAAGCAGTAAAATTAGGTAATAGAGCTACTCGGAAAGACCTGGAACCTAACTACAGAAAGGAGAAAGCAATGGAGAATCACATAGAAGTAACAATGAAAGTACTGGTATTGTGATGTAGGAGGTTACGCTCAGAAAGGGTAAGAATTTATGAGCAGGTCTCACAATCCTGTTGTGTTACTAAATCAGCAGCTTCCTTGTTGCACCATAACAAATGTTTTTTCCACTTCTTATGACTTCACAGCTCCACATAGCATGGGTCATCTCCAAAGCAACCTTTTTTTAATACCTTCCAAATGTCCTTGTTTAAAAAAGACAGTTTCTCTTTTTGATATAAATACCCCTCTCTTTCATACCATGATGGTCCATACAGGTTTGACCCAGAGACTCACGATGAAGCTCTGCTTATCCTTTTTTTCCGGGCAGGAGAGCAGTGTTTTATAGATTATACTGTACAAATAAATGCAATCTTGTTCCAAATTCCCTACTCAGTAGCACCTACCAGACCATAGAGTCAAATGACAACCTCCAACTCCTATCCACGCCTGACCATATGGCCATTTGAAATGTTGGGTATGCTCTCTATAGCTTTCCATAGTAAGAGTTTCTGATGACAAGTTATTGGTGTCCATATTATGAACTGCACCTCTATAACTACCCTAGCCAGGGGTGCTGCTAGTGGGGCTAACAGAGCTGACGTCCCTAGTGCTTCAGGTAGGCAGCTCGGAATAAAGACGGTGGCTGCTCCGAGAGATGAGCACTCACCTGCATCATATAATACAATGTTAGAGGACTCTGCACTACTAGCTCATCATCTTGCACCTTGTGTGATGTAACAACACACAGATAAGGGGTAGTTTCTAATATAATTCAGTAATAGCAAAGTCTGCTCTTATTAATCGCCAGCGACCCTCTGCCTTGCACAATACTTTTTACCGATTAGTTGCAGGGTTGCTAATCGTCCCTTTAGATGGATCGCATGCACAGAGGAGCACCTCCTGGGTTCACCAAATAGTGTCTAACCGTTTATCAATTACTAGGTTAAAGTAGTATATAAATAAATATAAATCTATATTTCAATTACAAATAGAATTTATGCACTGATGAGCCACTGTGATTGCAAACTGCAACACAGAATGTTAAGATGACTTACCTTTCTAGTTACAATATAACTATTGAAGAGTTCTATCTTCTTTTTTTATGCCAAGTGAAAATTAGAACCATGTCACAAGTTTGGTGCCCGCAGGTCAATGATTTACTCCCACTTTGTCGGAAAGAATTTTAACTACTTGCAGTCCAATCTTTATTCACATCTTCCTTAGCACTTGGGCCTGAGAATGGGCTACTTTCTATATGGGTGCTTAGGAAGACATATTTTGGAAACTCATACTTTTGTTTCTTATTCCCGTGAAAAAAACGAACTATAAAAATGAAATAAAAAATTAACTATCGCACACACAAAAAAACAAAGGTAGGGAAATCTTGTGGAGCCCAGACAAACTCAGCAGTAAGTGAAGGTCCAGCTGTAGGGTTTTCTACCACCCTTAGGTGACATGCCAATTGGCATTTACTCTTAAACTCTTAAATATATCCTGTCTAATTTGCCAGGTACACACGGCTGTTTTGTAAAATATTGAAAGGCGCCCTAAAACAAAGCAGTAAAGACAAAATGTTTTTAGTCTTCATACATATCGTGATGAATCTCCGTTATGCTGTTGTAGGGATTTCTCATTGATGAGTGTGGGTTGCAAGCCGCTGTTAGATGCTAATGTAGTACCACTGTTGCCGACGTTTAATTTCCCCTTAATTCTTTGCAATATTTAAATTATGCATGTTATATATACAAAAAGCAATCACAGAAATGCTAGGTAAACGTAGTACTGTAGACTTGTCCAGTTAAAACCTTAAGCCAGCATAGCAAGGCTCCTAATACCTCAGATTTGGCTACCATATTTGATTACTATTATAGCTGACATCTCATCACTTAATTATTTTATTGCATGCGTTTATATAGCGTATAGAACTATACATGAGTTGTAGTCTTCAAAAGTGAGTTTGTCAAAAGCATCAAGAAGCTGGCATACTCTCAGGCAGTTTTATTTATTTTTAACAAGAGTTTGTGTCTTTAGCATGATTTTGGAGTTTAACTTCTTCATATATCTGCCTAGCGCGTGCTATGTTGTGTACTGTGAACATCATGGGCTGTGTGTGCAATCTACATGCATACACAAACACATCTACTGGATATATTTGCTAAGAAAATTATTCAATTTAGGTTACTTTCAATATTACGTATGGAATTGTGCTGACATAATTCGAGGAATGCATTTTGGGGCTTTTCTTCCCCCCCTATATCATCTCATAGAATCCTTAACTTGTCCTGAAAAAACAATATCTTGGCCTCACTAGTGAAAGCCGTATAAAGGATTGTCACCTAAATGTTACTGTAGCAAAACGAGGAGAATTGGCCCTGATCCTGGTGGGAAAAATGTGCCCCAAGTCATGGGACTCAAGGAGTGGTAAGTTATTTAATAGGGATTTCCAATGATTTATTTCTCTCTTTCCATTACTAATAACTGATATATCAGAATATATATATTTTGTAACCTCTAAAACCCTTCTCCCAGTGTCAGGTTACTTAACCGTAATTTATTGCATCATACTGACGCTTCCATGACACCTCTGAACCTTACTTACCCCTTCATTCTAGTTTTTCTAGATTGATGCAGTGTTCTGCGTTTGATGTTTTCTACTGGATCTTAGTGGGCCTGCTGCTAGATTAGGACTTTTTTCTATTTAAATCTCAGCAGAAAATTTCTCTCTTACATACTTTAAGCATGATGTCACCAATGGGAGCTCACGAGAATGAAGGATGCTGGGATACGAACATGGAGCCCTGACAAAGAGAAGGAGGAGGCCAGTGGGAGGTCAGTTACATGCAGGACTTATTATAGCCAACAAAATATGCCCTGGAGGCCAAACCGCTTTTATCCGCCCTTAACCCAAGTGCTGCCTTACAAATCTACTATACACAGTTGAGTCCTGTTTTCTGGAAACCAAGTCTTGGCTTACTTACGTAAATGCAACATTATTTGAAGCAAAAATAAAAACTTTTTTCCATGACAGAAAAATATGAATTAAGTGGTCCAACAAATTTAATGTGTTTTGTTATCTGGGTTTACTATTCATATTTTGTGCACTTATGGTGTCATCCGAATCTATGTATTTGAAATAATTGAATTTAAATACTTCATTTGAATAATAATGAAATTTTGGCTCCAGTATTAGGTGTTGAGCTTTATGAGAAGTTCTACGTTCAGTATAGAAATAAAAAATATTAAATTGAATTCTCCAGGTATATCTGTGTGTAAGGTTCAGAGCATTGCTAACAGTGGGGTATATTACATCCTAGCAGAGGCTGCCTTTTTACAGATGGCACAGTATGTGAATTCTGTAGCATGTTCCTGTGTCGGGGAAACCCGTTCGCTGTGTAAGAATCTGTTATTAAGACTTTCCACTTACTCCACCTTTATCGCAATCTGCGCAATGCCCCTTTTTTAGGGACATGGCGATAAACGGGTTAAGGCTTCGCTTTTCTCTAACTGAAGCACATCTGTCCGCTGTTATGTAATGGCACAAACATCTCCCTGTTCTGCATTAGCGAGGACTGTTCTCTTTCATCAGTGTTCAGCATAAGAGCGCTGCCAGATAAGAGTCTGCAGCTTACGCACCTCAGCATTCAGAGGGCAAAGAGAGCTTTTTTGTAACTCGCTTGCACAACCAATACAGGATAGGTAACCACAAACCTCGCCAGAGCCTATCATTAACATGCACTTCCATTCGACATATACACAGATCACTGTGACCCGCGTTCAGCAACAGAAAACACCAGTATCCTAACTTTAGTACTCTAGCTTGGGCTTCCTTAATGTCTCCTTGCCTTAGTGGCTTTCACTCTAAATCTACACCAATTGTTTTTTCCATGTGTCAGTCTTCTAGTAGTGGTGGGTTTATCTAACATAACCATATTATGAAGGCAAATAATGTGGCTGCTATCTCTTTTATCCATAGAAATACCAAACGTTAGCTCAAAACCTACAGCTTTAAAAAAAATATGTTTACTATTTCAAAACATTTATATTTTTTGTGTAATACAATGTTTTCACAGCAGCATATTATGCCAAAAGAATGCCGGAAGAGAAATGTTGATAACAATCGAATGTAGCCATTATTTGATCAATTCAAAAATAAATATTAAGACCACTTCCACAAAGGAATCAAAATTAAAAGTAGAGAAAAACTGATTTTTGTCTAATCCGCTCATTGGCCTATATTAAGTGAGAATGCTTCGACCTCAAAAACCAATAGAGTCCCTAAATTTCAGATCTCAATGTATTTCTGCTTATCATTGCATTAGCATTGTTAATATAGATATGTTTAAGATGATTGTTAATATCATAGGAGAAGGCAGATTCTTTAATAGTCTATGGTGTTGACCCTGACATGCGCAAGGGAAATGTGATCCCTGTTGCTTACAACGAGGGTTGTCTTCTGCCCCTGGGAGATCTTGAAATAGGCACCTAGAGAGCCACAGACAGGACATATCTGTTGGACCTTGTAATGAGTGAAACATGTATGGTCACGTATTACATGTGAGCATAAACTGAGATTGTATGCAGTCTGACGCCTGCCTTGATGTGATACATAGCATAATATTTTTTAAATGAAAGAGCAACATGAGGTCCCTAATTAAAAAGCCCCAAAGTGCGCACTGGTGGAGTGAGCTGATGTCAGTCCTGAAGGAGAATGCTGTTACTGGTGTTATCTGTGAAAGTGTCAGCACATATTTATTTGGAAGAGGTCACAGATCAAATCTAGAAAAATGAGCTAATCCTCTACCAAGAAGTATACCCAAGCAACGGTTCTAGGATCCAAGTGAGACTGTTTAAAAGTTTGGGTAATAAGGACATCTTTAACGCTGCCATCCTGCCTAGCCATGAAGGTGAAGCTTGTCCCAGAAAAGTAATTCCTGTTTGATGCCCAGGTATGAAACACTGCTTTCCCTCCAATCAAATTTATATGTGTTCTTGAGAGAGGAGATTGCCGTTCTGGGATAACAGAGGAAGAGCTTGCGTTTTTGCCTCATTCATTTTATTGTAGGAGACGTTATTGGACTGTGATAGAATCCCATTTATATGGGTGAGAGAATCTTCTGGGTTTGTTAACACTGCTAAAATAGAGTTTGCAAATAGGCCTGCTTAATCTCTATATTAGCAACTATTTTTTAGGGATTTCCATTTAAAAAAGTTGCCAGATTTTTTACAAATACCTTCAAATATGACATCTACTGGTGTCACAACTTGACCACTTAGTGAAACCTTCCAAACTGTTACATAAAATCATCCACATTTATTTGCAGGGATCCAGAGCTAAAAAGTCCCTATACTATACTTCACTTTTACAATTAGAAGTAGGAGAGCCCTATCCGTACATGTTGGCATGGGAAAAAAGACCTAGGAAAATCCTTAACCTCAGAGCAGTGGTCTAAATGTATTCTAAATCCAACATTCTTTTCCCATTGTGCAAACCATATTGAATTATCAAGAAAGATATTACGGCATATCCGTGGTATTTGGTACGTAACCATTAAGCACATATCTTCCCAACATTATTGAAGATGGGCTGGAAGGGATGCAACCTAGTAGACTCCGTGTTTCATTTATGGTGGGCCTGTTTTGGAAAGAGGTATTTTGTCTCTTAAGGGTGTTGACGGGATTGTTGATAAAGCCCTCTGCAGAGTAAGCGCTTTTACATGTACATTGAAGGAAAATATTATTTGATCCCCTGCTAATTTTGTACGGTTTGTCCACTGACAAAGACATGATCAGTCTATAATTTTAATGATAGGTTTATTTGAACAATGAGAGACAAAACAACAACAAAAAAAATCCAGAATAACGCATTTCATATAAATTATACATTGATTTGCATTTTAGTGGAATAAGTATTTGGCCCCTTTGCAAAACATGACTTAATACTTGGTGGCAAAACCCTTGATGGCAATCACAGAGGTCAGACTTTTCTTGTAGTTGGCCACCAGGTTTTCATACATCTCAGGAGGGATTTTGTCCCACTCACATTCTCTCCAAGTCATTAAGGTTTCGAGGATGATGTTAGGCAACCCTTTGATGTTGTCCTGTCCCCTTACCAGAAAAACACTCCCAAAGCATAATGTTTCTACCTCCATGTTTGATGGTGGGGATGCTGTTCTTGGGGTCATTCCTCCTCCTGGCGAGTTGATGCCAAATAGCTTGATTTTGGTCTCATCTGACCACAACACTTTTACCTTTTACCAGTTCTCCTCTGAATCATTCAGATGTGCATTAGCAAACTTTAGACGGCCTGTACATGTGCTTTCTTGATCAGGGGGACCTTGCGGGCACTGCAGGATTTCAGTCCTTCACGGCGTAGTGTGTTACCAATAGTTTTCTTGGTGATTATGGTCCCAGTTCTGGGATGATTCCTCACCATTCTCATGATGATTGAAACTCCACGAGGTTAGATCTTGCATGGAGCCCTCAGACCAAGGGAGATTGACAGTTATTTTCATTTGCGACCAACTGTTGTCACCTTCTCACCAAGCTGCTTGGCGATGGTCTTGTATCCCATTCCAGCCTTGTGAAGATCTAAAATCATGTCACTTACATCCTTGGACAGCTCTTCGGTCTTGGCCATGGTGGAGAGTTTGGAATTTGATTGATTGATTGCTTCTGTGGACAGGTGTCTTTTATACAGGTAACAAGCTGAGATTAGGAGCACTCCATTTAAGAAAATAATCTCAGCTCGTTTCCTGTATTAAAGACACCTGGCAGCCAGACATCTTGCTGATTGATAGGGGATCAAATACTTATTTCTTTGAGTAAAACGCAAATCAATTTATAACTTGCTATGCATTATTCTGGATTTTTTGATGTTATTCTGTCTCTCGCTGTTCAAATAAACCTGCCATTAAAATTACAGACTGATCATGTCTTTGTCAGCGGGCAAACGTACAAAATCAGCAGGGGATCAGTTTTTCCGGAAAAGTCACAGTCACATATTAAATAGGCCAAATAGGAACTGTGGACAAAACTTTAGTGACTAGAAACTGGAAATCTTCGGGCATCCCTACTAAAAATTTGATAAACAACCTTAGTATGGAAAATTTACATTATTAGTTCCCTCACTGAATTATGCTAGGACCAAGGACTGATTATGGTCTGAGTCTCTATGCCAGGAAAAATGGTTCGAACGGTTCTTATCTACCATCAAAATCTATGTTTCTATTTTATATTAGCTATATCATTATGCCAAGCATCTATAGCCATACCGACCTCATTCTGGCCCGAGCTGAGACAAAAGTGTCCTCAGAAGAGTTCTTTTAAGAAAATACATATGCACTTCTAAGGCTCTGATCAATTTAATCAAATAGATGCCCTTGGAATGGTTTTGTAGCAAATAAATGGGATTAAGTCAGCATAATTCGGCAATGAGTTATTGGCAGAGACTGAGTGTGCTCCATGCTTACTGTCGGCACTCTGTGGGAAAATACACCCAGTCTTAGTAATTATCTGGCGATGTACAGCGCTACGGAATTTGATGGCCCTATATAAAACAATAAATAATAATAATAATCTGGCAGATGTAGCAGCTCTTCTTTGGGAGTTTACCTGAAATTAAGTCAAGTACTGTAGGAATAACTCTGTGCAGAACTACTCAAGTCA
>VKOC01000003.1:16529467-16663556 GCA_009364415.1 Spea multiplicata | reverse complement strand
GATACATGCTTCAGTTTCTTAGAAGCTCTTTAAGCACCGCGGATGATAGAAGGGCAATCCAGCATGCCCAGACCTCCGTGTATTTATCCATCCTATCAGAAGACATATGAATCCACGCCTCCATCACGCTCGTCTCCTCCACATGAGACACTCACAGACACAGCGAGGGAGCCTCAGTATGCTTCCAGAACAAAAGGAATCAGGCAATGGGCTGCATTAAGATGGTGAACAACTGAACATCTCACAGATACCTGAGAATCTCCGGATTGGAGGAGAAGACAAAGGCCCGGGGAAGGCGAGAGATTCTGTCCGGACACCTCCCCCACACAACGAAATACTCCTAGCAAGAAGGATTGGAGCTAAGAACAGCTCCACCAGATGTGAAGATAAGTACCAGGTTCCGTGAAACATTTCCAGCAGTATCACTCCCAGGAAAAAGCCTCCTGATAGATAGCAGTGTCCTGTAGCACATAGATAGCAATTTGTACGCTGTTTCTTGAATTTTAGAGGCGAAAGAACACTTATGCATCAAGACACACACCCTTTCCCACTGCTGATCTGAGAAAGGTTAACCCAGAGCCTCCTCCCATGAACCCAGAAACGACGGGGAACCGAGAGCTCAGTCGCGACTAATAGGCGGTACAATATAGAGTTTCCCCCCTTGGGCAACCTCTCACGCCTCATAAGCAATTCAAAAGGTCCCTCGAGAGGTGGTGTTTACCCAAAAGAGAGGACACATATCACTTGATTTGATTATAACGGAAATGCCGTAGCATAGAGATTTCACCTTCAGGGAGTGCACGATTACACGGAAGTGGTGAAGGAAAGGAGGAGAGAGCACCACCCACCTCCAAAACAAGATCGATAACATAGCGCCCACAAATGCACTTGTGCCACGTGAAGAACGAAGTGCTCCAGGACGAAGTCCCACCCTAGTTGGTAAGGGGATAGGAAGTGGAAGCCTGCTCCAGAACAATCCAAAGCTTGGTAGCTGCCATTCCAGCATGCACTAAAGGTGTGCCGTGCAATAGTATGCATGGAAATCAGGTAGAGCAAGTCCCCCTTTATCTTTTGGACAAGTGAGAACAGTGTGGTGGATTCTAGGGCCCCCCCCCAAATAAATCTAGTAACCATGGATCTGAGTTCCAAGAAGAACTCCATCGAGATCAGGATAGGAAGTTTCTGATAAAGATATAATACCCTCGGGATACGTTAATCTTTATCACATTTATCTTACAATGCCATGACATGTGGGAAGCTCCATCGCCGCAAGTCGTCACTCAGCTGTTTCATTAGTCTAGGGAAATTCTTTCTATACACCAAAGTTAAGTCACTAGGTATCCTGATCCCCAAGTACTTAATGCTGCCACGGCACCACTTCCTCCCGCGCCAAAGATATATTGAGGATCTCGTTTTTCCAGCGTTTATTATAAAATTGGAAGGGAAACCAAATACCCCTTATTCCTTGTGGTAGAGAGATTAGGGGCTGCAACAACATGAAGAGAAGGTTGTCTGCATACACAGAGACCTTGAAGGACCAACCCGAGCTAGTCAGACCATGGACACATGAGTTATCCCTTATCGCTTGCAAGAACGGTTCAAGGGAAAGGGCAAATAAAAGGAGAGGCAAGGGGCATCCTGGAAAGGATTCGGTTAAGGCCCCATTTATACAAATTCTCACCGAGTATAAGGCGGTGATCCAGTGAAGACAAAAGTGGCCAAAACCAAAGGCTCGGAGTGTCTAAAACATGAAATCCCATGCCACCCTGTCGAATGCTTTTTTTCCACATCCGTTGACAAAAGGAGGATACTCTGATCTGTCGCGTGAGCCAAATGGACTGTGTTCAAAGCCCTGAAAGTCCCGTCACGCCCCTCCCTCCCCAAAATGAAGCCAGATTGATCCAGATGAACCAGAGATCCCAGTACCCACTGAAGCCTTGATGTCAACACCTTCGCAAAAAGCTTCAGCTCTGTGTTTAGAAGGGAGATAGGTCATATTTAACAATATTAGTTTTTTTTGTCAATATAATGTATTCCCTTTTAATGTGTCTAATTTTTTGTCATATTACTTTCTTTGTGTCACACTCTCATTCTTGTTCACTCTTTCACGCTCTCTATATGTTTACCTATCGATTGACCACTCCTTCTTCTGTTGATCACTTTCTCATCTTCTTGTTCATCATCTTCTCTCTTGATAATCTTCTCTCTTTCATATTCTGTTTTATTATCGTTTATCTTCTATCTTCGTCTGCATCTCTGGAGACATAACGTGACTTGAACTTCCACCAGAATAGAGGCACTTCTGGTGACATCCTCCCCCTTGATGCTCCAAGAGAGAAGATAAAAGAGAGAAGATAAAAAAGAGAAATTGAAGAACAAGGAGATGTGGAAATGGAAGCAGAAGCAAAAGTGATCGGCAAAGAGGGTAGGGAAACATTTAGAAAGTGTAAGAGAGTTACACCAGATGTGAAGTGTCTCCACGCGCTGCACCCATAGCATTGATCAGTAACCGACAAGGAAAATTGGTGTAGATCAAAAAGTTCTATACCACCATGTAAAGAGTTTGTACAAGGTCTTCTGTATCCTACAAGAACCTAGGTAGAAGTTCTAAGTTCTAGGTAGAAAGAAATTGTCAGAAGAGATAAGTATGCTATGTAAACATGAGAGTAAATGTGGTTGAGGACCTTCCAGTGTGCACAGCTCCTCATATGGTATGTTGTTGAGTTTATGGTTGTGTGGATGCCCAAGATTTAACATATTGTTTCAGTTGATGGTAGAGAAACTACCATCGAAAAGGTGAATGTATAATATAAGATACCTCCTTTAATTTCAAAAAGTTCTCTCCATTATAAGTATGACCTAATCTTAAAAAGGCAGCATCCTGGGGCATGAGGCCCCAAAGGGCACCGCATCGTGGACCCGGGGCAAATCACAGGTATGAGGTAGAGGGAGCAAAAGGCTTGGGAAATTACAAGATATAATAGGGACGGGAGCTGATAACACTCTCTGTCGAACACTACACCACTTTAGACAAATGTGTTGCTCCATAATATCTCTCAATACCTAGTAAACCTAGGCCTCTCTTATTATTATTAAATTATGTTAACTAAACGTTAGACAGGAAGAACAAACTGTTTCCCCAAAATAGCACCCTTGGTGGGGTATGAAGTGATGTTTTCGTAACCCTTCTATGACCCCATAGAAGGTTTCTAGACTACTATTGGAGTTGTGGTCCATAGCAGGACCTCCACCTCCTTCCCATAGTTCCCCAGTGGGACTATCTGCAGGTACCGTAGCCTTGTTACATGTGCCCTGCTTACATTATATCTGGTTCTCCTGTCTGTTTTTAACACATTTTTTTAAAATAATAATGAAGAAAATCAATAGTACGGTATGGTATAAATGCCATACAGACATCCTTAGCCTGTAGGGTAGTCCAGTAATGCAGATTATATCACGGGAGGTACATAAAATAACAACTCAAGTAATCACTTTTCTGTTAACAACAATGTGACGTTCTACATATTGCTAATCACATTTTCATTTTGGTTTCTGTCCAAGACACTATACTATTAAACAGTAAATAATATAGAATTTTTTTTTGAATATCCCAATAGAATATGTTTTTAAAAGAAAGTTCAAATATGTATTTATTTTTTTAGTTAGATGTGATGATAAACTGATTGCAACTTTGTTTCTTTGTTTTAGGCAAAGTCATTTTCTACAAAACAGAATATTTTTGTTACTACGGGTACTTAAAACTTTATTTAGAATAAAATAATAGATCATAGTGGTTATATGCCTATGCACACAGCATAGTAAAGAATAACTGCAAATAACCTGTGCTCAGGTGCCTTTGTACTATACAGATTGCTTTTATAATGCAGTCCTGAAATACTCAATCAAGTCTTAATGTGATTCATCAAAGTGCTATTTTAAGTAGCATCAATGGTGTAGATCAATCAAAACAACACTTCAATGAGAAAATCACATACATTATTATACCATAGCAAAGAGATACCATGCAGGTATATATATATATATATATATATATGTGTATATATCTATATATATAAACACACATACAAACAAATGTGTTTAGAGTTATTCCTCTTTTATTAATAATGGCAGTGACTGTCATGCAATATATTCAATATATGTTTTAAACATGTTTTAAATTGATTATATATATAGGCCATGGATAAGAAAGGCGTGCCCTATATTAATACACAAGAGTGTGGCCTTTAAAGTGACACCTGTCCTCATATATACTTTAATGCATGTGCTAGCTCAGTGTGCCCTTTTAATTTTTCATGTTACCCCTTACAAAAGCATGGTGAAATTCTGCGGTATACATACTTTTAGTCAGCTGTAGTGCTGGCTCAGGGGATTTAGATTGGCAGTTTTAGATTGGCAGCTTCTCCTAAATGATTAATTTGTAACAGGTTGAACAATGTATATTAAAATATGCATTCTTCTTTGGCGAGGCTACATGGGACAATGGAGTGTCACATTAACCCTGATTCTAAACGTTGTAATTCACTAGGCATAATTGTTACTTATCTGCAAGATAAACATTAAATGCATATAATGCATATAGTCCATCGTTTAACCAGGCAGTTTCTTAAGTTTGAATCTTAATGTAGACTTAATGCCCTCCGGGAACCTCCATTTCTTTATTAGTGCAGTGAATTTAACCTCAAGATTTATTGGAACAATAGTCATTTTATGATACCTGTAATTTGCACCAGAAATATTATATTTAAGCTGCCAGTCAGTGGTAAAAACCTGGACCACAGAGGAGAAGGACAGCTGAAGAGCTGCTGTTTCAACCTCAGGAAAGTGGATTTTTTGTTGGTCTACAAGAAAGAAAAATGCTAATAAAATGACTTTTATGCACATTAATGCAATAACATCTTGTGACTTACCTTACTGTGGTAAGTAAGTTCTAAACATCTCTGGTTTTGTTGACCTACTGTTTTTTTTAATACTGAAATCATCTGTTAACACAACATAGCAAACAATGTGCCTTTTTATTTTTGTGGGTCATTCTCTGGGTCATTTTAGGATTAGTTCTGATTGCCATTATAAAAAAAAGGATGGAAATAAAAGCATCATATTTTTGCAGCTTAAATTATGCAAAACAACAAATTTTAGAATACCTTTGGGCTACAAAAAGTCAGCTTGTTTTTATGATCTAAATAATATAATCTAGAAAGGTTTTGTTCATGTTCTAATATCACTGGTTTCTAAATTGCTATTTGATTGTTCATAAAAGTCATGCTGACTTGAACTAATTTATACAAGAAGGAGCAGTTTAATGCTGCAGGCAGTTTTATTAAAAGTTGCTTAAATGATTCACAATGTCATATTTGTGTATTGTTTCATATAAAGAACCTATTGCCTTGGTTAGGTGGATGCAGTTCTGATCAGATGTGGTACTTTGACCTTTTAAATGCATTCTATGTGTGCTTGGAGGGTATTTTGCAACACACAGCATGCATCAGAATGTGATGGATTTCATTACAAATGTACAGGAAGCAAAATATTTTTTTTTAGATTTTTTATGAGACTGTCCCTAACCCCTTTCCAGTCATCAAGAATGTATTATCTTCTGGCGGAGTTTTGATCATGTTGCTGCTAGACAAGAGACCCTTTCTTACATGTTTGGTGAACATGTCCCTGGCTTCAAAGTATGTGGTCTCATAAGTTCCCCTAATATCTCAAGGTATGGAGTCCCATATCTCCAAGGCTTCTTGGTCATGGTTTACCCTAAAGTTGGTAATGAATTGATTAATCAAATTTGCTTAACAGCAAAAATTAGGATACACAGTTGACTTTGCTGAAGGTGTGGACCCTGATATTGGTAGGGAGGTAGTTTCTATTAGCCTGCAAGGTCCAGCAAATGGTCTACATGGAGGTATTTGCCTAAACGCTCTGTATTGAATTGATACTACAAGCACAATCTGTAAAAAATACAAATGGTTATATATTGTTTTTAAAATACATTATTAGAAGGTTTTGTTCTTATTAGAACAATTATTGGATTTTTACGTATACAAACGTCTATGTGAACATGGAGGCCAGACAGGATAAAAATTTAAAAGCTAAAATAAATTAAGGGTGGTGACAGGTGAAAAATGGCTTCAGCTACCATGTACATCCTTTTACCTGCCACTTAGCATGTGTGTGTAACCATAAAGTGTTAGTTTGTGTGATACTGTATGGTGTTAGATTGTGTGTTAGTATATGGTGCTAGCATTTGGTGTTAGCGTGTGTGGCTGTCAGCTTATGGTGTTATCGTATGTGCGTCAGGGGTGAGCCTATGAGGGGCAGGAGAAGAATATACAGAACAGTGAGCTGCATACTAGGTAGATTTATGTTGCTTCATTTATGTTTAATAATGCATTTATTAATTTTCTACAGTTGTTCAATGCATTTATCATTTTTTAGTAGTATTTATCAATTGATTCATCAATAATTTAATATTTTATCAGCTTATTAAATGGATTGATGTGTTCACTAATTTATCAATTCTTTATGAAATGTATTAATACATATGCCAAATAATTCATGTATTGATCTATAAAACTTTTTCTATTATGTATTACATATATTTTATAAGATATCTTTATCTTTAGAATAGGATATACTTCCTAATTATGATATATGCATTATATTAAGTGTGGAGCATTACCTTAACCCCTTAAAGACAATTACATGTCAGACACATTGTGGAAAACAGTCAGTTAACAACAGTTGACGTGCATGTCAGGACCCGGGTAAGCAGGTCAGGTAGGAGCCCAGTCGCAGGGGATACTTGGAGTTCCGTCTGTACCCCACGATGCCTCATAGCTGAGGGAAGGTACAGAGAGGCCCAAAGAAAGACACCACAGGTAGGATACTATGATATAGTCTGTTTTAAGGAAGATGGCAGGACGAATAAGTATTGATAATAAGTCTCTGTTGCTGGAAGCCCGATGGCAGGGCACACACCTGGAAGCCCAATGACAGTTCGCACGGCTGGAAGCCCACTGGCAGGGGATGACGGCAGTAACAATTCAGGATCTGGTACATGGGAAGCCAGGAACAATTCAGGATCAGTACATGGCCAAAGCAAAACAGTCCCATAACTTCAATGCAAAGGCCCTGACTGAAGGGCAGGGTAGGTTTATATAGGCAGGCTGATCCAGGTAACCAGGCACAGCTGCTAGCACCAATGAGGTCTGGTTACTCCAGAGAGAGAAGGCCGGCCACTAGTGGTTGCAGGAAAACATGAGACTGAATAATTAGTGCATAGTCCTGGCAGGCAGGGTGGATCTTGACACTGCATGGCACGTCATGGAATTAAATGAGCTTAGAAGATGATCAATGATCACTTTCTTCCTCTCGGATGGTGTTGCTGCAATGCTTCAAAGTCAAGCGCCCAATCCTGTGACCTTGTCCTATGTGAACTTACAGCTCCTGGTATATGTCATTGCCAAACGCTCCAATAACCCATGCATAGGTTTGTTGGGTTGTATGGGGGCTAAAAGGCCACATTTGGAACATGCACATTTCAGATTTTCAACTTGAAATTTTGACATCTGATCATGGTGGAGTAGAAAAAAGTCCTTCCGCAAACTAACCCCACAACTTTGTAAGCATAGCATTGTCCAAAATGTCCTCGTATGTCCCCTTCAGCATGACTGTGCACCAGTGCCACAAAGCAAGGTCCCTAAAGACATGGTTGGATGAGTTTGGTGAGGAAAAACTTGACTGGCGCGCACAGAGCCCTGACTCAAACCCATCGAACACCTGTGGGATGAATAAGAATGGAGATTGCAAGTCAGGTCTTCTCGTCCAACATCAGTGCCTGACCTCATGAATACAAATACAGGATGAATGGGCAACAATTCATACAGAAACGCTCTAAAATCTTGTGGAAAGCCTCCCCAGAAGATTGGAAGCTGTTATAGATGCAAAGGGGGGACATATTAATGTCTATGTCATAAAACTTCCTGTTGGTGTAATGGTCACATGTCCCAATACTTTTGTCCATATAGTGCATTATCACTTTGTGCTTTAATGTACATGGTTGTTTAATTGTTGTTGTATTGTTTCATTTAGAATTAACTTAATAAAAAAAATGATTATGGGGCGTTGTGCTCTTTCTAAAAGAAATAATGCAAACAAATTTAAATATTTCATTAGCCATCTTCCTTTTTAGGAACAGAGTGCATTTCTACCAGTTCTATCATTTTTCATAAACAACAAATCAATTTTAGAGTCTCTTATTGCTTCAGGGAAGTCCTCCTAAATATATGCAAGATATTAGACATATTTATGGTTTCCTTATGCCATTTAAAGCAAGGACATGCCATTTTAATTTCAAACATTTTTAGTCAATACTATAAATGAGCTTAAATAGGATAATCAGATATGTTATTTAGATATAGTTTTTACTATATATGATACTGAAAACCTGTGGCCCTCGTGTACACTCATTAAGCATTAATTAAGATCCTATATGATACACAAAATCTGATTATCCTCAGCTTTTATTTTAATAAATTATACGTGTTAGTCCTTTCCAAATCTACTAAATGGGCTGTAAATAACAAAATACATCCTTTAAAAGATTTATAAGCATTAGTCTGATTAAATGTGAGCAAAACTCTGGCAATTAAAAGTTTAACTTGCCACACGACATTAGACAACAATAAGTAATGGCAAACATTTCCCTGGAAGAGTGATGGTGAAAGAAAAAGTTTTGCATTCTCTGACATTCCCCAGTGAAAACCAGTCTTTCTTGATATTTTGCTGGCAGCCTCCTAATCTCTGCATGTTGTTTGTAAGAAGCTACATTAAGTACAAGAATGAGCTATCATGCCGGGATGAGAGAAAATGTGCTGTTAATTACACAGTAGTAGCATGCCATACTACCTTGACCTTTTCAATATTCTGTATTTTTTCTGTCAAAGTGTTCAGTGTAGCATTCATGCTCACACTTTAGAAATAAACAAGGAAAGGTCATCGTTTCTCTGCTTTCTTTGCTAATGAAGACAAGGAAAGAAATGTGGATGAATAGCTTCTTGCTGCAGAAGCTATTCCCAAAGTATCACATTCTCTTCTTAGATACAAGTGAGATAATGTATATTGTTTAAAATGAAATATATTTTGAATAGCAATACGGCGAACATTATTTTCTAAAAAATAACATATATATATTTATATATATATATATATACATAATAATATATATATAATATATAATATATATACACCATAATTAGTAAAGAAGTAATGTATCTGTTTACAAATTCATTATATTATTTAGTGCTTGAGACTGGAGTGTCTAGCTTGCCAATTGGATTACACCTCAGATTTCAATTTACATGTCAAGTTTATGATTGCCAGAATTTTCAGTGTATTAGTAAATTTATTTTCAGATTAATATTTTTCTTTTCCATTGTAATATATATATATGAAAACTCTGCATTAGCCTTTTGAAATAAAGCCATATAACATTTCAGAATTATATTGTATTACATTATTAATCATGTCTAGAGCCAGAAGTATTGTTCTGAAGGGTACAGTATGTAGATCATACATGTTGCTAACAAATATAATACAAATATAATATGCACTTTTTAGTAGATCAAAGTTGTGTTTTAATTGTATTTAGCAAACTGATGTTTTCTTTTATGGCAATATATTTAGCTTCTGAGACATGAAAATGTATGTCTTTGCTACTACAACAGGATTCTGCTTTAAACCTTACTGAAACTAAAAAAACATTAGTTTTGTGCCTGGCTGTAATATTAAAGGGACACTGCCACCAATATAAGCCCTTAAATCCATATAGATGAGTCCTCTAATTAAATTATCATTTTATCTCTCTACCTCGTGTACTTGCCTCCATCCAAACTCCCAGCTCCTAGGCTTGTAGATGTTTTGGCCAAACACATCTCCTGCTAGTGACTGCCGGACTGTATTGCTATGATAATCTATTTAGTTGATAAGCAGACAAGCCACGTAAATAGCAAATATGTATATCTATACATACAAGTGTAAAATTGTACAGATTTGTGGAATATGATGGTGCTAACTAGAAACCACAGGGCCCTGGTGAGAAACCACAGGGCCACCCAACTTTAACAGCTTGACTGTGCGATCATTGCCCCCCCTACAACATACACTCTGGCACACGTATGGAAACATAAGTACACAAATTATGCACACTTACTTATACTCACTAACAAACACATACACGTTAACTCTAACAAAGACCTCACAAATCGGTCTCCATTAATATGACCCCTCAGGGCAGAGCCACAGAGACAGCCCCACCTCCATTTCTGCAGAAGTGCTAGTTAATGGAGTGGATATCAGAAGTATACAAAGAAAGAAGACAGAAGAACAAGAAGGGGCAAGGGAAGAAGTGGAGCTACACAAAATCCTTAGTGGTTAGGGCAGAAGGTAAGGAGACATTGAGAGAGAGTTGAGAGAGTGAATGAGAGTGTGAAAGAACGAAAATAAGAGATTGAAAGAGATAGAGAGAGTGTGACTGAGTGAGATGAGTGACAACACATTTTGTTTGCAAATGGAAGAAGGCCTCCAAATTCAATCTGAAATGAAAAGGCAGGAAATTAATTATCTGAAAATGGCTGGACCAAAACAAAAAATTAGTCCAAATCATATTTGGTCCATGTGCACAAGTCTAGTGGTTAGCTAACATCAAACATTCACCTTTGTGGAATATATTCCCACCTTCTTCTAGTTTGTAACCTTGTTTGAACAAAACTCATGCTTCTATACTTTTAAATTGTAATACAATATTTGTTATGTCCTGTTTACCCATTATACAGTGCGTTAGAATATGATGGCGCTATATAAATCCATAAATGACACATCATTTATTTAAGCAAATCAATTATTTAAATAATTTACATTATTTTATATATATTTATATAGTTAGAGCCTACCAAATCTTCCTCATTGAAAGATTGCTAAACATTAAATGTTTTTGTCTGTAATAAAAAATCTTTCCCCATGAGAAGTTATTAGCTTGCTTGTCTAGTGACCACATATTTTCTTTTAGTATTTATCAGCCACTTTTACTGTAGATAGATGGTTAAGTAACAGACGCATTAAGCAAACTTTGAAAAGTCTCTCTAATAAGGATGTAGAATTAAATTATTATATTACCGACTGTGACAATTTCAGATTTTACTATTTAATCTTTTTCATATTTATTGATGTCAAATGACTGTTCTGTTGTGGGAGATTGAAAGTTAATGCAATCTTTTTTTCTCAGAAAAAGCTCACCTCCAATGCCTTTCTGATTAATTTAAAATTAATCTGCATCAAAAATCCTATTTTGAATTAGTATGAGCTTTTAGAAAAAGGGTAAAAGAAAATATGGTTGCGACAATCACAGATTTGCTTGAAAAGACAAATTGGATCTGTGAAATGAATGCTCACAAACGCCAATTTTAGTAGTTATGATGGTAAATGTAATACTGAATTTAATTAGGTTTTTTCAGGTAATATTTTTTACTTTATTTTTTCTTTATCAGACAAGCCTTGACTAGTGTTTTTTATAGTTATATCCCTGTTTCATATGTTCTTATGAAATGCAGATACAGTCATGGAGTTCATATTTTTTAGTTTCATCAGCACACATTTTTATTCTCTCTTTTTCTTGAAAAAAATCCAAATAAAATGATCTTCTTATTTAATTAATATAAAATAAACACGCAGAATATCAATACAATTTTAACATTTTTATTATATTATTATTATACATTATTAAAATATTTACTAGTATGTAAGCATGAAGTAAAGTCATATTTAATACATGCAAGAGTACAATAAAACATTTCATATATGGACTCATGTTAAAAAAAATAATTGGATTAAAATATAGTTTAGATTCTATTTGGTTTTCTATGACTATTTACTGCGAAGGATGCTGCTTAATCAGTTTGAAGTCTCCCACACTATGCTTGTGAATTTTGATGTGCGAAAGCGAGGAGGCACTATGTACAAAAGGAAACAAAGGGCTAAGATTTTTTGTTTGCATTTCATTTTTTTCACTCTCACTCACTCCTACTCACACTCTCTTTCAATGTCTCCCTACCTTTTCTGCTGACCGCTTCCTTGTCTCCTTTTCCCACAGACCCACTTCTGCTCTTGCTTCTTCTTGTTTTTCTGTAGGATAATTGACACTGAGTTTTGCCCAGGGATAAAAATGAATAATATCCACTTAAAAGTGGTAAATAAAGTATTCTTATAAACATTAATGGTATTCTGTTTTGGGTTTTTTTTTTTTTTTTTTTTACAAATGATTCCCATAAATCAAAACTGCTGTACTTTATTAAGTTAACATAGAATTTAAACCATTAAACACAACTTTTACGGTTATTCATTCCATCTAATATATACTTGCATACTAATACCACCTTTCTTGTAATACTGGTTTCTATCACTATAAAATGTATACATATACACACACACACATACATA
This sequence comes from Spea multiplicata, assembly GCA_009364415.1. Lineage (NCBI taxonomy): Eukaryota > Metazoa > Chordata > Amphibia > Anura > Pelobatidae > Spea > Spea multiplicata. The sequence continues at coordinate 16,651,046 of VKOC01000003.1, read as the reverse complement.
CATATACTACTGTTCAAAAGTTTGGGGTCACTTAGCTGTTTTCAGGGAAAACAAGGAAATGTCTAGCTTTGCTGACATAATTGCAAAATAGTATACTAATGATCAATTACCCATTTAAACGTAAACTTGGATTTGCTAATATAGCCTGCCATTGGAACACAAGAGTGATCGTTGCTGGTAAGGGGCCTCTGTACGCCTATGAGGATATTCCATTAAAAATCAGCTACAATCGTCATTTACAACATTAACAATGTCTACAATATATTTCTGATCCATTTGATGTTATGTTAATGGACACAATTTGCTTTTATTTCACAAACAAGGAAGTGTGACCCTAAAGTTTTGAACGTTAGTGTACATGCCAGGAATTTGTGCTAAGGTTCTTAAATAGTGCCGTTTCTAACTTTTGACACATACATAGAACCCTCATTCGGATACAATTAGTCAAAATTGCTCAACTGTAGCCCTTGTCTCTGTCTAGGAGAAAATAGGATTGACAATATACTGATCAAAAAGTGAAATGGACTGAAAGTAAGAAAGAATAAATGGACTTCTTAAATGCACTCTAATATAGATTACATATAAGACAGCTAACTGACTGATCATAGAAGACAAGAAAATGTGGAACTGCCCAGATTTTTTTCTAACTCATGATTATATAAGAAAGTGCATCCAATTATTTTAATCAGACTAATATTATATTGGGATTTGTCAATGTGCTTATTGTCAATGTTATACACCAAAAGATAATATTTCTATATTTATATATTAATAAATATATTATATATATATATATATATATATATATATATACATACATACACACATACAAATCCAAAAGGGAAGCAATCACCTGACCTAGCATTAATTATAAGGGGGTGCTGCTGAAGACCAAAGCCATACACGATCTCTAAATCAGCGCACTCACATCAGATAGTTTATAAACTCTCATAACTGTAGTCCTTGTTAAAGCATATATGTTAAATACATATACACTCATTTTATGTATGCAAGTATTGATGTGTCTCTATATAATATACTGTATTTTATTACATGGGATTATATATATACACACACACATGTTGGGGTTATTGCCTTCACATTTATGAAGGAGCAGTTACAAGTCTTATGCGTGTGTGTATCTGTTTTATCCTGTAAGTGTATCCAGATTACATTTTCCTGTTTTTTTAAGTTACCTGTGGTTCTTTCATTTTATTCTGCAGCTTACTGCAATATATTGTGATGTTCTGCCACTTCTTCAATAAAAAGTCCTTAAAAGAAGTTATATAAAACACTATAGCTACACAACTATCAAATCTAGTTTTATTTCTATTTTTTTTTTAATTTCTACATTTCTACTTTTTTTATTACATAAATTGTGCTACTTTACTATATTGGTACATGCTCCTAAGGATATTTTTTTTATAAAAACATACAGGAGAGTTGATTGAGAAATGCATTTGGTATTTTATTTAGTATGACTTTTAACCATTTCAGCGCTGGGAGTTTTCTTTGTAGAACATGTAAAACGCTCATAAATATAAATGAACACAAATCATATCTATGACATTAACTAGTTAACATTAAGTATTTAAATATATGATTCAATACATACATTAATAGGTAAATTATTGAGAGACATGGATAATAAACAAGAATTAATGGTCATGTTAAGCTAGCTAATCTTGTTGCAACTAAACAGATGCTTAATTGTTTTTGCAGGTTGTCTAGAGCCTAAATAACTTAATTCAAAGGATTTATTGATTAGAGTGGTTTTCCTAAATAGATTATAGAAGTCTGTCAGTTTCAACTGAAAACAAAATATAACATGCATGTTAACTGCACAAGGCAGCTACTAATTTTATTTGCCATCATGGCAACATTTTAAGACTTTTAATATACCGTAATAGTTCCTTAGAGAAAGAAATATTTGAAGTATATAGCTATTGTGGTTAAAGTATCATAAACCTGTAGCCATCACTTAATGGAAAGTATTATTCTCGATTAGCATCACTTGTCCTTTCATCCTATCGATTTTGGAAAATACATCCACATTAACTTACTTACGGTATTTAATTTTGCTTATAGGTATTTTAAACGTATTCAACAGTGTTTAGTAATATAACCAACTTGCTTTACCATTAACATATTAACATAATCAAATTTATATTGACTTTTTATTTTTACCATGTATTATACACACATCTGTACATTCATTTAGCAATCACTACGGAGACCAGTACTAATGACTGCGTGGACACTGGTCATGTGGCAAATTGGGCAAATGTTTGGATGGCTGGTTTGAGATAGCATGGGCTACCTACATTCAGTGCCGCCTGGATGGCATTTCCAGTTATTGAATATGTGGCTCCATGCTCTGCACTTATGTCAGCACCCATTTAACTTAAAAAGTCACTTTTTTCACCCAGCCCAGTCCAGCAACAAGAAATCCCTGATACTTTTGGCATATGGTAGTTTCTAAAACCAATCATATATATAGTTACTGAAAACTGACAAAGGCAATATTCTTTCATAGAGTAGTGGCTTCTGGATGCAGGATGTATTGTCACCTTCATTGACTTTAATGGACCCCATTTTATTGTCTATGTTTCCAAATCACTGCATATATTAATCCTCCCTATACCAGTGCACAAAATAAATATATATTTATTTGGGGGTTTCAACCTTTTCTTTACTAAGGTTATATTGCTCCCTAAAATCTGCAGCTTTTTTCAGATTTAATAGTGTGCTTGTTTAACCACAATCCCATTTTTTTAGTTATTTGTAGTGGTTCCAGGATTTTACTGAAGAAGGGTCACACAAAATGCTTTAGATGGTTAAATTAATGGTTTAACCAGGGTGTTCCTTAACACTTAAGGAGATATTTAGTGAAGTCACTGGGTTACAAAGTGAGAATGGACAGGAACATAGAGTATACAGTATACAGAATATACACACACACACACACACACATAACAATGTCAAATCTCGTACTTCCAAAAAGAACAACTGCACCTCAAAACATAAAATGTTGCTCCACAAGACTCAATAGCTATCAATAAATACTAGACTTGATTTATGCAAAACAAACATAACTTACACCACTAAAATACAGAGACCCCAATAAAATTAAAAATCAACAGCTGATAAAAAATGATTATTACAAGAAATAACACAATTTCAAAATCAAAAGGACCTTGTGAATTAAAGTACTGATGATAAAAATCCATCTAATTTCACACATACCAAGTTTGTTAAGTTATCACCCCCCCCCCCCAATAGGGCAGGTGTGGATTGCTGCAATGATGTTCTATAAAATGCATGTGGACACTATGTTGCTCAGTTTTATTTTTAACCCTTTAAGTTCCAACGGTTCATGCAACGTTTTCCTCTTGGGAGACCAGGCCTTTTCTGACATTTTGCTGTACCCTGTTTTTAACAGTATTTCAGCTAACAGCATTTAGTGAATATATACAGTAGAAATCATGTCATATTTTTGTATATATTAGTAGTTGACTTGAGGTATATTATACAATATGTCACGACATATGATGTCATAATGAACAAAATTTAAATAATACAATATATATCTATTATATATCCTATGTCTCCTGAACACATAGATAACACACATGATGTTTAGTACCATTTTTGCTCCCACCTCAAGGGCCCCCAAAGCAATAGACTATGTAAACTTTTTTTTTTTTCCAAAATACGCTCCTCATGGGGCCAAACAGCACAATAACTTCAAAGTAACCTTTATATACCATAACATAGATGTATACTGATTTTTCTTGCCTTTTTCACAGTTTCTGCACATCTTGGTATAGTTTTCAAATGCAGAGTTCTACTGAAAAACACCACCACCACATGTTAATCTCAGGAGACTATCCTAATAGATAGTCTCCTGAATTCATAGATTTCTATTCATAGGTACTATTTTTGTCCCCACAAAAGGCCCTCAAAACAATAGACTGCAAAGTTGCTGTTACAAATGATACCAAATGTCAATTCTCTTGAATATGTAGATACTACATGTGTAGATACTACATGTGTGTTATTCTACGTGTGTAGATTCTACATGTGTGTTATTGTAATTGCTTATCTTTGCAAAGGTGTCGCTGCAAATGTGTCACACAAACCTTGCCTGACCATTGAAACACAGAAAGTGTGGAAAGTAGCACACCACTGAGTGAGAAAAGGACATTTTAATCTGTTTGCTCTCTGCCTCGGCAAACTAACATAAAATGGTTTTCACACATTCTTAATTATCATCTACAATCCTGTATGTACCAGTTCATTGTATCATAGACAAGTCCATAAACAATAATACATTAATAAGATTCAATCCAAGATCATCACACGTTAATTCTTTTATTTTTTAACAAAATTGTCTTTCATAGCCTGGAGACATTTCTGGTTCTTCGCCATAGAAAAATGCCCATGCTAATAAAGTGATCCATTTCATACAAGCAATCTATAACATAAAACCCTGCAACAATATTAAATGAAAACCTGATACCCGATCATGAGCATGAAATACAGACTGAGTACATAGTCCTAAGGTTGTAGGATACTACCACTGTCACAATTTCAGCAAGGTTGTACTTATTAAGACCAGAGTCCGGCCATTTACGGTTCCTTCTGGATTTCAGTTGTATTGAATATAACCTACAGAACAGATACACATAAAACAATATGGAAATTTTTATTAACCAATATGAATGCACCTTAATAATCTAGGACTGTGTGCCATGAAGGCATAAGCCAGGTTCACTTGGGCATCACGGGCAATAAAATCTTGAGCCTTTTCTCTTTCCGCATTTGGTGCATACTTGACATTGTTTCTGTGGGTATATATTCCCTGGGTTTGAGGTGAGTTTTTTTAAGTGTCTCTCCAACACTCTGACAACATTATTTGTACTGGAGAGTTGAGTGACGTCTTTGAAATAAAACAGCAGAGATGATATGAGCTGTTTCTTAAAATCCAAAAATGTTAAAGTGGACAATGCACTGCTACCTTGTATGCAACAGATTAATTGTGGGCAGACAACTGAACTACATAGATGGGAAGATTTTTGTACTAGGCCACTGGCTGTCTAGTTGCATCAGACAATCTTTGATGCAGTTTGTTTTTTAGTAGGTGGTTCCTTTTTTCATTCAACCTGAATCTTTCTCTAGATGCTACATCTGGAATGAGGGAGGAAGAGACAGTTACAGTATTCAAGGGCCTGCTGCAAGTGGGACCTGATGGAAGAGGAGACAGAACACATCAGTAATGCTAGGTGCTCCGTTTGCCACACTGAGTTTATCTCATTGATGGTCCCTACATACTTGTGGGGATCATCCTTCAAATAGTTTGGGCCCTCACTCTGCTACCTGCAGCTGCAGGGACCTGATCGTGGAGGGGGCAAGGGGTGGAGCTTCTTTGCAAACTTGGTGGCTCCATAGGTAATCAGAGCACCAGCATCACTTAAACAGTTTCTATTGATAGTCTCCACGGACTTGTGGGGATCACCTAAATGTCAGATCTTGTCCCTAAACTGCTGCATGGAGCTTGTTGTCACGCGATCGTTACAACCAATCGGTTGGTAAGCTCCCTTTGCCAAACAAGTAATGCCCACATGGTTGGTACTGTAGAGGTTAATATTACAGACATACTCCTCTATCCTAACATTGAGGGGGTTTAGCCAATATATCGTTGCTGCAAGAATAATGCCTTTGTATAAAATTAGATTTCAATATATTGGCTTGTTCTAGTTACACTGCATTTTCTGCACAATTGTTCCTAATTCTGAGGAATTGACCTTTAGAGACATTTTTAAGCCAGGGAGAGAAGTGGCAGCTACTAAAAACACTATAGCTGTTAACATCTACTTGTTTAAAAATGTCTTGGTCTTAATTCTATGTTCATCCTAAATCCTCAGCTCTAGAAATCTGTTCCTGTGGTGTTAAAATTCTGGGATAACTTAATCCAATCGTTACTATTCAGATGTGTCAAAAATAGACAAAGATCTTTCATTGAACCACACCAAATAAAGAACAAATCATCAATGTAAAAATTGGTGTTGGATGGAAAAATAGTATACAAGGAAATCGCAAAACCAAAATGCATTCCTTACCCCAAACTACTACTTCCAAAATCTGCAAGATGTTTAATGTATATTTTAAAAACGCTTGGCCCTTTTGCCACAGTTGGTTGGAGACAGAAATCAATATACTCAATCAAGAAATTATGGGCTGGTCAGGTAGCTGTTGTGAATCTTTATGCACTTTGGACAGGAAAGAGAAAACCGGTATTCTGGGGTAATTACAGCCAAATATTTCAATTATTTTTGGTTTCAAATTCATATATATTTAGATATATATAGATATATAGATATATCTATATATATATAGATATATTGTGACAGAAAGGCCGGTACAGTAGTGGATGGGCGGTATATATACGCCCTACTTTGGCTAATTTTGTGTGTCCTTATATGTAAAATTAAAGCCCCAGGGAAAGAGAAGCACAATAAAAAAACTACAATATAGGAAGTGACTTGTAAATTGTGTAAAGGGTCCCTGGGGTGGAGTATCCAGAAGAGCAGGGTGGGCTGGTGCTCCAACAGCTTTTAAAATCCAGACCAGGATTTACAGGTGACAAAGTATAGCTCACCGGGTCTAATCAGGAGGGTTTAAAAAGCCCAGCTTGGTGCAATTCACTCTCTCTTCTTATTGCCAGCCAAGAGAGCTGCTGGACAAAAAGCCTTGCTGGATTTATTTTGTTTGTTTGGCGTGTTTTGTTTAGCTGCTGATTTGAAGAAAATAAATATTTAAATTCTATCTGGATCTGGAATTGGCTTTTTACCCTAGAAGACAAGTGATTCTGAAAGATCTCTGACTAACTCCTTGTGTTTCAAAGGACGTTCAGTTACAATATATATATATATATATCTATAAGTATAGTGACCCTTAAGAATAGTATACGTACTTTTATCACTCCTGTAAATAATACTTCCTCTTCATGATTACTATCCCCTCTCCCTTATCTGTTGGTTTCACCACTATGGAATCATTTTGTAAATATTTCAAAGCTTTTGCCTATTGTGATGTTAAATTACACTGATATGTATTTGCCTGCAGGGTCCTATCAAGATCATCCAATACCCATTATTCAAAGGAAATCATGGCATTACAATTTGAATGTATAAAATTGGAGGGACAATGTCTAAGAATGTTACCGGCAGAAGGCTATATATATATATATATATATATATATATATATATATATATATATATAAATTTAAGTGCTTGGAAGATTCATTGCTTTCTCTCAAAACAGAAGCAATTGCCAATGAAAGATGCATTTTCCTACACCAATTTTCCTGGATGTGGTTTGCCTTTTTAGAAACATGAGTCTCCTGTATCATTCAGTAGGGTCCACATTTGATGCGGACCTTTACTTTGTTGTTTTTACATGTGGAAAGTTAGCCGCCCCATGTAGAAAGAGAAACAGCACTTATGACTCCCCTGATACAATTTTTTCACTTCACCTTACCTATATTTATATATGTGTATTGGTAACTAATAAAACACATCATAATCATAATAATTAAGGATTATTAGACTACAAAAGCAGAACCAATCATTGGGGTGGGTTCTCAAAGGTCTTCAGATGGAAACTGTTGTATTGAACTAAACAGATACATCAGAACACTGTGTACTAATAAAACTTGCTGACCCGTGAATGTTCAACAATTTGTTGATCTTAATTGAGCAGAATGATTGTTGAATTCACAATGCACAAGCCAAATGATTGCTCCTTTTTTATTTCCAGCATGCGCACATTGTTAAAGTAACTGTTCCAAATCCAATCTGTTCTACATTACACACGAATGTGACCATAGCTGACACGAACAAAATAAGATATATATAACAACCTAAATATTCTCAGTTGCACAGTAGGCTTCGTAAATGAAATGGCATACCAAAGAACAGGGAAAATCCTCATGTAATATCAGTGAATGACAACTCTTTTTCTTATTTACTTCTCAAAATAAAATTAGTTTAATGAAAAATTTTAAATCAGAATACAAAATGTATATATTTATTATTACCAATATTATAAAATATTACTATTATTAGCTATTAATCCCTTTTGTGGGTGGACTGTTTACAATATTTTTACAAGTCAAAAGCATTTTGACTTGATAAAGGGAGGACTCCCGGAAGCTCGTCTATTATTTTAAATACTGTTAGTCCAATAAAAAAGGTATTACAAGATTCTGCAACATTCTGTTTTTTTGCATTCGAAAGATTACACCTAATATTTAACATCAGCTCCTCTTTGATGACTTCCATTTAAATTGCACTGCTGCTGTTTTTTTTGAAAGACTATCTAATTGTTTTATGCCCTATATTTAGATCTAGGTAAGAGCAATATTATGTATGGCTTTTGATAAAGTTTTTACTTGGATAAGATTGCATGGGAACAACATTTCAGCTTTAGGTCTAATCCTTTTCTGTCAGAACACCTATGAATACAAAAATAAAAATCTAGTTTTTGTTGAGCTGCATACAAATAAATTATATATGAAGACAGCAAAACTGATTTTTTCTTCAAAAGATCACTTAATTATAAATCACTCCTCCATCACTTAAAGCACCTGGAACTCCCACTGACATCATTGCGAACACCCCTTCATCAACAGGAACTCCCGCTGACATCACGGGACCTCCCACTGATATCAGGGGGCAGTCCTGGCCGCGTCCCGCAAGGGAAGACTCCAGGTTGCCGGAGCCGAAAAGTTCCCAGGTATGGCTATTATATAAATAGAAGCTAGGCATATCATATACCTTAACCTTAATGCATTTAGTAGTATGTTAAAGACTGCAGGGTATTTTGGCCTAAGCGATGGCATGAGGGGAGGCTGTGTCTAACTGTTACAGCCTATGTTGCAAATGTCCTCCAAGTGCTGCATTCCAGTGCTCAAAGCAGAAGATGCATGGCTTAAGGAAGGAACTAGGAGAGCTACTCTACCTCAGGCAGCAACCCCCTTACACCACTGATTGAAAAGTGTTTTTACCGCATAAAGTGTTGGTACTACAGCATGCACATAAAAGATAATAATAATTGTATGTGAAGCACCGATATGTTGGATGGTTAATTTATTTTTTTTAAGACATAGGACCTTTATTTGTGAGTGGAAGTAGACTTGTCACAGCTCTTCCTGTCCTAAGATTAAAGACACTCATGCAAAAAAAAAATTCTTAGATTAAGCTTCCTTTTATACTCTTATGTCTCTTTTTACTGGATAGGTCAGCTACTTGCAGTATATAAATGTTAACCCCTTAATGACCTTTGCCGGTTCAGGACCGTCAAAAAGTTAAATAAGCTTGGAAAGTGATCAAAGATCACTTTCTTCGCTTAAACGGCCTTGCTGCAATGCCTCGATGTCGAGGCATACAGCAAGGCCGAGATCGGCATCGGGGGCCATGCCTGGCCCCTCCCCGGGGCGTCCACATCCGCCATACCTTGTATGGCGGCAGACGCCCGTTTTAAAAGTGTTTAGGAGGCGATCAACGATCACCTCCTAAACTTAAATGGTGTCGCTGGAATGCCTCGATCAGGAGGCATCCAGCGACACCAAACACTTACCTTTAGGCGGGCTGTGACCGCTCCGGAGAGCGGTCACAGCCGCAGCTGCCGGTGATCTTCGCCATCAAGTAAGATGGTGGCGGCTCGGCAAATAAAATAATAAAGATGAGAGTTCCCTAGATGGTCTCCAGACCCTCTAGAGAACTCTGGCTCCACTTGCTGGTTGAATACAGGTACTGCATTCAACCATGCAAGTCAATGGAGCCCAGCTTTCTAATCACTATGTGATTAGTAAAATATTAAAAAAAAATAAAAAAAATGGAAAAAAAAATAAAAAAAAATGTGCTAACATTTAAAAATAATTATGCAGTGATGTCACTAGATGAACCATCCAGTACCAGCAAAATGTGTAAAAAATATATAAAAAAAGTATTAAAAAAATAAAACAAATATAAAAAATAAAGTTTATTATTTTGAGCAAGTGCTAAAATTTCTCAAAAATCTCAACAAAGAGTTAAAATAAAAGCACTTCAAATACCCAAGGGGTGTCTAATATAAAAAAAAATGGCTGATGGGGTAAATTGGAGTGGCCTAGATAGGGCATAGGTACAGACTGACCAAAATGGAGAAAAAAAGCGCACTTCCCAAATGTGGCATTTTAAATCTGAAACAACCCGACAAACCCATGCATGTCGGGTATCACTGCACTCAGGAGATGTTCCTGAACACACATTGGGGTGTTGTTTGACAGTGGCATATACCAGAACCTGTATATCTATAACTAAAATACAATTTGTGTGAAAAAAAATTACTATTACAAAGTTTGACAAAGTGTAGTTGTATAATTGGTGCATGGAAAGGGTTAAAATAACAGCATTTGGAATACCCTGGGGTGTCTAGTTTTCAAAAATATATGGTTTGAATGGGTTAAATTGAGTTAACCGGCTTCAAAGATGTTCCAAAGAGGAGATGGAGGCAGACTGACCAGATTTGTTAAAAAAAGATTTGGAAATCATAAAACGCTGCTTGTACTTATTGCCCTATAACTTACAAAAAACAGCAAAAAAACATAAAAACATTGGGTATTTCTAAACTCAGGACAAGTAGTAGAATCTATTTAGCTAGTTTTTTTACTTGCTTTTTTAGGTGAGTAAAAGATTTTTCAAAGAAGTCATAAAATGTGTTTTTTTTCAATTTTTCACCATGTTTTTATTAATTTTTTTATAGTAAATAAGATGATACGATCAAAATAATGGTATCTGAAGAAAGCCCATCTTGTCCTGAAAAAAACAATATATAACTTATGTGGGTACACTAAATGGGTGAGGAGAAAATTACAGCTGAACACAAGCACCACAAAAGTGTCAAAACAGCCTCGGTCCCACAGGGTACAAAACGAAAAATGAGCCCGGTCCTTAAGGGGTTAAAAAAATGTTTCAACAAACAGTACTTATATGATCTGGTTTGGCCATTAGCCAACAGTAAGTGTCATTTTCTTGACACATTTTTTGCCAAGGCATAGTAGACTGGTTCTGCATTTCTCAACTGACAATTTCTTTTTTTCTTCAGGCAACTCTAGTTGTACTATTTATCAAAGTATTTTTTTTTTTTTTTTAAAGTATTTTATTTGCATTTTACCATAAAGAAAGCAACAGATGCCAAAACCAGAGTGTCAACAGTAGTACAAAGCAGGGGTCTCATACCCGTATACAGAGCACGAGCACAGTATTACAAAACCACAGGCTGATGCAAAATAGAGCAACACATATGTATCAATGAACATAGGTAGAGACACCCTGAGCTCCAGGGGCGCCAGGGTTGCACATCGAACCAAAACTTATCAAGGTAAGCAACCTACTGTCGAACACTGCACATGAGGAGGGGAAGGAAAAAGGGGAGAGAAGGGAGGAGAGGAAAAGAAAAAAAAGAGACAAAAGAGACAGAACAGAGAAAGAGGAGAAAAAAGACAGGGCTGCCTAAGCCTGGTCACCAATGGAGCAGTGCCTGAACCGGCCGAGGGCCTGGAAACGTAGAGAGCCAAGGCTGCCAGATAGCCTCGAACTTGGCCATGGTATCATAGAGCTTGGCGGTGATCTTCTCCATACAGATGAGATGCCAAATGTTAGCCTGGATTTCGCCAAGGGTCGGAGGAACTCCCTTCCACCTCCTGGCAATAGCCTGCGTGATCGCAGCGCAGATTCTATGAATAAGTTGCTGGTTTGGGGCGGACAAGGTACTACCTGGGACATCCATCATGAGGAGCACCACCTCAGGGGACAATCGGATATCGGTGGCTAACGCTTTCGACAGTTGGAGCGAAAAGGAAGACCATATGGGTTGGACCAGTCCACATGTCCACCACGCATGGAGATAAGTGCCGCGGTCTCCGCAGCCTCTGAAGCAGCAGTCACTGGAGCCCCTAACCATATGGGACAGTTGCACTGGAGAAGTGTACCACCTTGCGACCACCTTGTAGGCCCGTTCCTTAACCAGCGTGTTTATCGTGAGTTTGTGCAGAGTCGTCGCTGCCGAGTCCCAGACATCGTCAGGATAAATAGAGAGCAGATCAGCATGCCACTGGGAACGATATAAAGGAGGCTGGGCGGACGTAACAGAAATAAAGCTGGAGTAGAGCGCTGAGATCGATCCCCTAAGTCTTGTCCTAGCCATAAAACGCCGTTCAAAAACCGTAGGAGCAGACATCTCGCCTCTGGCCAGCAGAGAGCGAATAAAGTGACGTATTTGCAGGTATCGAAACGTTTCCGCGGGAGGTATATGGTTGGAGTCCCGAAGTGAGGCAAAAGAGAACATCCGGCCACCGCCTACTAGGTCGCCGAGCGTAGATAAGCCCGCTTCCGTCCACCAGCGAAACGACGACCGACTCATTCCCTCTGGGAAAAGGGGGTTGGACAAGAGTGGTGTGAGTGGAGACAGAGGGCCAGCGAGGCGAAGCCGGTATCGCCAGGACCGCCAGAGTCTGAGCGCCGATAACATGACTGCAGACGAGGGGGGTCCGGGGAGCAGTGGGTTATCCAGCCACAAAATCTGTCCGAGGGACTGGTTTGGTAGGTACGACCTTTCGATATCTACCCACGGGAGGGTGTTTGCAGGTAAGGACCATGCTTCTAATTGCGATACTCGAGACGCCACATAGTAGAGGTAAAAATCCGGAACAGCGAGACCCCCGAGGTGTTTAGATTTGTACATAGTAGATCGGTTGATACGTGCCCTCCTGTTGGCCCACACAAATTTGAAGACAGCAGATTGAAAGGCCCCAATCTCCTCCCTCTGAACTGGAATGGGTAGCGCCCTGAAAAGATATAATAGCCTGGGCAATAAGTTCATCTTGACCGCGTATATACGCCCTAGCCATGAGATATATCGGGACCATTGTCGCAACTCCGATCGCAGCGTTCCCAAAAGAGGCGGGTAGTTGGCGTGATGCAGTGTATCAAAATCCCTGGTTAGGCGTATGCCCAGGTACGTGATGGAGGACTGTTGCCAGGCAAATGTAAAATTGGCAGCAAGGAGTTGTTGAACATGAGGCTCTAAGTTAACATCCAGCGCTTCACATTTCGCGTCATTTATCTTATATCCAGAGATACGCGAAAAGTCCTTCAGAAGACGAAAGAGGTTAGGGAGTGAGATCAGTGGGTTTGACAGGGTAAGCAAAATGTCGTCGGCAAACAGGCTTAGTTTATACTGTACTCCGTGAATCTCTATCCCTTGCACATCTGGACTGGCCCTAATAGCCGCTGCGAGAGGTTCCAAGCAGAGGGCGAACAGGAGCGGAGACAAAGGGCAGCCCTGACGCGTGCCGTTCTCAATAGTCAGTACTGAAGACTCACAGCCCATGAGAGCCACCGTCGCCGTTGGAGACTGTAGAGTGCCCGAACCCCGGCCAGAAAGCTGCCTTGAAAGCCAAACCGATGCAACACCTCCCACATATATGTCCAGTCTATTCTATCGAAGGCTTTCTCGGCGTCCAACGCCAGCAGTAGAGATCTCTGAGTAGTAGCCTTGGCAGCCTCAAGTAGATCAATCGTGCGCCGGATGTTGTCAGGGGCCTCCCTGCCAGGGATGAAACCTACTTGGTCCGGATGGATTAGGGAGGACATAACTGAGCTGAGACGAGTCGAGAGCAGTTTAGCATAGAGTTTGATGTCCGAATTTATGAGGGAGATGGGGCGATAGCTTCCACAAGCCGAGGGGTCTTTCCCATCCTTATGTATGACCACAATTTTAGCTTTCAACATTTCACTGGACGGGGGGTCACCTCTAAGGAAGCGTTGAAAAAGAGCCAGCAGGCGAGGGGTAAGCAGAGTTCGGAACTTTTTATAGTACGAGCCTGGGAGCCCATCGGGGCCGGGAGCTTTGGAGGACTTGAGCGTAGTAATCAGCGCTTGGACTTCCTCCGCCGAGACAGGGCCGTTTAGTGATTCCATCTGAGCAGGTGAGAGACGCGGCAGCGTCACCAAGTCCAAAAAGCGGCGTAGGGGCTGTTGGTCATGAAGGTTTTGAGGAGCCTTTTTGCCGTCATATAGGTCCTGATAAAAGGCAGCAAAGTCAGCGATGTCCTTCGGATGCACCCAAGTTCGCTTGTTGGAATCAATAATCTTAGAAACATTTTGTAGTTTCCTTTGAGCCCACAGGCGGCGAGCCAGCATGGCATCGGGCTTGTTCGCTTTGTCAAAGAATTTTTGTTTGGTAAAGTTCAGGGAATATAAAACGTCTTGGCTCAACAAAAGGTTCAACTCCCCCCTCGTACGGATTATATCGCGCAGTGTCGAGGTATCAAGAAGCTGCTTGTGACGGGTTTCTAGGGCTTCCAGCTGAGATGTGAGGGACCCAATTTCGGCGCGACGTAGTTTCCGGCGCCGCGCTTGGATTTTGAGGAAGGACCCCCTAACGTATGCTTTGTGCGTTTGCCAAACTAAAAGAGGATCTACGCCTGGCGTCTCATTAAAGTCGAAAAACTCTGACAAGTCTTTGGTAATTTCCGAGACTAACGACGGGTCTGTCAGCAAAAACTCGTCTAACCTCCACTGCCTTGCGCCCGTATGACCATCTGGAAGCTGAAGCACACACTCGAGCGCGCCATGATCCGACCAGATGATAGGGTGGATCCTTGCAGTATGAAGGGAGCGGAGCCATATGTTGACCAACAAATACGTAATCTATCCTCGAGTAAGTCCGATGAGGGTGGGAGAAAAAAGAGTAATCCAGGACTTTAGGATGCAGCAATCGCCACGCGTCGACCAACGCCACCGTCTTGGCGAAGTCCTTCAGACGACCCGAGTTTGGTAGAGCATGAGAGAGAGGAGAGGCACTCTTCCTATCGAGCCATCCCAGAGTGTGTTGAAGTCCCCATCAACGATGAGATTGTGTTTGCGGTAAGGCAACAGGAGATCCGTGATGCGCGTGTAGAAATCCGCAGCCGCTGTAGAGGGGGCATAAACATTCAGGATAGCTGTAGGAGTATTATGAAGGAGCCCGACGAGCAGGAGGTATCTGCCCCACTTGTCTCTGTGGACAGTCTGTAGAGTAAATCCGAGGGAAGAGCGGAAAAATACACTGACCCCATTCTTCTTTTGACTTGGATGCACGGCGTGGAAGTGCGATCCGTAGGATTTGTCCCAATAGGCAGGTACGTAAGTACTGCGCAGGTGAGTTTCCTGAAGAAGCAAGACGTCTCCGTGTAGTTTACGGTAGTAGCGCATCGCAGCCCTGCGTTTCTGGGGCGAGTTCAGGCCTCTGACGTTGTGAGATATAATTTTAAGGGCACTAGCCATGGCTTCCAATATCGTGGCACAGCAGGGCGAGACTGCAGGTGATTGGAGAGATCAGGGCCATTCGCAACCTAGAAGAAGAGAAGAAGAGAAAGAGAGAAAGAATAGAGAAAAGAGGGGGAAGGATGGGATAGGGAAGAACAGCACCAATATGCATGCACAATGCCCAACCAACACAACGGTAGGGCACAAAAATACTGGTCTCCTGCAAAGGTGATATAGAGGGCACACATAACCAGTAGAGCACTGCTCAGACTCAGCAGATGTAGTAGAGTGTAAGGCATAGGTGTATGTCTGGCAGAGCGTGGACCAACTCAGGTCAAGGGGGTGTAAGGAAAGGAACCTCAAAATGGTACCTCCAGCCCTAAGTGAGGTAGATTCACCTGACGTGAAGGGATCGCTAGGGCCCGAGACTATATGCCCAGCTTCCAAAGAACTATAGGGGAAAGAAGTCAAGAGTCCCACAGTGTTTACCCATTATAATAGCCAACTGGGCGGCAATGTGTGCAAAAATCGGAATCATAAATCAAAATAACAGAACGCGTGTAATAGTGTGCCGACAAAAGAAAAATATAAGATAAACGACGCAAAAGAAGAAAAATACGCGAGACGGATATAACGAAGAGCCGAACTTAGCTGTTGCAAGTCCCACTGAGCTGCTGTAGTGAGGGCAGCACTGTCCAAAATCAGAGCCAGGTACGGTGACCATCCTATCCGGGTATACCGAAGCTGTGGCTCCTCACCAAGCAGACATCGACGCTGTTACTGGGGAGTCTCTATGCGTCTCAGGACGTCGTCTGTGCATGGTCAATCGGAGAGGCACTGGGTGCCGAAGGAAAAGGTGCAACATCAAAAAAAAAAACTAGTCACGAGCGGAGAAACAGAACGGCCAGGAAACAAAAATGAGAAAGGCAATAAAACCGCCGCTATTCATCCGTCGACCTGGCAATGGGATCGGCGTCCGGATCGTGCCTCCTAGGCGTCGATGGAGTCTCGAACCATTCTCCCGCTGGAAGGGATCCCGGGTCTTGACGGCTTCTCTTCCGGGACACAGGTAAGGGCTGTAGATCCAGATAATGTAGGAGTTCGGTGGCCTCCGACATGTCTTTGAGCGTATAACTCTTGTCACCTGTGGCCACTTGCAGGGCGAATGGGAACCTCCAACGGTAGTTGATACTCTGGGCCCGCAGATGGTCCGTGAGGGGTTTCAGAGCCTTTCATCTCAGCAATGTCCGCGGAGACAGGTCCGCAAATATGTGGATCTCCAAGTTGTCGAGAGACAGCTTGGCGTCTCTAGCCGCCCTCATGACCTCTTCCTTGACCGCATAATCCCAGAGCTTCACGATGATGTCACAAGGCTTGTCAGAGGGCCTAGGCCTAGGCCACAAAGCTCTATGAGCCCGATCTATGATGACCTCTTCGGCAGGCTTGTTCGGTAGGAGTTGACGGAGGATAATGCCTAACACCACCTCGGCATCTTGGTAGGTCTCAGGAACGCCACGAATCCGGAAATTAGCTCTGCGCGACCTATTCTCCAGGTCCTCCTGTGCCTCCTGTAAGTCCTGAACCTCGTGGCGCAGCGCAGCCATTTCAGCCGCCATCGACTTCTTGTCACGCTGCATGGCAGACTGGGCCCTCTCCAATTGATCCGTACGCGTGCCTATATCGGTGATGTCCTTCTTTAAATCACGGATTTCTTCCCTGATATGAGCCATCAGGTCGCGCTTAACTGACAGGACGAGATCCTTCAACTCATCTATGTCCCTCCTCGTGCAGGCCACTGTATCGCCATCCGAATCCGGACTGTGGGACGCCATTGGGGAAAGCGCGGGAGCTTCGAGGTAAGTCGCCTTTTTCTGAAAAATGTCCGGTACTACCTTCTTCTTAGCGGACTTGCGGACACCTCCAGGCATTCCCACACACGATTCTGCCCAGATATCTGGAAAAAGTCAGGTGAAATGCTGTGATTAAGTGCTTAGAACAGGGCGGCTTGGAGGAGCAGAATCACTGCACAGCCATTTCGGAGTCCAGCCAGCCACGCCCCCCTATCAAAGTATATTATGATAAAGTTGAAAGACATAGCATCAAACAATTTAACTACTACAAAACAAACAGAGCATTTTATTTTGATAATATTAGAGGCTTTAAACTGTATACTCATTTTTTTCATATTCCATTTGAATATAAATTATTGTTTCCCATTTATATCTTAACTGCTAAAATCTAGCGCTGAGTTTATGTTGACATGAGTTTGAACAAACCAAGAAGAAATCTGAGAGTCTGAGCTAGCTCACCTATGGGTTGCACTCTTAATCTTTTGATGCATTGAGCCAAACCAGGCAATGGGCTTAAATGTGGATTGAAAGAACACTGGCTCATCCAGCTATGATCCCCACCACAAATTAGTTTCTCTCCTACTCTCTGGCCACATGACAGATGGCAAAGAAATATAAGCGGATAGAGTTATTGGTCCCTAGGAAATAGGCCTAAGACCTGGATCCCACACACTAGGCCTAGACCTCCTTTTCTTCAGCCAGGACACTTCATACCACATGCCCTTACTTTGAGCTCTCCCTTATAGCTGCTTGCACTATGTGTACTGCCATGTTATTACCACATGGTCATTGCATTACATAACCCACTGCACTCCTGCCTTTGTGAGTTGGCCGGTCGAAGTTGGAAGTTTGAAGAATCTTGCACTAGCTAGGGTCACAGCTGTTTGCTCCTCTTGTCCAGCCCTCTTCTGCACGTATAACTGCATTTATACAGTATGTGGGTCCACCTCTGGCACACAATTAATGGCAGAGAAACAAAAGATTAATGTACTGGTATCATATGTATACAGGCATTATTATACACATACAGGAAAACAAATAATTATTTCATAGAATAAGAGAAAACTGGCACTTTTACTTCATATAGCACAGTAGAAATATATGCAAAGTTCTTATAGACATAAACAAAACGAAAAATATGCAAATTATCTTGAAGAGTAGAAAGGTATACCATCATCAGTAGGACTAGAGTTAAGTGTAAGAAAAATGTTCACATTCAATTTGTCTGACATTCCCTTACATATGTTTCACTGAAATTTCCCATGGAAAACTGGAACATTTGCAGCACGAATATCAAAAATCATGTCCATACCTCCGTACTGTAAGATCATGAAATAAATCTAAATCACAAGCATTGCAATATATTGCAATTAATTATCAACATTTGTTTTAATAAAAAAGTTTTATGTTTCATATCCTACAGTTAGAATATGAAATTATAAACACTTGAAATAATTGAATGGTGAAACAAGAATAAAATATTAGCAGACACATAAGCTTAATTTGTAAGGTTCAGTGGGCAACAAAATTACAACTAAGTAATTTTAAATTGTAACACTTTCTGTAAAGTACATTGTTTTATTCCTTGTCATAAGAAGTATGATTTAGTGATGAGAAACCCTTGTCCAGTAATGAAATCTGTACAATTTTGAAACATCAGCAGCAAATTCATCCAGTATATTGGTTGGAAGCTATTTGTTCTTGTCAACTTCTTGAATCATTTTTTTCTAATTGGCATTGTAAAAAGAGCAATTTACAGACAATGTGAAAAATATTATTAATCTATTTTCCTGACAAGTTCCGTCTGCAATTTTCAAGTTATGACAAATGCATCCTTAATATTCTATTATTTCATGTTATGGCTAGTTCACTATTCTGTATGCTTCTTTCTGTTGTTTGGATGGAGTATGACCCCCAGTAACATTTTTTTTCTTTCCCACAACTCTATTGTAGACCATAATGTATTCTATGTAAGTGATAAGAAAATGATGCAGGTATTTTTATATAAATCACAATGACTGTTTAAAATCTGTTAAACAATAGCTTATTGTTGTTGTTATTTTTTATTAAAGTTTCAGAATTCTAACTTCCACAGACAGTTGATATATATGAATGCAAAATAAAGAAGCAAAGGTTAAGGTGAGTTTATTTCACAGGCAACGTTTCGACACACAGGTCTTTCTCAAGGCTTAAACTTAAATATAATTCTTTCCATTGTTGTGTTTGGTTGTGGAACAGCAGGTGAAGTATATTCAAGAGGGTAATGTATTTTGTTTTTGTTTTTTTAGAATAGAATATGCAAAGCAAGAATTCACTGCGTACTCCGTGAATACCAATAAAAAAGCATTATGGCATAAATAGTGGCTACTATATAGCCATATATTGCTAATATGTCAAAGTACCCTAAGCTTGACGAGTCCTATCTAATTTTTTATGACTATATTGCTTATCAAGGAGCTTAATCATTGGGACTGCTCTGTGTTGTTTTGTAACCCAAAATTAGACCTTCAAGCAATTTAAAGCCTTCTCTGGACACTATTAATAAGGCATCTGTTCTGGACAAATCTTAGGGTTCCGCTGCTCCGCAGCCCCACCTTCCACAACGGCCCCTCATGAATGGTGTCCAGAGAAGATTTTAAATTGTTTTGACAGTCTCATTGTGGGTTACAATACAATGCAGTGCACATTATGATGCTTTGTAGTCATAGAAGACAAGTCAGCATTATTATTGATAAGTTTCTGATACATCCTAACTGGCATCTCACCATCTTTTTTTCTGGATGTATCTGTATGTCTATAGGCACGTGAAGGGACTAATCTTTTACAGAACTGAAATGGACTAAGACAGTGTAGAAAACCTATAGATGGTTAACTCCAGCACCGTACCAGTATTTCATAACATAATCACCAGTCTTACACATTTAGGGGAGGATGGGAGGAAAGTTTTCTGTTAAAAAGAGGCCTTGCTGACCTCTGAGCCCTCTATTTATAACTCCCTCTGAGGAGCTCTGCTTCCATGTCTGGCTCCCACATGCCAGTCAGTAGCCAACCCCTCCTTGCTCTGGCCCTATGTCCATTGCTTGCTTTTAGTAATAAGGAGACATGGGCTTCTCTTCGCATCCTAGTCAAGGGGGCCCACCATCCAATTTACTTCCCTCTCTTGATGTTCTTTAATACTTTTACTGAGAACAATTAAGGAATTCAAATGTGTCTCACAGTTTTATTTGTGTTTGGTTTCCATAGGCTGCTAGACTTGTGCATTTGGATTTTGGCAAATTCGTACAAAGCCACCAAAAGGAGGCCAGGACCCCCCACAAAGCGAATGAAAACAAAGCAAAACGCTCTCAATTTTCATCTGAAATTTGAGGGCCCTTTTGCTCACACTCTCTCACATTCTCACTTCTCTCTTCATATGCATCTCCACAGATATAACCTGGTCCTCCTTGTGAGATGTCATCGAAAGTGCTGTGATTGTGGCGAAACTTCACTTTAGAGAAAAATGCCGCAGCTTTTGGTGATGTCCTTTCTATCGATTGGAGAATTACACATAACCTGGTGCAAACTTCTGCCAAAATGGCAGTGCTTTCAGTGACGTCCTTTTTCTGGATCCTCCAATGAGGAGGGAGGACGTCACAGAAAGCGTTGTGATTTTGGTGGAAGTTCACTTTAGGGTAAAATGGTGGCATTTTTGGTGATGTCCACTCTGCCTATTGGAGAATTTGACATAACCTGATGCAAACTTCTGCCAAAATTGCGACGCTTTCAGTGACGTTCAACTGGAAATTCACCTTAGGGTACCGCTATTTTAGTTAGGTCTGATGCTCTAATCAGGTGAGGTGACATCACCGAAAGCACCAAAAATTTGCCCTACGGTGAATCTCTGCCAACTTTGGTTGAAGTTTGCACCAAGTCATGTCTGAGGAGATGCAGATGAACATAAAACTTAAAAGATGAAAAAGAGAAGATGAAGATGCGGAAGGGGTTAGCAGAGAAAATATGGTGACAGAGAGAGTGAACGAGAATGAGAGTATGAAAGAGTGATTGATAGCGAGTGAGAGTGTGAGAAAATGAGAGTGAATGTGGACACCAGGCAACAAATTTATTTGCCCTCTGAATTTCATCCAAACTGAATTGTCAGGCAATATAATTCATTTTTTCCAAATTGTTTTTCCCCATTTCTACATGTCTAGTTGTTGTTTTGATTATAAATGTAATTCAGTGATAAAATAACCATATTGGTATATTTAGATTTAATACCCTTGTTTGCCAAAATTATTCAATAATTTATTACATTAAACGTTTACTAATACAGCAATATAACATGATTTAGTTGCCACATGGTTGTGAAAGCTAAGCATTTACATAAAATTGGACAGCATGTGAAATGTTGTGGTTCATTTCCCAGCAGTATAAGTCAATAGCAATGTCTATGGAAAAGGACATGCAAGGTAAGGAAGATATCACTTGAACTTTCCCTTGGGAATACTTGAAAGCTGGAGGGAGGCAATTATAGACGACCTTGTACCGGCCAGTGATATGCTTCTGAATCAATAGGCAAAAAAAAACGGGTCATGGAAATATTTCACTTTACTAACCGATGTTTACAAACGGTATTACATGGAGTAAAATGGACAAAGGCTGAAGTAAAGCAATACACATAATAATAATGACTGTTGCTTACCTTAATGAATTCTAGTTTTAACTGTTTTACAAGGTTAGTATTTTGAAAAAACATAATGAGTACTTGGGGATTTGCTGTATAAGCATAAGTTCAATATATCTAGGAATATCATAATAGCTTAATATATTAAGTTGATCAAAACATGTTTTCATGATTTTAAATGTTAAATGTAATAGAAAGCCTTCTTGGATTATTAATACATATATATTCAGACTATTTAATATTAAAATGAATTATGAAATGAAATAATCATGTAAAATGTTCATTTTCACATTTGCCAATTGTCTAAGAAGATTACACGAACTGAAAGAACAGAATACCACCAACCTCATAACATTTTTTAATCCTATAACAATATGATTACATTTAGAAAATGAAAACAATACAGGCAGAAGGCTGCTCTGAATCCAATGAAATAAAAAGTTTGAAACATACATTTTTATTCATACAATTACCAACTGCTTTTATTATTATTATTATTATTATTATTATTATTATTATCCATTAATTATTATTTTTATTAAAAGTAAAATAATAATATATCATTTTACTCCGTATTCAGAAATACATTAGTTTATACGGAGACAAATATGTTTTATCTCTTTGTTAAATCTTGTGAATTTGCCATTTATATGAATATCCTTTTATTTACTATTTGCACATATTTTGTCCAAAACCTTTATGGCACTATATATTTAAAGGGGAACATTCCAGCACACATGTGAGTTGTATTTTTTTTTTAATGATTAACCTGAAATTCATTTTATTAGTATGGTCTTGTTAGCGTTTCTACTAGTGCTTCTGTAAGTGCTCATATTAGGGCCTTTGAAGACAGGCATCTATTGTAATACGTTTTGGAGTCATGCCAAATGAGCTTAGTGGAACAATCTGAGGACAAGTTGTTGAAAAACT
The DNA here is from genome assembly GCA_009364415.1 of Spea multiplicata. NCBI lineage: Eukaryota > Metazoa > Chordata > Amphibia > Anura > Pelobatidae > Spea > Spea multiplicata. The sequence goes on along the minus strand of VKOC01000003.1, from coordinate 16,628,246 downwards.
TCCCCAGCGCCACATTGAATTGAATACTTCTGGGGGCCAATATACATTTTCTAAACCAAATTATTTCACCCAAATATAAATAAATAAAACAATCTCATCGGGGCCAAAATAGGCCAGAGTGGGCCTTGACTGAGATGCCAAGTAGGCCTAGACCTGGTGGCACTTCTTACATTTTGGGAGGGGAGGCTGGGGAGATTATTTAAGTACAGGTGTCATTTGGTTAGGGGCCATTTTGTGTGTCATCCTACCTCATGTAGTTTGTTCCCATCCTCCTTCTCTATTGTTTGTGGTGTTTAATTTTGTCACATGGAAGGGGGAAGGTTACTCTAGGGAGAGCATTTGGTGGTATTTTGGTGGGAGGTTGGTGGTGCTTGGAACCACAGGACACTTTTGGTGTCTTGTCAATTATTGGGTAGTTAAATTGGTTGGGGGCCTGTCCTGGTCATCAAGGGTACATCAGTAATAAGGAAATCTATTAAGGTTCAAAAACAAACAAAACAAGGATAATAATTATGTTAGATTTAAAGAAGAACACATCTTTTCTAAGGAAAAAATGTTTGACTAATGAGGATAAATTAACATTATTATTGATATTTTACAAAATAAACTTTAGAATTAAGTGTATGGTAACTGGAAAGCATGTGGTTGAGCTAGTTCTGGAGGCTATACATCTTGAGATCTTCAAACTTTTCCTGAGCAAACTATTCATCATTTTAGTAGCCCTCTTTTTAACTCAATCCAAATGTCAGTGTTGTTCTGGTGATACTGGTGACACTACACAGTACTGTAGGTAAGTTCTCACCAGCGATATTTATAAAGTCGCATAACCACCTGCATCCTTCTTACTGCATGTAAACAGATTGCAAGATCAGAAGCAGCATGGGATTCCTACAGAGAGGCCTTGTCAAACTAACCTCTTTTTTTACTGGGTAACTAAAATAATAATAGACCAAAGAGGAACAGTAATAACTAATCTAGATCACAGTTTGGCACCAATCTAATTTTGTTGAAAAACTACCCAACCTATATGGCATATTATCAAGAGTACTCAAGTCACCTTTCCCGTATTACATCTCTCCCTGTCCCTGTAACAAGTGAACTCATACGTGATGCAATGAGCACTTAGTTAAACGAGGATATTGTGGATGGTTGCAGAAAATGCAAGACATTGCAAATGATTTACCACTGGGGTACCTGCATATGCGAGGATGTTAGGCAAGTGAATTAATTTCCACAAATATGGATTGCATCATTTAATTATATTTATTAGGCTATTAGCTCAAAATCAAACATGTATCTGTATACAGTCACATATACGTAAGAGGAAAACATGCTGTACGGTAAAATCTATACAAAAATGCTTAGCCATATTTTTCACAGCATTCTTGTTATGTTAAGAAAATATTTTACTGTATATTTTAAAGGAGAGCTGAAGCAAAAGTACAATATCAATAGATTACAGAATAGGCCAATTCAAAAAAAAAAAAGAGAAACACAGTGAAAAACTGCATAGGGAGTCATAATATTTTTATAGACAGTGTGTATAAATAATGTGTTGTATGTTTGATGATCAGCACTCTAGATGGGCCATTATGTGTATTGTGGCTGATCCTGGGTGGTCATTCAGTGATATAAAGCACATGTGGATAGTAACAGAGAATAAATAGAATTAAATAGAACATTCTCCTTGGGATGGTTCTGAATGACAACTATTGATAACAATGTTTGCTTTCTTTAGAAATATTGAGCAGCTTTGACAATTCCATGCTTATTTTTTCTTTTATGTATTCTTTCTGCCACTTTGGTGACATTTAGAATTTGTTTCTTGATGTGTCACGCTACAAAACTTCTCAACCGGTCATGTCTTTTACTATATATTTTCTATCTCTATCTGTTTAAATTGCTAATGTATAGTTAATTTAGATAGGCGGATATAAAGCATGATTTTCACTCTATTTATAAGACATTACTAATACATGGCCACATAGAGCAAACACATGTTTCTGCTTTTTTTGAGTATCAACCTGTGAAATACATCAGCTATATAGGTTTCTCCAATACAACTTTGTAGAAATGAAATACCCCTTCTGACTAGAATCATCGATTGAGTTCTCATACTTCCCGTACAGAAAGAGTTGCTGTGAGTTCCCGTGTTGGTCAGTATAAGATTTGGGAAGTGGCAAGAGCAGAAGTAATCGTAGTTTAAATGTAGACAAATCACCAGCATAATCTTCATTGTCTGAAAGAAGCCAGCCTATAAACAGAATTCAAAATGTAAAACCTTAATTAAAACATATGGGTAAGATAGTTAGCTTGGTAGTTGTAACACACATTACTTGTATACAGGGCTTCGTGAACTTTGTTTCTGATGCTCCTCTCCTGTCGGCACTTGCTTGCTAAAACAAGAAAGAGCCTCAGGGTAGAACCCCGGCCAGCCTAGCACCTCAGACGGCAACCTGCACAGGTATATGGTTTGGCTGGCCCAGTATGTATAGTACAAGTATTCAGGTATGTACAGTAATTCTGGCTAAGACTACCTATACATTGCATGATTATGGGATAACCCCTTCTTATGTGTGCCTAAACTGTGTTATATTGTAAACCATCACCTACATGTATGTACAATCACACGTATCAACATATTTTTAAGGGAGATGGAAACTGTTCAGAAAAACTATTTATTACCTCCCTAGCAATACTATGAAAATTATTCCAGCCTTCCCCAACCTCCAACACTCAAAAGGATGAACCTTCAGAAAAAAACATCTATTGTTATTTTAACATTTTTGTTCATGTAAGTGGAACAGCATCTATGGGTGTCTCTAATATATGGTAATCTCTAATATATTTTGCAGAATAAATCAATAGAATTTGTTTCTATCATACAATAAAACTAATGGAAATACATTTCATATAGCAATTAAAGTCAATTCACAATGAAAAATGAAACACTGTTTTCAATGGTATACATCAGATTAATATTGCTTACACTAGCACATTAAAAACCTTACTGACAATTTAAATTTTAATATATGAGAAAAAAAAGTTATAGTTTAACATGTGATAGCAAAAAGGGAATTCCAAGAAACTAACAGACAAAAGAAAAATCAAGATGACCAATATTTTAAATATAGTGTGCGAAATAGAGTTTCTCATTACTTTTCACAAAATGCATATTTTTTTCAGACAGATTTCTTGGTAATGATATGACTACAGCGAATTGTCTCAAAAGCATAATATTTACGATCATGGTTTTCTAATTTTTTATAGTGGTCATAATTCTAATGGAAAAAAAAGAAGATTAAAGGATTTTTGTCTCTACTGGCATTCAAAGCTAAGTCTTTAAAGACATGATTGGATCGTCTTAAAAGCTGCAGTCCATTAGCCAAATATTACAAGAATAATAGTGGTGATTATTTTAATAATACATAGTTTCAATGTGTCATATTTCTTAGCTGTAACCCTGATAAACATACGATTTTAAGGGCAAGTTGAACTATTTATGAATAGAATGTATGTTTATAAGTAACAAGTGAATAAAAGTAATGCATTGTAATGCCACTACTAAGATTTTCTTCAATCATATGTTAAAGATTTAACTTCTTTTTCAAGAAACTATGTTTAACAGATGGAAACTAGGAAATCAGTAGGAATGGGGAATTGCTAAACCCATTTATTAAGCAAATTGACACTGCTCTTTACAGCTAATGGTTTATTAATTATTCCAATGTTAAAGAACATTAAGATTATAAATGTGTGAATTCACTAAAGGATAAAATTAGCAACTTAAAGCTCATAAGCTGTCAATAGGGTTGTTTTTTTGTGTCGAAGCTGGTAGTGAAATTTGGTAATTATCAAAACTGAATAAGAAATTGTATTGACTAAATTTGACATATTATCTAAATTACCCATTTATACTCTCACTGACCACTTTATTAGGTACACCTTAGGTACACCTGTTCAATTGCTTGTTGGCACAAATTGCTAATCAGCCACATGGCAGCAATCACTCAATGCATTTAGGCATGAAGACGTAGTCAAGACAACGTGCTGAAGTTTAAACTGACCATCAGAATTGGGTAGAAACGGGATTTAAGTGACTTTGAATGTGGCATGGTTGTTGGTGCCAGACAGGCTGGCCTGAGTATTTCAGAAACTGCTGATCTACTGGGATTTTTACGCACCATCTCTAGGGTTTACAGAGAAAGGTCCAAAAAAAGAGAAAATATCAAGTGAGCGGCAGTTGTGTGGACGAAAATGCCTTATTGAGGTCAGAGGAGAATGGGCAGACTGGTTTGAGATGACAGAAAGGCAGCAGTAACTCAAATAACCGCTTGTTACAACCAAGGTATGCAGAATACCATCTCTGAATGCACAACACGCCAAACCTTTGAAGCAGGTGGGCTACAGCAGCAGAAGACCACATTGATTGCTACTCCTGTCAGCTAAGAAAAGGAATACAATAGGCCAAAATGGCCGAGCTTCTGGTGACGTTCTCTACCTTGACCCTCCAATCAGGGGAAAGGACATCACTTTGGTGGATGTTCACCAGGAGGTTATGTTAGTGGAGATGCAGATGAAGAAAGAAAGAAGATAAAAGAAGATATAAAAGAGAGGATAGAAGTGAGGAGAACAAGAAGATGCAAATCAAGTAGATGCAAGGCACGAAGATGCGAGACACAGAAGCGGAAGGGGTCAGTAGAAAATGTAGGGAGACATTCAAAGAGAACTAAAGCATGAGAGAGGGTGAACAAAAATGAGAGTTTGAGAGAGTGAGAGTCTGAGAGAGTGTGAAAGAGTGAGAATAAATGTTGGAAAACAAATTTTGGGACCGCAATTGCTACTGAAATTTGTTGAAAACGAATGGACCAAAAACAAACATTTGAATAATTTTTGGTCCATTTGTAAAAGTCTACTCTGAATGTTTCAGCTACCTGACATCTCAATGCATCTCAATGTCCTTGTTGAGTTCCTATTTCAGGAGTATGAGCTGGGCTTTCATAATGTATATTTAAATCAGTGAGATTAATTTAAATAAATCTCTCTGCATTAACTATTCATGCTCTATTCATATGGCCCATTGCAGGTAAAGGTCAACACAGTTGGGACTTTTATAAAGCACACTGATATTAGGAGTTAAAACATTCAAAGCTCTAGCAAAACCCCTGGTTAGTAAATACATACCAACGTTTAGTTCCAGAATGCTTTTATGTTATACTCGCATTTAAATAGGCATCAATTTTTATTTTTCCTTTACAGATGCTTTATGGTAATCTTATTTTAAACTATAACATACAGCACATGATTTTTAATGATCATTACATTATTGTTTCCTTAGTATCCCTTGGTTTCCTTGGAATTGTTTGAGTTTAATCCCAGCTGATCACGTTTCATCATATGTGGTTTTTTGGATAAATGTATTGAGGATTATGATCTAGGTTTCTCTAATGTCTTGGATCATTCTGCCTCTGCAGATCAACTTTATTTTTTATTAAATAATTGAGTAAATATATACAACTGTATCTAGTTGAATATAAAAATGAACTTAAATAGGTATAATATGAATATGAGGTATACAAAGTAAACATTATCATTTATTATAGCTAATTTATTAAAGGTATAAAATCTGTGTATAGATGAGATTTCTCACATACTAGACCTATGTTACAAGTTATTTGCTAAATATGTGTGTTTATTTTGCTTTTAGCATCATTTTAACAGCTATTTGCTATATACTGTGCTTCTTGCAAAGTTCAAGATTTGCATGTACATATTGATTATGTAATATGACCTTTTGTTAAATTAGATAATATGTACATGTAACAGGCTTGGATATCAATAAGTAATGTGGTACCCTGCCGAGAGGCATATTCAAATTACTCTCGAACTCCATGAATCCACATTATATTATATTTAAACAAACTTTGATCTATAAACCAGTATATTCAAAAAGGGGAAAAAATTATAATCCTGCGGCTCATTAATTTATAGATCTAGAATTGATGTAATATCAGGTTCCTGCTACAAGAGATTCAAAAATATTAACTTGAAAATTCAGAGTACACAATCTTCACAACTGCAAACCTGTTCTACATATTTCTCATATGTTGGATTGTCCCTTGAATAATTAGTAATTAACACATATGAAACATTTTTCTCTAATGATACAGATTATTAAAAGGTTGCTTACACTGTCCCTTCTCTTCCTGTAGGCCAGTAGTCCTCCACCCCTTAACACTTCCCAGTAAAGCAGGTTTTCAGATTACAAATACCAATACTGCCGTCTAATTATCACAACTTTAGCTGTCTAAAACATTAAGTGATTGATTGAACTGTCTATGGTGTTGAGACAGGAGGAATCTAAGCCACTATAGGATATCTGCATTGGCCACTCTGCTAGAACCTTGTGGAGGCTGCACCATAAACCAGGCCAGCTTGCTCTTGTTTAGTTATTATTATTATTATTATTAGCGCCAACAGTTTACGCAGCGCTTAATCCAATACATAAATTCAAGGGATATGACAAGACAAGAATTGACAGACTAAGACAAACCAATACATTTGGTGGAGAGAGCCCTGCTCGCAAGCTTACAATCTAGAGGATTGTATAGAGTTATTGATTCAGTTATATACTGGCACAATTGTGTTAATAGCAGATCTGCTTGTGTTGCACACATTACATTCACATCTTAACACTAGGACATTATAAGCTGTAAACAAGACTTGTTTTTTGCATGTACTGTATCCCTGTATGTTTTCAATGTGTACAACGAACGAATAAGCAGAAGTAACCCAACAGTTGGTGATCTTCAGTTCCAGTAACATTTTTATTTAATCAGAATCATCTAAAATTGTACAGAAACATATAAACATGAAACCAAAATGCAAGTAAATATGATGTAACAAACTGTATTGTTAGTATTAGGTCATAATTTAATATTGAATTGGAAATTCTAATTGCTTTTCAGAACATTAGAATGTAGTTTGTCCTGGTTGATTTACCATCATCCAAATGGTCTTGCTAAAATTGTGTTGTCAGCTATTACGCATTAACATTGTATTGTTGCGATCACTGATAATTATAAAGCCACATTACAGGCAAGCTATGAACAATTTTGTTTAATCTGTATAGGAACGGACCCAACTTACATCTCAGTTACTGAACTATACAGCAGATGTCCTAAAAATGAACCGAAATTATGGTAGCATGAATTCATTAATTTGGTTCTAAATGAAACATACACAATATTTAGACCGTGCTTCCATGTTGACAATGCTCTTGGTTATTTATAGTAACTACTTTAGCAACAACATATTTTATAAACTTATTCTTGTACTGAGTCACTGGCTTTTCTCAAAGTTATTATTCCCCATAAGTCACTCAGCTAGTATAAAAAAACAGCCACACAAAAATAACAAGGCACAGTACTAAGGTCAGTCACCAACTAATAGAAGCATGATGACTTCTGCCTTAAGGGTAGTCACTGCTCTAGAGGCAGATGTACTTTACTACACAGCAATTATGAGTCTCCTATTGTATACAGAACATACTGTGAGTGGTAAAGGAAAAACCATGCCCTCAAGGCATGAGTATATCACCTTATTTCTGATAAATCTTTTGGGTACTGTATGGGTAAAATACACTAAAAATATTGTTTAGAAAACAACTACAGTCCTAAAACTGGTTTCTCTGTTGCTTTCAAATTACATTGCTATAAAAATGGCATAACAGTGAATGAACATAATGCTATAATTAGAAGCTTAACTAATAATGTCAGCAGGATATATATTGTTAATACAGTTGCTATGGACATAATACAATAAATCCCATTCTCTCACTAGGTTTCCAAAGTATATTTTAGCTCCCATGAAATGCCAATATGCTTATACAGTATATACATTTGTGTTTAGATATGCGGTGCGCTCAATTTGTTTGTGGTGCATATCAAATGCTTTGGTAATGGTATTTACTGTCATTGAACCAACACTAAGGAAAGAAGGATCTGCAGCAGAGGGTTTATTTGCAATTGCGTAGATTGGTGATTATAGCAGGATCAGAAATCGTGCAAAAAAAGATTACCGTTAGGGAGGGGAGAGAATTATGACATGATAAAGGAAAAATATGTCTATAGTGAAGTGATTATGTCAGGGTAATGAGAGGGATTTTACAACAGGGAAACGTATAGTTGAATCAAACAGAGATAGTTAGTGAGAAAGGAGAAATGATGGCGAAATGAAGTAATAGCTTGACTGGAGGAATGAGGTTTATGAATGTGAGAGATGATGAAAGGGGTATATCTGTGTGAGGCAGTTGGGGCTGGGAAAAATGTAATGGCAAGTTTCTGCCTGAACCCTGATTTTTTTCCAGAAAGAAATGTAATAAGGCTACTTCAGGCCCCTCTGGGATACACTCCTATAGCACGGGGCAGTGGGCATGAACACCAGATATGAAGTATGGAGTTCCTATCAATTGAGTTGAGGTCTGACTGGGGCATTGCAAAGTCTTGGGACGTACTTGGGATCATTGTCCCAATTTTGGCCAAGCTTTAGCTGTCGGGCAGATGGCCTCACATTTGACTTTAGAATACTTTGGTATACAGAGGAGTTCCTGGCTGACTCAATGACTGCTAGGTTCCCAGGTCCTGTGGCTGCACTACATGCCCAAATGATCACCCTCCACCACCCTGCTTGAGGTACTTGTGCCAATATGCTGTGTTTGGTTTTCACCAAATGTGGCGCTGTGCATTATCGACAAACATCTTGACTTTGATCTTGTCTGTTTAAAGGACATTGTTCTAGAAGTCTTGTGGTTTGTTCAACTACAGCTTTGCAAACCTAAGCCATGCTTTCTCCTGAAAATTTGGAGTATCCAGGTGTGTTAACACACTGCCAAGGAAAGACATTAGCAATGATCTTAGAGAAGCAATTGTTGCTGCCTTATGACCATTCCCAGATTGATGGGCAGCAACAGTTGCTTCAATAAGATCATTGCTGATGTCTCTCATTGGCATTGTGTTAACACACCTGGATACCCCAGATCAGCAAACTGCTAAAACTTTTATAAAAGTGGTCACACTTCCTGATGATCAATTGCTCAAGGGCATTTGAATATCAACACCTGTCTGCTACTTAGCATCTTATTTTCTATGGAAGTTGAGTTTTTCACACATGGCTTCTCCATTTTGGCTTTATTTTTGTTAAATAACTTATGACACAGTGTAACATGTCATGTGTTTTTAATCTGAGGTTCTATTTACCTAATTTTTGGACCTGCTAAGAAACAGATGATTGTTATTATGTCCTGACATATAAACCCATAGAATCCAAAGAGGATGTACTCTACTTTCTTTTTTTACACAACTTTATAATGTATCACTTCAAACTTTGAGCCAAACAGGGGAAAGGACCTGGGGTATAAGACCTGTTGGTCATTTGGTTGTCCTGATACCCAGATAAGTCAGGAGGTCTCTCTAGCAATCAAAATATTTTTTTTTTGCTAGCTGTTTTTCTGTGTCCTTTTGAACCCCAAGATTGCTCTTTGTGTTTTGGATATGTTCACTTTATGATATGAAACTGCCCTATATTAACTAGAAAATGCAATTCCTTTGTCATTTCTAAACTAAACAATAAAGGGGCTTAATCATGACTAAGCCCACTATCCATTCCCCAACTTACTGGGGTTGGCCCTTCATCGTCCATAGTAGACTTGCGTATTTGTTTTTGCATGAATGCATTTCCGTGCTAAATTTCACTGTTTCGTCCATTCATCCAAATGAGGAACCAATAAATGCAACATTGGATGAAGGAAATGAAAAACTAATTTGTTCATTTGTTCCCATCTCCGTGGCCATCCTTAACATCTTTAAGAGGATGAGAATCTCTTCTCAATCTTATTTTGCTTGCACTAAGAGGATGGACATTAAGTGAGCTGCTCTTCGTTTGTCCAATAAGCTCACTCCTGCCACATCATGCTGAGGGCTTATCCGATGAATGTGCTGCATCTTTCAAAGAAACAAAAGCAGACAAAAGTAGTAATGAAGAAAACCTATATAAAACCAGAGCAGTCAAGTGATCTGTTCATTTCACTGTGACTGCTTTATGTGACACTGCTGTATTGCATCTGAGCATTTTAAAGAGTGAGATTCTTCTGTGTGAGATTCTTCTGGTGAGCCTCAGCCTGCCATTTCCCACATTGTCTAAGACTCTCTAAGGTTTTGATTTTTCAATAATTGATTTTACTCAATCAATAACACTTATTCAAATTGAAGATTATTTAGCCAGTCCATTACTATCCTTAACTCTATAAATGTAAGCTAATTTTGAACCTATTTCTTCCATCCATTGGTCTCAAATTCCTTATTCAACTTCCTCTACACATTTATTTCTTGTTTCCATGGCAACCAGACGGCCAAATATGATCTCCAAAAATGAAAAGGTTGGATGAATTTCGTCCAAACCGAACATGGAGATGGATGAATTTCATAGAATTCTAAGAAAACTAACGAAATTTTTCCCCCGGGGCCCAAGTATAGTCTATAGTAAAAGCTGGGAGTTAAAATATTCAATTTCAATATTCAATATTACAACTCTCTTGTAAGCTCCCCATTTAGTAAGTGACCCACTTAAGACTTCCTGGTGTTCCACACAGTTCCACTGAAACAAACTGCCATATTTTTAACGTTAACTTTATTTAACATTAAAGTTGATTCACCAAGGCGATAAATATATTTCACACATTTATTATAAGGATTTAAAAATGGATACAAAAACTTAGTATAGGTTTAAAAACAGTTTTAACAAGGAGTGAAATGTATTGCAGTAGTAAGAATTCTCAGCACATTAATTATGTATTGTAACCCCAGCTGTTTCTTGGCTGATACTGAAAGGGCAATTGAATTTCTTCCAAGAATCTACTGCCTTATTTTAGACAGATTCATTGGTTCACAGGACAGTAGCTCACTTATTAAGCACTCTTATCAAAAGATACCAACTGAGCTATTTTCCTTATTTTCATTCATTTCTGAAAAGAATAAATAATGTAAAACACTTTTTTTAAGTAACATTATAAAAAAAACCCAAGAAACTCTATATATAGGATTGAAAATACATTTGAAATAAAGCATAACATTTTATATAGTAGGTCAACGTTGTTATCATAGAAAAATGTAATTAGCTATGCAATTATAATTTGATGTTTTTAAATAAATGGCCGTAACCTTTTATGTTTTATATAGAAAATAAACTAATGTAATTCAAACCACATAAAAGTGCAGAAGTTGCTCAATATGTTATTTTCTATGCTTCACACTTTTTACCATAAAAACAGCGATGCCTAATAGCCAAGGGATTTAGCTTCATATGGATTACTTTCCATTAAAATAATGAAATCAATCATTCAGATTTTACAGAAAATGTGTATGCTTTGTGCATGGTGGGTATCAAAGCATTGAAACAAAACAAAGCATTTTACTGATTAAACAGACTTACTTCATTCTAACGTCATGGCAGTGCAGATGGAAACTCTACCACAAGGTTGGCTTTTATTAACAATGCATTGTATGTATGGATTAATATGTATTCAAAAACCTTTCATGGACAAAAATGTCTGAGTCAAAATGAAAACCCTTTGGAACGTATTGTAGTAATGCTAACAATTTTCTTTACTTTTATATAATGAGGTTTAACACAGGCATCATAGCAGCACCTAACAGATATAAATGGGACGCGCTGTGTTTCACCTGTTGATTCTGGAGCCCATATAGATATTTCTGGAGCCTGTCAGGTCTTAGCTCAGAAGTCTACTGGGTCTCCCCTAGATATGCTGGAGTCTACAAGGTTTATCCACAGATTCTGGGTTTTGGTAATGAAGCAATATTGTCATGTGTAAGTGCTAGAAGGTGTCTGATCCCCCAGCTCATTAAACACTCTCAAATGTTCAAGATTTCCCTGGTTCCATTTGAAATGAAAGATACTTTAAGGTCTAAAATGGCAAATGGGTGCAGCTCCTCTCTCCCAGAGTATATCTTACCTTGCTTCCCTGACCTACTTTTCCTTTCCCTCCATGTTACATGGGCCTGTGTGCAGAGTCACAGGTTGTGCAAGAGCTTGTACTCTGCTGGTGAGAGGACTACAGCCCTCAAACAACAAAGTGTTAAAGTGCAAAGGCTGTAACTCAGTTAAGTGCGTATTTTTCCACCTCTGTGTTGTCTGGCATAGGTAATATTATGTTATTATACTTTATATTGATACTTATAGGAACAGGACAGTCTTCAACAGGAATTATGTTCTACTTGCCAACACTTCTGTATAATATCATAACATATTGGGATATCATTGGCTACATATGTGCAGTGCCTATTTTACAATAAAACATGGTTTGCACAGTGTGTAGGTCTTTCATTACATGGGGTATAATGCTATGAAAGTAATCTACCATAAAATTGTATTTATTTATTACATTATGTTTTTGCTGGCATGGACCATTGTTGTGTAAGTGTTACAGGACCCTTAGCTCCGTAATCTATTCTTGCTTCTAAGAAGCCAAGTTGAGAGGAACAAAACTCAGGAAAAAAGTCTATTTAGTTTCAGGGTAGACAGTGAAAGTCCATTTCTTATAATTTAATGGTGAAACCTATATTTGCTTTACAATTAAAAGGAAATTTATTTTCTTAGAGGATTATTAGTTCTTTAATTGCAGAGCAATTGTATTTTCTATCCAGTAACTCATATATTTTAATATAAGGTTTTTCAAACTGCTGTTAATTGCTGAGCTTCCCTTTTTCTATTTACATTACAGTTTCACTTAAAACTGCATTTTGTGTCTTATTAAATATTGTTAAATACTAACATTTCTGTACAGAGACCATGTCTTCCATGACTGAATTAAACAAAAACCTGCTGCAAATTTCTTAAGTTGTTTCCAATAGTGAACAGGAGACAACAGGGTAACAGGTTGTGAGAGAAGGTAACCAGAAAGAATTTGGCAACTAAGAATAACATATCAAAATTATATTGTTTACCACCTGTACAGTATATTGGATAATTGTATTGGATATATGGGACAAAGAGGGCTTTCCTTTTATAACGTTTTATGTGTATAATCACTTGGCATGAATACTATATTAAAAATAGAGAAAAACATCAAAAGACAAGTACTTTACTGAAAATGTCCTCCACTTGAGAAAAAAACTAATTTATGTTCAGCAATATCCTGTGTGTATGATAATACACCACACAAAGGTGTTTTTTTTATTGTTTTATAAAGGAACAACATTTTCCTTACGTACTATAATAGATTTTTCATGTTTTTAAAACTGTTGGTTTTAGGGGCCACAAATATTTTTTTATTTATATTTCTAATGGGAGAGTTATTTGAAAACCATTTAATTTTGTTCAGTTTTATTCCTGTTGTTATTATTTAACTTATTATACCTTTTCCTTTTGGGTCTTTATTGACGTCCGGGATCTCTCCCAAAGCCAGACAGCACCACTTATGATGATCACTGGAGCCATTAATTTTTACTTTATTTTATATTTTACTATTTTTAAAAATATTTAATTTACTTATTTAAAGATGGAGAATCCCTCGCCTCCCTTTAGCCATTCTGTATAGCTGTGCATTGCTGATCAAAGTACCTCATAATCTTTTCACCTAAATGAAATTATACTACAAAAATTGTTGAGCGTCTCAAGGTGGAAAGTGTGTCCAGACCAATGGCGAAGAGTTAAATCATGGTAATGGCATGAAAAAGATTAAAGGATGATAGCCGAAGAGTCAGCGTGCAATGTTTTAGGAATAACCCTGTGTACTTCGAAACAGCAAGAATTTCTTATAACTAAGTACAAACTGACAGTTTCCAGTGCGGCAGGAAGTATAGCATATATAAGATACAGTGGAAAATGTGAATGAGTGTCTGAATACATGAATATGTAACAATGACCACATAAACCTAATGCACTGTTTTTTTTAAAAAAAATTATTTCAATAGACCATATATTATATATTTATCACTTGTTATGATATTTCATCTCTAGCAACTGAATGTCAACTGGGTCACAATTGGATCTAATGTAACCTTTTGAAAGAAAGGGATTTTTTGGTAATTATTGTTATTATAGGAAATCTCAATTGAAAATAAGCATTCATATATAATGAATATGTATATTATATATATATATAGATATATATATATTACGTATATATATATATATGTATATTTAGGGGTTAAGAGTTTAAATGCTGTTCTTTAAAAACACATTATCTAGCATATTTGATCTTTGGTGTAAAGCACCTACTAAGCAAGTAATTTAAGTGTGTATTAAATACCTTTGGACACGTAGGAATAGTAATTAGATACTAATTAGAAGAATGCTGAATAATTGTAAATATAAGTTTTAACTTTCACTAATCAAGGTCTATTAAAGGAATACAGTATGTGATAATTAAAGAAAACACCAAGCTTAGCTGTTTCATTACACTGAATGCAGCCTTGAATTATTAACACTCTCAAGGCAAGGCCAGCATCCACCATATAGTCAGTCTTATTTGAGTTACTAAACTGGAAGTTAGAAAGAACCACCAAGTTTTATTTTTTTTGTTTTAAATAAATGCATGCAGGACCAGCAACATATGGTTCATAAGCAACAAGGAAGGCCTAGAATCCAAGAGAAGCAAGGGAGGCAACAGAAAAAGGTAAGTACCAAGGAATAAGGGACAGACCATTAAAAAGCTCCAAGTGGCAAACACAGGAGCTTAGTGACAACAGAGAGCTGTCCGATTACACTTGTGGGAATTTATTGGAAGTTGGTTCATCATCATACCTGGGAACTCACCGGGTTTGACATGGAGAACTCCAGGTGAAGCATCGCTTCTCCGGTTCAACACCCGAATCCTCTTGAGACGCCCCGCTCCCTGCCCATTTCCCCTGTAAATGAGGGTGTTTCCCGTGATATCAGCAGGAATACCAACTGACATCACCAGGAACGCCCCCGATCTCAGTAGGACCACCCACCGACATCAGAGGGACCGCCTGCTGACATCAGTGGTCAGTCCTGGCCGAGTCCCGTGAGGGGACACTAAGAAGTTCATCATGACGTATCATCAGATATGTTCATCATGACATTTGGTGTTGTCAGATGTGCATCCTGAGTGCTCCTTCCCTTCTCCATACCCTTCTCCTCCTACCATTATTGTATAGTTTGATGTTAGTTTCATCTGTCCAAAAATATTGTTACAGAACTGGGCAGGCATTTTTTATTGGCAGTGGCGGAACTACCGGGGTCGCAGGGGTCGCGACTGCGACCGGGCCCCGGCAGCAGGGGGGCCCAAGCCAAGGGGCCGCCCGAAATCTTTTTTCTATTTTTGTTTTTTTTTAAATAAGGCAGGGGCGAGAGGTGCGGCCCGCGTAAGATCGGCAGCCAGGGCAACCGATCTTACGCGAGCCGCATCTCAAGCCCTGCTACTTACTTGTGGGAGGGTCTTCTGGACTGCACAGAGGAAGCGGAGTTCACGTGACATCCTACTTCCTCTGTGCTTTCGCAGAGAAGGCAGAGGGAGGCCGCGCCCCCTGCTGAAGTCTGAGCGGCATCGAGGAGCTGCAGTGCAGGTAAGGGGGTGGGGAGGGTGTTTGAATGAGTGGGGAGGGTGTTTGAATGAGTATGAGTGTAAGTGCTGGAACCTAGGCATGATGGGAGTTTGATTGCTGTTAGCAATCACACTCCTATCATGCCAAGTCAGTCAGTACATGCTGGGGGGCAGCTAGCTAGGTTTCAGCATGTACTGGCTGACTTGGCATGATAGGAGTGTGATTGCTAACCGCAATCACAGCAAGCAGAGTCCCATCATGCCTAGGTTCCAGCATTTACTGGTTGGATGTGTAAGTGCTGGAACCTAGGCATGATGGGACTGTGATTGCTGTTAGCAATCACACTCCTATCATGCCAAGTCAGCCAGTACATGCTGAAACCTGGCCAGCTGCCCCCCTTGTGTAGTGATGCTGCCAGCAGTATGGGTTCTGCACTTACAGCCACCCTGTACCAGCATGTACTGGCTGACTTGGCATGATAGGAGTGTGATTGCTAACAGCAATCATAGCGAGCACAGTCCCATCATGCCTAGGTACCAGCATTTACTGGTTGCCTGGGTATGATAGGAGTGTGATTGCTATTAGCAATCACACTCCTATCATGCCAAGTCATATTGCTAATTTTGTCCAATTGTGTGTTACCTACTTTTATTAAAAATGAGAGGAAGTGTAAAGGTTTTGTGTCATTTTACTTTATTTTAATCTGCATATTTTATTAAAGGCCATATTTTTTGTCACAGTGAAAAATGAGTGTGGCCCTCGCACGTGTACAATTCTGATGAAGTGGCCCACTGCAGAAAAAACTTGGACACCCCTGGATTATGCCCTTTGTACATGCGCCCCTTTTTCTTTGATTTTTTTACAGATATGATTCAATATGTAAATGGAATTTGTTGAATTTGTTGAAAAAAATTGTTGGGTAAAAATCATGTTTTTTTTAGGGGGTGTGGGGGGCCCTTAACAGATTCTCGCACCCGGGTCCTGAGGCGTCTAGTTACGCCCCTGATTGGCTAGTTAGTGTCAATTATCACCTATTTATTTATTGACTAGCACCAATAAATTGGTTTAATCGTTTTATATTGATGACAATCTGTGTTGAGAACAATTTAGCAAAATGCAAATTTTAATCAACACGGTGCAGTCATTTTAGATACAGTATGCTAGAGCCATCTAGTGGACAGAGTGTGAAAAGCGAAACAAATAATTGCTGTTGCAGTGCCAATGCTTTGCCTCCCAAAATAATTATTAGGTCATAGTGTACAAGGATATATATAATGTTTAGTTGCACATGCCTTTTTGTGAACAATCATTGCTCTTTTAGCCTTATAGAATCCATAATTATTTGGGTGTTTTACCGCTATCCCATTATACAGTGCAGCAGAACACAGATGTAACATTACAATTAAAAACAAAATGTTTCTTTTTTAATTATGAATTATTTTGTAGCAAACTCTTTTTAAGCAATTAAATATATATATATATATATATATTATTATTATATAATTATAAATTTTCTTTTTTAACCAGTGCAACACATGAATATGAACTTCATAGCATTAGATTTACATAATATGCATTTGAAAACATCAAGCTTCAAATATTTTAATACGGAGTAAGGTATTTAAAGTCATTTATTTTTAACCAATTAATAGATACAATATTGTTCTACGCATGAAAAGAGTGCAAAAATAATAGGCATTATTTATATTTAATAAAAAAATTCTGTCATTTTGTTATCCCTAATGGAATGCTGATGTATGTGCCTGATGTAAAGAAACACATATATGCTTTCTAAAATATTATTAGAATTGTTTTTATTTATACTGGATATAATGTTATTATACCATTAAATATATTTGAGGAAAAAGACAACCTCTTTCACAGGGCACTTAGCATTTTGCCAATTAAAATGGCTTTGCAATATTATTATCGTTCATTAAAATTCTATCAAAAACACAATTTCTATCACAACTCAGGTTATTCTATGAAAAAAAAAATTGCTTCTGTAACTCAGGATGTCAAATAATGCAGATCTACCCTTCCCATTTGACAGGTAAATGCCTAAAGCACGAAAACCAAGTGGTCATATTGCAATACCTGTCTGTACATTCTCAGTAGCAGATTTGATGACATTGCAAGAAAATTAGTTTCATAACGAATATATCATAAATCATATACATGGGCAAAATGAGGAAATGAAATCAGAAGTAAAAGTAAAAAACTAGAAGAAAATGCATTGCTGTACATTTTGAGATATATATATATATACCGTATATATATATATATATATATTATATATATATATACACACACCGTTGTATATATATATCTGCATACACACACATACAAAGCACTGGATAGGTGCCGCTTACATACACAAAGCAGTTTACAAAGATAAATATTTGAAGCACAGTTGGATGAAAATTACAAATTCAAATCTCACATGTAACCATGTTCTTTATTTTTCCATTTTCCTTTTTATGGTAATGTCTCTTTTCGAATCTTAGCCTATGGAGAAAGAGAGGAAGAAGAAAAAAAAAAACACTGAAGATTTTAACTAGTAGCTTTGCAGGGGGGCTAAGAAGAGCAAAGAAGATTTAGTGGTGAAAAGAGCAAATAAATAGGTGCTCCAAGATTAAAAAGAGGGTAAAATAACATGCTGAGCTGCTGAAAGAACTCTCCCTGTTTAAAGAAAAATATTGTTTGGTGCTTTCACCAGTGCATGATCAAAATAAGAGGTACAAATTAGTTCATAGCTGTGGAAGATACAAAACATCATGCAGAGAGATGTCTTTGGGAAGGTTTTAATGAGGAGAAGAGGTCATCAGACTGTGACATTGCTTTTCAGAATTCTTCAAGAACAACACAGACTTCCTGTTCCAAATGTACTAAAGAATAAAACAACCTTAGTAGTAATCTTACAACTTTTGAACCGTGTACCTTTTGCAATGCAGCGCTCATTTTGTAGCTTTAGTTAGTTATCTCAAAGAAACTGTGCTATATTTTTCCATGTGCCCTTATTTCAAAAGTAAAGTGAAATAATACAACTCAATATTTATAAAATAAAGTTTTATGCAGCATCTAAAGAAATGGGATGTTGTCCGGCTCTTGGCAGAACAATATGCAATACCGCCAGGTTACTTGAAAACCTCCAGAAATTCTGAAAAATTCTTTCTTTTGCCACAAATCTTATTGACATTGTGCTTAATGGCTTATCTCCAAGAAAGCCTATGCCACTTTTTGTATGAAGATTCTGACCTTTAGAACTGATTGTGGTATCTAGGTACCAGACCATAGACCGGACCCGGCTCTGTCTATAGTCATGCCATCTGCATTAGCAGAAGAAGGAGTAAGTTAACACACAGATGTGAACACATGGATGTCATAAGTGTTGGAAACAGTACAGTGCAATATTCGAACAGCTGTGTTGAGATTCTGGAATGCCCTGGGAGCCACAGCGTAAGAATAAAAGAAAAATCAATACGGTACTTACTGGTCTGACACTTTTTGTAGCGTAGGGAAGTATTCTGATCATTAAGTATATTATTCATGGGTGAAGGAGTTACTTTCCTTTAAAAGAAGAATTTTTGCATTCTCTTATCCTCTAATAGGACACAGAATTGAGATTACATTTCTGTTGTGGTTTTATATTAATACATTTTACTTAAGAAAGCAATGTGACTAAAAGAACACAAATAGTTAAAAAGACTCCAATAAGGAACTACATAACAATATGTTTCATTGTACAGCACTATATATGGTGGCCCCATATGAAACAATTATTTTGGAAAGACTAAAGTTGTTAATTAACCTTACTAAATTGTATGTAAAACCATGCATGTTTGCATACATAGTTACTGACATTCTGGAGCCGAGTCTTGGCTTAACAGCAACAGAAAGAAAGTGTAGTGATCGCTAGGACCAAAATCCTGACTGAGAGAAAATGAGTTTGAATCAACTTGGCTCATGCTTGTGAAACCCCCAAGCTTTACAAACTGTGAAGAAGCCAGTCTTCGCTAGCTATCATTCAGAATTCCAATACAGCAACAATGAAGTCATGGGCGAGTCTGTCCACAATATGTTTATTGCTTGTTCATAATATGCTCAACCCATTGAACACCCCTTTCCATGTGTGCCCGTTTTTTTTCATCAGGACACTGGCTAGCACTGCCTCACCAATCTGTAACTATTCCCAGCTATATACATGTCTTTATGCCATAGTAATGCCCAGTGGGCCGATGGACCATTGCCAAAGGCAGGTCCCATGCACCTTTATTGACCATGTACCCGTTCCCCTCTTTTATTTTGCATCTGGCTGTTTTGCTACCTCTATCCAGCAAGTGGCCAGATAAATATTATTTATTGTCTGCGGGACTTAAGTCCATTCCTAGTGCCAACCAAGCTATACAGCTCTGTAATGCATAGATGATGCATCATCCTTCATAAATGAAAAGAATAGTATAGATGTGATCAGTTTTTAAGAGGTTATTATCTTTTATACCACTTTACATGCACCTCACCAAATTCAGTTGAAAGTACTGTTAATCACAAAAAGCATATATATGATATTACAATGTAATACTATTGGAGTTGGAAAATTAGAGGTTTCAGCTGAAAGGAGATAGGTATCAGGTGGGGGGCTGTTGAGGCTTCTATCCCATTGGACAAAGATAACATAGATAATGTTTATTGTTCTTTCTATGTTGTCTGCTTGTAGTCTAAGGAAGGTTTGGTATTAAATTACTTGTAGTAGTTGATCGATCTATTGAAACTGAATCTGGAACACTCTGAAACACTTCCAGATTAGCTAGGCTAGCCTTTCGTTGAACTCGTCCATGGCATCCTTGGCTGAAAACAAAAAAAAAACCATATGCTTCTTGCAAGCAACAGATGCTCACTTCAGCATCTGTATGATCAAGGGCAGCACTATCCTACCAAAAGAACATAAGTTACATCTGTCTAGGCCCCAGTAACCTTCCATCAGAGGTAGATAACGGGAGGTGGGACCAAAGAAGCGCCTTTCCATTTAGTAACCACACAGATTTATTCTCTAATGCCTACTTATGTCAAAGACCTTGAAATTTCAGGTCCACCTTTTATAGCTTTTATCTGATCAGACCATAACCCATCTTACCATCAACTTATCCATGTTTCATTCAATGATAACCTGGGGTTACAGATGAATAGTAGTGTAAAAACTACTGACATCATTCTCCACTGCCAATTAATAGAAACTTAGAAAGTAATCTACATTCTTACAAAAGCAGGAATCAAAATACACACAGCAATCCTGAAAATGTGTCACTGGGGTAAATAAACATAAGAAAATAACAGAACGTATATTAAATGGAAGAGAAAGCAATTTAAATGCTGTATGAAACAGGTTACAGTCGCTCACAAAGGCATTTATGCTATACTCCATATCCAAATTATCTGAATGGGATGCAAATATACAGAGTAGAAGCTAGCTTTATACATTTAACCCCATTGATATTGTGCTTGCAAACCCTGTGCGTTCTTCTAACATAACACCACTCTGATCATCTACTATAAATGGCTGGTGCTGGTTTTGCACATTTATCTTTTTTTTGAGATTCCAAATTGATAACGGTGTCATGCTCCCAAGGACCTTGTGGCTGTACAGTAATGCTTAAAAACTCTCAGTGGCAAATGTCTAGAGTTCCCAGTGTATCGGCCAATCTGCTATTTTCAGAAGTCTCACACATCAAAGAAAAGGTTCATTTTTCATCATGCAATGCATATTTAAAAATAATTGCTTTGTAATGACAATATCTCATCAGCATATTGTTAGGTGTTCTCATTAATAGGATTCCTACTTGACTCAGAAAGATCCTAGCTCACATATGTTGTTTTATGAATAAAAGAGGCAATGCATAATGTTGAGTACCGTATATTATATTTCAAATAACTGAAAAAAGGAAATATAAGGGTGGGAAGTTAAATCTTTATAGGAACTTAATTATTGTTTTTATATCCAGTTGGGTGTCTTAGGGCCACTTTTTGTTATTTATACGTTTTATTGGGACATACATACTCTTTTGCGTATTAATTATTTTTGGTTAACCCCTAGTGTGTGCTTTTAGGTAACATGTTTTTTGGAAATAGTAGTAATACTGCCTGTCTACTCACATATGACTGTCAAGAAAGTGATCATTATTGATTTACTTCTAAGCAGGTTCCTGGCTCTTCCAGAATAATGATGTAGGACAATAAATAGAAGATACAAGGTAACCAGATTGATTCTTCTGGGATGAGGTGACTTCAAAGGATGTCCTGATTGAATTTAGCAATTTATGAAACTGAGTTTTATGTGACACTCTAAGTAAGTATAGGTACCTTAATGATTGTTGATGTACATTGTCTTGAATTACCCTGGATGACAACCATTTTGTGTCATGCTGTCCTTGCTGTTTCACCAAAGATCAGACATTCCATTGACAGTCTGTACCTGCATTTTGTATCCAAAACAAAGCTGAGTGCTCTAACATTTAAGGTTCAGGTACCCACTGCGATACCATAGATAGGTTTATGTAGCGGCAGTCTCTCTGCCACAAAACAAGGGGGGCTGATCTCCCACTTGAGTGATCAGACCCCCCCCAGTGATCTCCCCACTGGAAAATCTCCAAGTTGGGCACCAAAGAATTCCAGGAGAAGGTCAACACCCAAATCCTCCTAACACACCCCAATCCCTGCCCATTCCCTCTCTAAATGAGGATGTTTCTAGCGAATGCCCTCCGACGGCATTGGGCAGTGCTTGCCGTGTCCTGCAAGGGTAGGCTCTGTGTAGCAGATGCCCACAAGTTCCCAGGTATGACAATCGTGGTTTGCATGATAGTCCCCCTAGTTTTGTGTGTTCTTCTTCTTATGTCCCATTAAATGTGGTTCCTGGGACACAACTAGATTGTGCTGTGACCATCTATGTATCTATGGAAGAATAGAAGAACGTTGCCTGGTCTGATGAGTCTCGATTCCAGATACAACATTCAGATGGCAAGGGCAGACCTTGGCGTAAACAACATGAAAACATGGATCCATCCTGCCTTATATCAATGGTTCAGTCTGCTGGTGGTATAATGGTTTGGGAGACCTTTTCCTGGCACACTTTGGGCCCCTTAGTACCAATTGAGCATGGTTTAAACACGACAACCTACCTGAATATTGTTGCTGACCATGTCCATCCCTTTATGACCACAGTGCACCCATCTTGTGATGGCTACTTCCAGCAGGATAATGCACCATGTCGCAAAGCTCACATCATCTCAAACTGTTTTTTTAAACATGATAATGAGTTCACTGTCACCAGATCTCAATTCAATAGAGCACCTTTGGGATGTGGTGGAACTGGAGATTCGCGTCATGTATGTGCAGCCGACAAATCTGCCATCATGTTCATCTGGACCAAAATCTCTGAGGAATGTTTCCAGCATTCTTCGTGGCATAGACAGTATGTCACGAAGAATGAAGGCAGTTCTGAAGGCCAACCCGATACTAGCAAGGTGTACCTAATAAAGTTGCTAGTGAGTGTATGTATTGAAGAGACAAAAAAGCTCCAGAGCCTCCTGTCAACTACTATTTCAGAGTTATCTTGATTGTTAGAAGTAAATGAAAACGCTTTGTATGAATTTACAACGGCAGCTTTATGTATAAATTAATCACTTCTTTTAATACATCATAAAGAAGAATTTATAGTTCTGTATGACTTTCATTTTTTGTGAGTGTATGGCTAAGCTGATTTATTTATTCATTTTTTGGTTTCCCCTTTTTAATCCTTTACAGAAAGACAGTGTTTTTTTTTCTTTAATAAATATTTCTTACTATAAGTTGATGCCTATTCCAATTAGCTTTTATGCATTGAGATTCAGACCAGCATGAGAGCAGTAACTGTCCTACAACTGCAAAATAGCACAGAAATAACACATCTAAAAATGGGGAAGAAAAAAAGAATTCAAGAAATCTAAACTCGCTTTCAATTATCTTGAAATGCGGATTCCATAAGCAATAGAATATGTAAGCTGTTAATATAACTGAGCTAACATAAATTGGATGTTAAGGAAAATTTTATATAAAGAGTGGGGAATATAATTATCTATTAGATTACATGATAAAATGTTTGGTATATCAAAGTGTTGTGTTAATGTAAACGACTTTATATTAGAGCCCACATACTTTTTTTTTAACTGTGTTGAAAAAGGAGCTACCAAAATCCTTTCTTCTATTTTAAATTTCTGTTCTCTACTGATGTTATTATAGTTTCAGAGCTCAATGTACAAAAAATTGTATATAAGCAAGCGAAAGTGTTCAGTATTTCCAAATGTATGCCAACTTGCCAAGTGAATAATGCACTGTTTATCATTATTATAGTTACTATTATTATAATTTTTTATTTAAATCGCGGCAACAATTTAACCTGCTCTTCTTACTGTATAAACATAATTTATTATTTTATATAGTTTTTCTGACCAACCAACCAACTACTGCTTGATAAGAATTGCTAACCAGGGTTAGCCGGTTTAAAGAATACATGGCAATTGAATATGCATGTCAGCTAGTGTATACATATGTAAGTGGTAAGAGGAGCAGAGGGACAATTGTCTATTTGGCTGCCCTGTTTTAATGAAGTCCACTCTCAAGGTGTCTTCACTTGAATTCCACATCAAATCCACAATGATCAGAATCAGTGCTTTAGGGGTAAAACTAAAATGTGCTAATTTATGTGCCAATTTCCCTTTTTTGGATGCTACACTACTGGGCCATTTAGTTAGGCTTAACCTCCTGGTAAGACCTCAAGTTTTAGTAACATGAATGCTTAGGCCAATAGCATCCATAAAGATATCAGTAGAATACTTTACTCTTCCCCAATAAGACATCAGATACAAATATGTAGGTAAGGGCTTGGCCACACCTTTATTGAACACATATTTACCGTCAGGCCAACTTGAGCACATTAACCACCTGCCAGCTGCTGGCTGATTTAGCACATAAGGCAGTTACACCCAACGAATACACCAAGAATTTCAAACCAGTATTGCTTATCACCCCACACTGGCTTGGTCTCTCCCAATCTCTGCAGTTGCGGATACCATATAGTCCTCTTAGGCGCTGGCAAGGTGACCACAAACCGCAACTATGACTAAACAGAATATGGATCCATATTAACCACAAGGGACATTGAGAAATAAACCACTGCCAGCTGATGACCAAAATAGCATGTCTGGCAGGTACACCCATCATATTTACCAAGAGCTTCAAACCAGTTGTATTGGCCACCAGTGGCTTGGTCTCTCCTAATTTCCGCTGTTCCAGAAATACGGATATTTGTCTTCTTAGCAATCCATTCCGGGTAGGAGGGTACGAAAGTTCCAGATGTTCTCCCTGCCTGATCCTGGTTGAAGAGGAAATAAGAAATTGCGACTTCTGTTTAAATACCTGCTTGATACAAACTTGTAAACATGAACAATGAATGAGAGGGACACAAAGCCTCAAAATTGGTCCAGGGGGCGTCCCAGTCTTTATAAATAAAAAATCATGGGTGTGATAAATTATTTGTACAAATGATTACACATCTGACCGTGATTGAAATATAATTTCAAAATAACAGCTGAACTGGCAGTTATTTTTTATTCTTTAATATTAGACCCTGCTGCCAATACATATTAATATTAGATCCTGCTGGCAATATATATATAAATTGTGCACTCTGTTGCCGATAGATATTAATATTACCCCCTGCTGCCAATATATATTAATATTCGATCCTGCAGCCGATATATAAAAATATTAGACCCTGCTGACAATATATCTTATATTGAAAAACATTCAACCCCAGGGAAGCATTTCCTTGGGCCCAGCTCCACACTCCCTAGCCTGCAATCACTCCCTCAGCTCCTGCACGCAAAAATATTTGCCACACTGAAAGCAGATTAGGGGAAGACTGTAAGAAGCCAGTGCAGTCTTCCCTCTTTCTGGCACTACCGTGACATTGAGAGGTCCTCTCCCCCATAATCATCCCCAGAATCCCTTTGTCCCCTCATTCACTAAGCCATACCTCTCTTTTACTCCCGTAGTCAGCTATAGATCAAATAAACAGCCGGGGCTTCTATGAATGAGCACCGGAAAGGTCATGTGTTGCCGGCGCTCCATCATGGAAGCCCAGGAGGAAGTGCCAGCAGCAGTGGAGGTTGTCTGCACGCATTGCGCAATGACTATGGTAGAGCATAAGTGCCATCACTATATACAGAGCCAGACATTGACAGTGGCACAGCATAACTGATGTCACTTTATACGGACCCAGACATTGACATCAGTACAGCATAACTGACATCACTATTTTACTGAGCCAGACACTGATGGTGGTACCACAGTATCAGTACCTGGCTCAGTATATAGTGATAGGACTTAAGATGCATTGTACACCTCAACTCCTATGACTTTTTGCCAAGCCAGGCAGAAGGCCATCATACATATGCTTAACGTTTTATGCTTTCTAACACTCTGACAATGTTTCTTTACCTTTCCTGTGTCTGTCTCCTCTCATGCAGCCTCTCTTTCCCCACCTTTTTTCTTACATCTTAGTCTTTTTTGTCTCCTCCTCCTACTTTTTTTCTTACCCCTCTATCTTCTTTAAGAGTTGTCCTTCTGGCACGCAAAGCTTTATATATCCATGCTCACACAAAAACCCTTACATATTCAAGTATACACTTGCACATCCATGCAAACACTCTTAAACAACCATGTCAACACAAAAACACTAGACACCCATCCTCACACACACAAATCCACACAAACATATACAGTGGTGCTCTCACACAAAGCCATGCTCTCAGACACCCACACACATGCTTTTGTACAAACACACAACCATGCTCTCATACAAACACTTACTAATACATGCTCACACACACTTATTCAGACACATCCATGTTCACACTTACACCACCATACTGACACACCAACATTTACACATACATGCTCAGACACCCTTACACATTCATACTCGCATACACACATCCATTCATGTATATTCCCAGGCCCTTCCTTAACCTCTCCTATCTTCCATCACTCCTTGACCTCAGCTGCAAATCGATCAAGCCATATTCGTGCCTCCCTCTTTCCACTTTTGCAAAGGGGCGGAGCTTCCAGACACACCCTCCCCCAATTGGAGGAATTAGTGAGAGGCTGTCCCCCGGGGCTCCACTTTTTTGCGGAACTGCAGTAGAGGTTCAGATAGATTCTCTCAAGGAGAGAGAGGCAGAAACGCTTTTCCTTCTCCATGAATCTATTAGGATAAAAACATGTTAGGCCCTTATCAGTCCAACCCTGGTGTCCGGTTCCGGGGGGGCAAAAGGGGGGCAAGGCATAACCTAGGGGTTAATAACCATGGGGTTGTCCCCCTGTAGCGAATCCTATGCACATAAGTGAGCAAACTGAATGTAAAAAGGTTTTGCTGACTTTTAAGCCAGTCTGAGATGTGTAAAGACCAGGAGCAAAAGATTTAAGCCCCCTGAGATACAAAATATGAACAGTACAATCAATGACTTGATATTAATTTTGTGAGATAGTGGTGAATTAGTGAACCAGCCTTTCAGTGGAAGTGATAGAAGTAAACACAGCGAGGGAATTTAATCATGCAACAAGCATATGGCTTTCCCAATCATATGACAATGCCAAGGACTAAGTCAGGTTTGGAATCAAATAGCAGGTAGAAAATCAGTTACTATTTGCAATCAATGACAGAAGGGTGGTTGATGCTTCACGGCGCCCATTTTTAAATTATTGTAAGGTGAGAATTCTTTGGTGGAAGCCCATAGTTGGATGAATTGTGAAGAGAAGGGGACAATGGAAAGTGTCAGGTAGTAGGGCTGTTTGTAAAGGTTAAGGGATTGTGTTTCTCACATTTTTATTTGGTAATTTTCATTTTTACTGAATATCGCTGTCATAACAGTCCTTTTAACTGACTCACGATGATATACTAATTTAATCAAGTATGCTACTGTGACTTCAACACCGGTTACAGATCTTAGATTTCAATAATATATATATGCATTCAATGTTATCACGTCTTTCATTTTTAATATGAAATGATTTCCCATAATTGTATAACATAATAATGAGATAGTCATACTAAACTCTTATGGTTCATGAAAGTTAGAATTCACTTTTTTGTTTGGTTTGTTCATTGTTGTGCATTAATGAAAAAGGGAACTTTTTCAGAACATATATGAGTTTTACCCACATAAAACAAACCATGTGGCCTGTGCTTTTTTAGGACACTTACTGTCGGGGTTTCGATGATTAAACAGCTAGAGCAGGCAATGTGTGCTTTTTATCCTATGTTTTGTTCACTGCTATTTGTGTGCCTGCTTACTATGTCATCAGTTTTGTTAAGCTGCTTGCAAGGCTGTGAAATCAAATACAGAGATTTTTTTCCAGTTATTCCTATTTGGAGTGTTTGTTTCCACTTTAATGAGCATCGGAACTTTTATCCGTATAGATACACCATACACTTTGTTAGTGTGTTTTCATTCACTTTGGTGCCAAAGCAGCTGGAAATTTAGACTTTTAACTGAAGCATATTTGACAGCAATTGTCTTTCTTTTTGACATATTTTAATGTGTTGAATAGGCACACTGAGAGGAAGAGTGGGTGAACAGAAAACATACACCCAGCAGTCACCTTTTGAGGATCAAACGTGTTCACTTTTTTTCTTGTCTTTGTACTTAAACCAGCAGACTAGTAAATGTCTTACCTTATGATAACAAAGTAAGCTAAACCTCCACCCCTTAAAAACATGATTGTTAACAGATTGCCAACTGTTTCTTCTCCTGTGATTTTGAACCTTTAGTTTGTTCTTATAGGCATATTGCAACAACCATAAATCATTCTGATATTCTGTATTTTATTCTCTATGGAAACAGTAATATTTTAAGACCTAATGAGACTTTTTTTCACCTTAAATGGTTTGCATGCTTTCTTTTTTTATGGAAAATAAATTCACAGGACTGTAAGAATCTTAAAACATTAATCCTTATAAAATAAGGAATGGCCGGAGACCAAAGCTGATGAGAGACTCTTTAGAAACAGCACAAGATTGATAAAGGTATGCAGATCTTCGATCTTGTCTTAGATTCACAATATCCTTATGCATATCCCATGCATGTTTAAATTCCCTCACTAAATTAGCCTCTACAACTTCTCCTTGGAGGCTGTTCCACTTATCTATCACATTCTCAGTAAAAATATCCTACACATGTTGGTACATCTCTATTTTAAACCAATATACACTAAGAATAAAGATATTGACGTCATTGACAAGATGCCTGATATGTAGAAAAAAATAAGAATTCTTTTTTCAGCGGTGTCCATGCTGGTGTGCTTACCTCGGAATATTAATCTCAGGAATTCAGGTAGAGATGGGAAACACATTGTCTCCTTGCAAGTTTTTTTTCCAATTCTAGGTAACTTTATGGATTTGTCATTATGCAATAGCTCATGCATAATATGCAACCAAGGTGTTAGGTGTTTTGATTTTAGGTTTGCTTTTGTGCCAGAAGATCATTTAGCTTTTTGGTTTTCAACCTTCTAAATTTTAAGGGCTAGGCTGTAAATAATAGTTATAATGAAGACAAGGCTAGAGCAATTTTACAGGAATCCCCACAGGGCCAGACTGGCTTACTGGGACACTGAGAGATTTCCCAGTGGGCTTATTTTTTTTTTTTAATGCCTTTTACAATTATCACTCTCTTTCTCATTTCTGCTTTGCCCCCCCACAAATACATATAAACACATGCAAACACATACATATAAACGCACATGCACACAGACACACATATGTACACATACAAATATACATACGTATACACACAAATACATACATACACAGTACTTACCAAATCCCTCCAGGAGAGTGTAGAATCATGTGCACTGGGTTACTATCAGGATGCAGCCCAATACAGTACTTGAACACAGATGGAAGCGATGGAGAAAATATGCATATTTTCACTGGAGTAACTTATCTCCCCCAAGACCCATGTGGCCAACAAGCTTTGGGAATGGAAACACAGATAAGAAGGTAAAAGGATCAGCAAAGGCTGGGACATCCTAGTGATTACCAACAAATAATCCAAAATGAGAGAAGAAAACAAGAACAAGACTAATCCAGGAGCTTTGGAACTGGAGTGATACAAAAAGACAGCGCTTTTGACCAGGATACACTAGGAGCCTTAATACTTCCAGGAACAGAGAGGCCCGTACATTTCTAACACAGATATCTTTGGAGCCCTGTTTCAATTTCCAGGTTTCAAGAATATGAATATTGTGCCAGCAAAATAGATGGAATAAACTTAAAGTATGTGGTTCAGAAGCATGGCAAAGGGCCACAGGCATTCAGACCCAGTGAGGGGCACCATATATACCATATGGACATTTGGACAGCTGACCATTACACCATCTGACACTTTGATGACATTGTATTCTAAATACATAGACATTAATATATAGTTGCCCCCTCTTTGCAGCTACAACAGCTTCCACTCTACTGGGAAGGCTTCCCATAAAGTTTTGGAGTGGGTCTGTAGTAATTTTTGCAGATTCATCCAGTAGAGCATTTGTGAGGTCTTGGTATATTGGTATGCCAAAGTATGCCCTTTTATTTGTGTGCACTATCCTCCAGACGTTAAATGTATTTATCTGTTTTTATCTAGAGATCAAAGAACAGACTGCCTTGTAAGTGACCTTTTGATAAATTTGGTAGTTCTCAGTAAAGAGATTGTTTGGCTTAACCGCAGAAGAAAGGAAAAAGGAGAATTAGTGTCTGGCCTCTGTGCATACATTCTGTAAAGGCAATAGATGTCCTTACATAGCTGTAGATGTATTTTTGATTTCAGCAATCTAACTAAAAAATCCAATGGGAAATTCCCCTAATTACTGCTGACACATTTCTATGTTTTTCAATTACATAACACTTACAGTATAGTCAGTATTTTGGAGGTATGATGTATAAAAAGCCAGCAATTACTAGATTGAGTATCCTTGAGTCCATATATAAAGCTGGCAATTTTATGGATAACAACCGGGGCTGGACTGGGCATAACACTGAGGCTGGCAGCTGCAAAATGACATAAGTCTGGCCTCTGGCCGAATTTGCTTGATCACATGTTATGTTTTTGCTGGACGGATAGGTTCGGTGAGCATTGGCCGGTCCGGGCTTGTCGATAGCTGTCAGTTGGCAGGTCAAAAAAAACAACATAGTACATATACCTTATTGTATAAATATTCCAGGACCATTAAAATAGATTTTTCAGAAAAGGCAAAGTAATTTTACCCATGTATCCTCATCATATTAATTACATCAATAGGGCTGCGATATTCTTATTCTTGATATTAATTGTTTGATATTATGCACAAGCTGTATTTTTCATTAATAGTTTTGATTTCCACTGGTTTACCAATGCATTATACAAGTTCAACTCTTGCAGTAAAAATGTGCTTGAGCTGACCCTTCATAATGCATAGTTAAGTAAATGAAATTAAATGTTTCCTTAATGAATAAACTCAATTGAGTAGAAAGTCCCTGGCACTATGATTATGAGACACTAGATGGGGCATGTGGTCAATTATTTTACCTACTTAAAACCTATAGTATTGTCTGTTTTGGCTTCTGGTGTTATGCACTTTGTAACATACCATAGGATGTCAGTCATTTTGTAAACTGGTAGCAATGGTTTTCAGCATTAAGACCACAATAGAGGAGCGATGCAGAATGCACAAACAAAGAAAACTTCCAGCTGTGGTTAATGATTTAAGTTGGCCTTTCAGGTTATAGGGCTGACAGCAAAACACAATATCTAGTTTATTTGTTTTTTTAAATCGTAAGTGGCTACAGAATACATTTACGAGTATCACACAGGCAGTAGGAAGAAACAAGCGGAATTACTTTTACTTTCTAAAGGTTATAACCAAAATACATAGTTACATTGTACATAAGGTTGAAAAGTTCATCAAGTTCAACCGTTCTACCTAACCTTCCTACTCTTGATCCAAAACAAGGCAAAAAAAACCCTAATTAAGCTACTTTGAATTCTGCCATCAGAGGAAAAAATTCCTTCTTGACTCCAAAAGGCAATCGGATTTCTCCTTGGATCAAGAAGCTCTAAAATATAAATTTTATTTATAGCCCTGTATGTCATGACTTTCTAAAAAAAATTATCCAGACCCCTTTTGAAGGCATCTAGTGTATTTGATAACACCACCTCCCTAGGCAGTGAATTCCATACCTTTATTGTCCTTGCTGTAAAGAATCCCTTCCTTTGTCGTCTATGAAATCTCCGCTCTTCCAGTCTCAGAGGGTGACCTCTTGTTCTTTGTACATTTCTGTTAATGAACAGGTCACTGAAGAGCTCTTTATATTGGCCCTACATATATTTATATAATGAAATGAACTTTGAATCTATTGTAAGCAAAGCTCAATAACTGAACCTACCATCCACCACCCAAACAATATTCACACTGCTTCCGTGCTGGAAGAAATGCACACAGCAGTCCAAATTAAAAGCAATAATCTTCAACAATATAATTTGTAACTCATATGCTTCTAGACTGTACGCTCTTTTGAGCAGGGCCCTCCTCACCTGTTGTCTCTGTTAGTCAATTATGTTACATATGACTTGTTATGTCCTGTCTACCCATTGTACAGCGCTACAGAATTTGATGGCACTATATAAAACATTAAATAAATTAATTTATGGATATATTAACAAAGCAAACATGAACACCACTTTATCCATAGAAGCATGTCATGGCATTTTATGGTATAGAACCAATCTGAAGTTGGTTCCCGCTGGGCTCTTTGGGGACAAAGTTGGCTCACGCTGAACTGTTTGGGGACAAAGTTGGCTCACACTGGGCTGTTTGGGGACAAAATTGGCTCACTATGGACTGTAATCTGTTTGTCTAATCTGAGTTTTGGTCAGGTTCTATGTGGGGAATGTGGATGCCAGGGCTGGCAACTTGTGATCTATGCCTGTGATTTAGGGGGTTTCTATCTATGCCTTTAATGCTGACTTTTTATGTGAATTCCAGTTGATTTATATCTGCAAAGCTGGGTTTGTGTGTTATTCTGTTGATCTGTATCTGCTATGCTATGTTTCCATACACTATTTATATATACCTGCAAATACAAGGTTTGCATCTTATTCAGTTGATCTATACATGCAAGTGCTGTTTCCATGTGTTGTTTATTTGATTTATACCTGAACTAGAGGGAATAAGTAAAAGAGAGGTGCGGTTTAGTGAATGAGGGGACAAAGGCACTCTGGGGATGATTAAGGGGGCGGTCAGAAGGAGGGAAGACTTAACTGACCTCACAGACTTCTCCTAATCTATGGTCAGTGTGGCCAATATTATTTTGGGGTGTGGGAGCGGAGAGAGTGATTGCATGCTAGGGAGCGTGGAGCGGGGCCCAGGAAATGCTTGCCTAGGGTCCAATTTTTCTTCGCTGTTTTTTTCCTTTAGTTAATGTATTGAACGTGAAATTGTACTTCAGGAATTAATTCATAGCTCCTGGTATGCGTCACTATCAAACAACACCCCAATGTGTGCTCAGCAACATCTCCCGAGTGCACTGATACCCCACATGCATCGGTTTGGTCGTGTTGTTTGAGATTTAAAATGCCACATTAGGGAAGTGCGCTTTTTTTCTCCATTTTGGTCAGTCTGTACCTATGGCCTATCTTTGAGCCCGGCCACTCCAATTTACCCCATCAAGCCATTTTTTTGGAATTAGACACCCCTTGCGTGTTTGAAGTGCTTTTATTTTAACTCTTTCAATGTTGAGAATTTTGAGAAATTTTAGCACTTTTAGCTCAAAATAATAAACTTTATTTTTTTAATTTTTTTTTTTAATTTTTTTTACACATTTTGCTCTCTCTAGAGCTCTCTAGAGGGTCTGGAGGCCATCTAGCGAACTTTTTTTACAGGGCGGCCGCCATCTTGCAGATGGCGAAGATCACTGGCAGTGGTGGCTGTGACCGTTCTCCGGAGCGGTCACAGCCCATCCTGGGGTAAGTGTTTAAGTTGATCGCCTCCTAAACACTTTTAAAACGGGCGTCCGCCACATACAATGTATGGCGGATGTTAACGCCCCGGGGAGGGGCCAGACATGGCCCCCGATGCCGATCTCGGTGTTACTGAATGCCTCAAAAAAGAGGCATTACAGCAACGCCGTTTAAGCGAGGAAAGTGATCGTTAATCACTTATTTAAGTTAGTGACGGTTCAGGACCGTCAAAGTTCGTTACGTGACCGTTTTTGCATGACGGTCCTGAACCGGCAAAGGTCGCGAAGGTGTTAATGAATTTTGACTGTATGTTTGGGGTCGTTGCCATGGAGCAAAATACATTTGCGGCCAATCCAATGCCTCCTTGATGGTATTGCATGATGGATAGGTATCTTTCCATATAACTCAGCATTAAGGGTACCAAATGCCCAACTCCATTTGTAGAAATGGAGCCCCAAACGTGCAAGGAACCTCCACGATGCTTCACTGTTGCCTGCAAACCCTGATTCTTGTACCATTCTCCAGTCCTTGGGTGAACGGAAGTAAGCATCATGTGTCTTTCATCTGCTACACTATAGTCCTTAACATTAACCTTTACTTTGTGCTTTTTTAAAAGAGCTTGGACAGAACATCAGATACCTCTGAATGCTTTGAAATTTCTGTCTGGGTGAGACCTTGCTGATGCAATGCTCAGTCTTGTCATGGTCTTGTCACTTTTTTAGTGAGTTTGGCTGTTCCTTACCAAGTTTTATTTCTCCTACACAGCTCTGTTTCAATTAATGATAGTGTTTCAACCTACATGTTAAATTTATGATCATCAGCATCTGTTCGTTATTACCTATTATTCTACAAAATCCCGGATATTATGCAAGTGTACCTGTTGATGCTGTTTTGAAGGAATAAGGGTGGTCCACCAAATATTGATTTGATTTATATTCTTCTTTTTTTTCTTTCACTTTGCATTTGGTTGAGTGATAAAAATAAACTATTAACATGTCTATTTTTAGAAGCATTCTTATACCCTTTTTTTCAACCTGCCTAAAACTTTTGCACAGTACTGTTTATACAAGGAGGGCACACTAAAGATGTTTTTAAAGAATTATTGTATTTTAAATTATCAGTGATCTGTGTGCTCTTTCTTGGATCTATGTTGGCTTTATGATGCACAAAAGTGCAATCATAAAAGCTACTGAAATCAAAGGTGACAACTTGTGAGTTCTTGCCCTCAACTTCGCAAACATTTTTACCATCTGCATATTGGTTAGCAAATCTGGAGGTTGCTACTAGTGTTCAACTCAAGTGTTCAACGGGACTAGGCTGGAGTGACGTTTTTTTTGAGTAAAGCTGAGTTAACATGAAGCATGCAGTCAAGTTGGAAGTAGTAAATATACATGTTGGGCATTTATCCAACATGTGGAAGTTTGCTGCTGCAAACTATACTAAGCTACCAGCTCACTATGGTGATTTAGAAAGTTTATGTTTACAGTCAATAAGGGTAGAGTTCTTTCTTTGCATTATATGTTGGATAAACTTCAAAAGTGTTATTTCTAGAAGAATAAAGATTCTATTAGAATAGTAGCAACCCTTTACTTCACATATCAAATCTCTCTAAAATAACACTATAACTTGAAGCTAAATTTAGTTAAAAAAACGAATGAAATGTTCTTCTAGTCTCTACAGTGAATTCTATTTTCTGTGATAGTTATGGAAATATTAAGTAGTTATTTTAAAGTAGGTTCTTTCAGCTCCTTACAATAACATCTGTTTTGTAGAGATTGCACTAAATCGTATTTCAGTTGCTAAAAGGTTTACTTTTTAAAGATGATTTGCCATAAAATGTTCATTGTTGAACTTATGTTAAGAGCAATGATGTATTTTACCCCAAAGGTTATTGTATTATTGCTATTCTTAGTCATCTGAAGCGTATCTTAAAAAAAAATATATATATATGTTGGCGAATGGTTAACAGTAGTTTGTATACATTCATTTAATTTATTGATCTGTATAATTTTCCAAGTTTTGGTTAAAGGGATACTACATCCCTGCATTCTAAGAGATTCCAGATTAGGACTGCCTGACACAATATAAATGTATTACTCATCAATAGAACATCATAAAGGGAAATTTATGATCTGCATGAATGTATTCCATCACAATTAAAGATTAACGTAATAACTTATTGCACTCCATCTTCAAACTACAAACCTATTTATAACATAATCTTCAACACCAATGACAATACCAATCACAATTCAGGAGACAACACTGTACTTTACAGCACTGTATGGGTATGGAATGATTTGCCGAAAGCAAAAGTCAAGGGTGACTGCTCAGTCCTAATCCGCTTGAACTTTTCTGCACCTTTTGCACAGCAGATCGTGAGAACCGCAATTAACCACCTAAAAAGTTTTGTTTTCTGGATTATATAACCCAAGGATGGTTCAAACTTTTAATTTCTAATAGATGAAAGAGAACATTATCAAGAGCACTTTTTTGAACATATAGAGTTTCCCAGTAACAAATGAATAGCAGTGTTGGTTGGGTCCATGATTTCAATGGGTGGCCTTAAAAGGAAGTATAGTTTGTGAGCACCATGCTATGAAATGCTGAATTATATGCGGAACATTAAATCTTATAAAACAGGAACACATGGTGTGAGGGAGGAGTTATGCAATCAACGTTGTCTATAAATAGGCCAGCCTACACTATGTTGAGTAAAATTAAATACTAGCATAATTAATAATATATTTATATAGCATCAGCAATTTATGCAGCACCTCTTACAATAAATACATTTGAGGTATATGACAGGACTAAAAATAACATGTAGAGAGGTCCCTGCTTGCAAGCTCACAATGTTGGTCAGGTTATTGATTGTGGCCTATCAATGTAAATTCCATGTACACTATATGGACAAGGGTATTGGGACACCTGGCCGTTATACCAACAGGGGACTTTGATGACATATTAAATATATTAAAATGTAGTTGGTCCTCTCTTTGCAGCTATAACAGCTTCTACTCTTCTGGGAAGGCTTCCAACAAGATTTTGGAGAGTTTTTGTAGATTTATGTTTTTGTTTTTTTTACCAAATCATCAAGTAGGGCATTTGTGAGGTCAGGCACTGATGTTGGACGAGAAGTCTCAGTTCTAGTTCATCCCAAAGGTGTTCAATGGGTTTGAGGTCAGGGCTGTGTGTCTTCCACACCATACTCATCCAGCCATGTTTTTATGCTTTACATGTTTCCCCTGTTAGTCATATCTGGGAACTCATCAAGGAGAAGTGCCAATTCTCCGGTTCAATGGGTCATGGTAGCAGAATTTTGACAAAACAGAACACACCATTTTGGGGGGAAATGGACAGGGAGTGGGGTTTGTCAAAATGCCTCTCCTGTGTAGCTGGAGCCATAAAGTTTCCAGGTATGCCTTTTGTACATGCCCAAAGTCGGAAGCAGAAGTGGTCAGCAGAGAAGGTAGGGAAACATTAAGAGAGCATGGTAGAATGAACAAGAGTGGGAGAAAGTGGATGTGGGCACCAGGCAACGAATTTTGGACCTGAATTAAAAATGCCCCAGAATTTCCGGCTGTATCGAATGGGCAGAGAATAACATTTGTTGCCAGAAAAAGAATAGGCCAAAAACAAACTGAAAGCTTTGTCTGAACTGTTTTTGGACCATAAACGATATAATTATTTCTATTTTAATAAATTTAACTCTAAACATGTTTATCCATTTCAGAATTAAACATTCTGATTAACCAGGGAACCATCATGTTTTTTAAGCCAATTTTTAAAGATTTTGAAACTGATAGTTGATCACTACAAGCCCATATTTCTATGGGGGCATGAATGCCATGAAGTGTGGAAGGGTTTAATTGCACAATTAATAGTTTATTCAGTGTCAGGTACTCCATCTGATTTCTGTGCTAATCATTGGGAATGAGAAAAAGACTCGCTGTGCTGCACCAAAAAGACGTGTTTACATACAGCTATGAAGCTGTGTTTTAGGAGTGCTATGTTCATCAAATACTACTGCTTGATACCAGATAATAGTAAAAGAGCAAAACCAATGTATTTTTCAGGAAACAGTTCAGAGATCATTTGTTTTTGTTAATAATATTATTGTTTCTGTCATACATGATAAAAGAAATGTCCAAATGGCATAGGTGTGATTGGAAATATAGAAGCATGTAGACCACGGTGTCTGTCATGTTTACATAAATATGCAATGTTTTTAGGCTGACTACAGATGAGCATCAAATATCTTTACAAAGTATAACTGAATAGGGGGGGGGGGACATAGGAAAACTAATGAAGAGGATGAAACACACAAGGTGCCCAACAGAGGGAGCAACCATCATAACCTTTAATTTGTGGCATAGAATAGGTGGTGTGGGCCACAAAGTGTATTGATTTTTTGTACAAAGAAGACAAAAGAAAAATACATACTATATACATGACTATATCTGACCTCATTGGGACCCAAAAAAATATAATGTCTTGTCATAAGATGGTTCTCAGTTAAACTGTATACACATAGAGTCAGTGAGGACAAGAAA
This sequence comes from Spea multiplicata, assembly GCA_009364415.1. Taxonomy (NCBI): domain Eukaryota; kingdom Metazoa; phylum Chordata; class Amphibia; order Anura; family Pelobatidae; genus Spea; species Spea multiplicata. Next base: position 16,590,035 of record VKOC01000003.1, on the reverse strand, counting down.
AATAGGGTGTCTTGTAGGAGAACTCTCAAATATTTCCATGGACGATATATACCATATTTTAATCTCTGCCATCGGCCCTGTGTGTGGTCTTCCCAACATTTAGCAATACAAAGCCAGGCAGTGGCATATAGTGTATATGAAAAATCTATTATCTTTGAATTCATGGGTGCTTGAGGAAAGGTTCAATAAAGCGTAAGCCTGAATGTAGGAAAACACCTTGAAAACATTGATCGAAGAAAATGAGAGACACAGAACCTTATCATCATTGATAAGGACACAGAGTTTATATGTATTAGCAAAGATTATGGAGCTCTTCTACAAGAACATTTCCCCAGATGTTCTCTCATCAGGACGAGAAATGCTTTGTTTCAGATCAAATACTGGCCAAATTCACTGTGTCAGATAGAGAGCCCCACAACATTTGAGAGAATTGTGGTAGGCTGGCAAAACATCAGCGTCAGACACTTTTGCCTTTCCAAATAAAACAAACAATATATTTCGGAATCTCAGCAACATATTTCCTTAAAACCAGAGCTGGAAAATATAAAATATCTTGCAAGTGTATTCATTTTAACCAAATTTATGTGCCCCTGCCCCATGTGCCTAGGTACGCCCCAACGTGAGGGATAAAGAGAGAGGTGGTTTAATTAATACAGTGAAAACAGATTCACAGAAATGGAGACCCTAGAAATTTGATGTAAGTATAAAATTGGTCGTGTGGGTAGGGAGGAGCATCCCAATACCCCATATTTTGAGTTATAAACATACATAGAGTTTGAGAGCAGATAACAAACATTTAGCACATCTAGCCCATTTTTCATGATGTGAGGACTCAAACCTTAATCAAATCTTGATCTTTTCTTAGATTCAGGATAGCATTATGCCTATGCCATACATGTTTAAATTCCGTCTCTCCAATCCTTATGGAGATGGGGTTTCCAGAACTGTATAATGACCTCCCAATTCCTGCTACTAATGCCTATCGCTATACAACCCCTGCCCCCCTCTTCTGTTGTCAGAACAGTGCCCGCAACACTATATTCTGGCTTGTTCCATAGAACATTTGACAGCTCTCCTACAAGACACTCTAGTTCTCCTTGACCTCATGGACTCTATGTGTACACAGTTTAGTTGATACACATTATTTAAATCTGTATATATACATATATATATATTCAGCTTTAATTAAAGGCTGATGCATTATACCACATGCATATGCAAATATTAATTTAATAAATAAAAAGTTACAATATGAGAAATTGTTTTAAGCTATACAAATTTAGTTCAAAATGTCTGATGCCAAATTTGCTAATGCAGCATAAATACACAGAGGCATATAGCTGGAGCACAACCCAAGGTCAGCGGTAGGAAATGTGGTGTCAATGTTACATATCCGTAATAAGTAAACACAGAACATTTATGGTTGTTGTCAAGTGTTACATAGTCACCTCCTGTTGCACAAAACATAAAAAAGGTAACACAAGTATTGTGCCAACAGCATAAAGCATTATAAAATAGTATCACAACTTGCTTCAAAGGCAATTCTTAATTTAGCTCTCTTTTCAACATAACTGGACACATTACACACAAAGCTTAAAATCAGTCTTGGATACTGTACAAATATGCCAAGAATTGTATTAATTGGCCTAATGTAAGGTGGTTGGGCACAGTTGGGGAAAGTGTCAGTGTAGGGAGAATCCCCACCAAGTAAGACTGTCTGTGCAATTAGCTATCTGAACTCTAACCCTTCCAGAATAATTAATGAATAACATAGGGGATCAAGATAAAGACACAAAGTGATTTGGTGGGTGCGAGCAAGTAATACATCAAAGAATGTTGGTAATTGGCCCTGTGGCTTTCATTCTTTGCCCTATTTCTTTCAATTCATTGACTCAAAATAATAGGTTCAGGTTCATTATCAACAGGTTTAAGCTGTAAAAGCACAACACTTCAACAAAGCTATGATTGTAACTAGACTGGTGGCTAAGAAAAGAGTTTGAGACCAAATCATACTTTCATAAAAAGGAGCGTGTTAACCACAAGGTGCATATTTTTTTTTAAAGACTACCTTTAAAAAATAATTATTAAAGCAAGTCATCATTACAATGTTGGAATATAGTTGGTATGGACAGGTATGTATTGAGTTTTTTTTACTTACTGTAACATCATTTAACCAGGTTTCTTGATTTTATATAGTTCTTAAAGCGTTCTTATAATGGCAATATGCTGTAGGTCTGTTGTTTCACTGAATAACTAATATACATAAGTTGGACTATTCTATACGATACATATGAAATTAGATGTTGCTGCTTTGTTAACCATTTCCTGGATAACCTAGCCTGTCACAACCTTTTCAACATACTAAATATAAAATCTAGGAAAGTGAAATCTATGCCGGTGAAATTTTACTAACATGTTTATAAAACCAATACTATAAACAAGTTGTGAGCACATATCCTTCTAGAAAATTATAAAGGTTGAAACAATAATTTAAACATGGCTATAAATAAATTCTAAGCCTCTCTGAATATGTTTTCCTTCAAACAACCAGCGTATAATATATATTAACACAGTCTTTGCATGGAAAGCTGAGCATGATAAAAATGTAACATATCAGTGCAGGAGTTGCATGCCTATTCTTTTGTAATTGTGTTTAATGGTGTTTTGTTTCTGCAAGTAAGCTAAAAAATGAAATAGATTTAATAGGTTACTTAAATTACATATTTATTTATATAATCGAAATTTTTTTCCAATTAATAGTATGCAACATTTCCATAATACAAATTATTAAAATAAGTGCCTAAGAATGAATAATACATGTATTTATACAATATTCTTGTTGAATTCATAGTTTCATACTAGCAAAATACATTTCTGAGTTAAAAATATTTTATTTCTCTTTGATTTGGGTGGATTTTTAGAAATGTTATTACATAATTATATTAGAACATAGCACATATTAAAGCATGCACGAATCATTGAAAGGATTTCTTCTCAAAGACATTTCCTAATCTCGAGTGTGTATAATTAGTTAAGTGAATATGCTCTGGGACAACTATACAATCGAACATCATAGAATTATGTTAAAATGGGTAAATAAAATCTCATTAGTCATGCATGTGAAGCTAAACAAGAACATGTATTAACGGTTAGTGAAAAAATATATATAAAGCACAGCAGTACTCCAAGTCTGTAATTTAATTTTACATCATGTGAACTCAATAGATAACACAGGCATTCCATTGTGTAGAAGACTACAGTTAGAACAGTTTACAAAAATATGGTTATTAAATATAACTTCTTAACAAAGATTTAGAACAGAGAAGAATCTCAGCTCTAGGAAGTATATATTCTATAAGCTGTATATCACTTTAAAATTTAACCAAACAAAAATGTATATTAACCAATGACATTAAAACAGGAATGAGTAAAAAATATAAAAGACACATTTATCAGTTCAATACTTTTGATATACATACTTTGGAGCATAATAAACCTTTGGATCTTAGAGCCACATAAAAACTATAATTAATGAATTATAGTTAATCGGTGATACATTTTCAGGGAATGTGTTTTCAGGCATGACAGGCTACTGTCATATGGTCACTTTTACGGATAACGCGGTACCGACTCTTATCCATGGTCACTTTGAAACGCTTGCATATTCTGTAAGCAGGTATTCTGTTTCTTTGCATTATTTATTGAGAATTATAGAAGGTCTGTGAAAACCATGGGATCTTAGTTTGCTAGCATCAGTTAAATAACTGCTTCATTTAATAACTTTGGTACAAATGTGTACTTTCAAAGAAAAAAATTTGATAAACCAAAATGCTTTTAACTGAAAAATCCAATACAACTTAAAAGCTGTAGCTAGATTTGTTTATGCTTTGAAGGAATGTGACTAACTTCATAATGCTTAATTAAATACAGAGAGCAAAATGATGCAGTTGGCAGGGGCATGGACAATTAGTTACCCACCCTACATAAGCACTGTCCCTATAGTTACAGCCCATAGTTTAGACAAACCATGTCTCAATACAAAATATCACTGTATATTAACTGCCCCTATAATAGAAGTATATAACCCGGGGATTATCTATATTAAAAAAATCACCCTGATGCAAAGTTTGACATGATTTTATTGAATGTTTCTTTTGATTGGATCATTTTATTGGTTGGTGATGAGACCACATTTTATACTTCTCACTAGGAATTTATATATATTGTGACAAACCCTATAGCATGAGGGCCATACATGTCACTTTTAAGGGTCTTAAGCACAGTCCTCTAGGGCAATCAGAGTCAGGAACACCAGTGTTTAACAAAACAGCGCTTTATTTTAACCGCTTAAACCCCAAAACCAAATCATAAAACAAAAACCTAGCTCCCAATTGGAGCCCTCTCTAACTAAACTACGCTGGTGCAGACTGACCAGCCTAATCACCACTACCTCAACCTCCCAGCCAGACCCAGCTACGCCAGGCTCTGGAAAACCTCCCCCAGACAGCACACACAATGTCCAGGCAGGTATTGCCTCACTTGGCTCAGGGATTGTCTTCTTCAGGGCCTCTCCTTGCCCTGGGAGCACAGGGAACTTCCTCTTCCCCCAACAGTCTCCCTGAGTATCAGGCTCCAGGGGTTTTTAATGTCCAGCACCTGTGCCTGATGCCAGCCTCATAGAAATCCCGGACCGGATCCTGTGGACTTCTTGCCTCATGGAAAACCCGGCATGGAGTTTCCACAAATGGGGAAATGGAGCATTGGCCCACCCTGCTCTCCAATTGCTCCACCCCAGGGACCCATATGTATAATCTGCATAGCAGCTGTACTCAGATGCCATGCTAATCATCTCCCTGGGGTTCACACTGTCACATATCCTCCCCACCAGCTCAGAACCATGGGGCTGAGCGACCACGGGACTAAGCAGCTCTGCTGATGACGTCCCTCTTAGGTGGGCATTGGGAGGCTTTCCTTTCCACACACCATAAATATGCCCCGGTATCGGAGACTTTCTCCTTGTATCCGTCTGGGTTTCTGCAATAATCAGTGAATGGGTAACACTCTGCACAGCCACGTCTCTTTTCTGCACAAATGAAGACCATCGTAGCTTGCCCATTAAGAAGGTCTACCCTGTGTCGTCTACACGATACAGCCAAGTGCACACCATCTTCAAACCGTTTCCCCGTAGCTTGTTCAACATCACTCCATTTAATGCCAAGCCCATTTTATGGCCATTTACCCTAGATGCATGTAAACGGTGTACCTTACTGTCACCTGTAGAAGGTTCCACCTTTGAAGTAGGGTTTCTACCGGACCTGGGACCACCTGCTCCCTGGAGCAGCTTACTGCCATGTTGCTCTACTAGTTGGCCCGTACTTCCAGCACCATGCATAGTCCCTCCGTCACTTAGGCCATAAAGATTATTTTCCATGCCATTCTTCTTCTCCTCCAGGCAGCTTGTTTTGTACTGTATCTGCTCACTTGCTGCTTGTGCAATTTGTGACGTTTCAGATACTGTGTCCATTTCCTCTTGGACCTTAATCTGTTTCTGAAGAGCTAGCTTGACCTCCCTTTCTTCAGCTAGCTTTATACCCAGTTCATCTAACCAGAGTTGTAGTAGTCCATGTTTTCCTACTGCAGTAACCCTTTGTTCCTCAAGGGTTATTTTCACCTCACTCAGCTCTAAGGTTGATACCTCCAGTCGATGCCTGAGGGATATATTATCTTTCTGCAGTTCAAGTCCAACTTGTTGAAGCTTTTCATTCGAGGTCTTGGCGTTCTCCAGACTCTCTGCCATTTTGTCTCTCTCAGCCTGGACATCAGCAACCTGCCTCAATAAAGTTTGTTTGTCCCGCTCTGTGTTAGTCAATATTGCTTCCAGCTTACATTGGACCGTATCACTCTCCCTTAAAGCTTGATCTCTGTTGCGAGTAGCCAATCCTAAGTCCTCCTCTTTTAGAAGCATAGCTGCCTCCATTTGCTTTAGCTGAGCTTCTGTGTCCTGTAGCTGATCCTTGCACGATTCCAGTTCCGCCTTTTTCTGGAAATACTTGTCTTTTAGTGCTATGTTGGCCTTATGAAGTACAGTGTTCTCTTTACTGGCTTTAAACAAGACCTGAATTTCATCTTGTAGTTGTTTTAAGGTCTCCTGCAGCTTTACCTTTTCCAGCCGCTCAACTGCAAGTGTTAAATTCACACTGCTATTCTCAGAAAGGAGCCTAAATACACGCTCCGCGTCCTCTTTACCTTTCTGGGAGACCTCCGCAAGACGTTTTTCAACCACCAGCTTTTGTTCCTGCAACTGTTGCATCTCTTGCAGTTTTGCTGACAGGTCAACACAATACTTTTCTCTAGAAGTAGCCACTTCATTTTGCAAACTGAGATTATCTCTCTCAAGCTGGCCAATAGTTCGGTGCAATTCCGCCTGTGATTGTGCTGCTTGGTTTTTAACCTTTATTAATTCATGTTCTTTTAGCAAACACTCATCAGTCAGCTTTTTGTTCTTGCAGATCTGTTTCCCAACATACTCTGACTGCTCAAGCACATACTGATTCAGCTCATCTCTGGGCATAGCTTCCACTTTCCTGAGCTTGGTAGCCCATGCCACATTGTTACCTTCACCACGACTCTGTTTGTCATAGGAAACATTTAACGCTGTCAGTCTCTTAATTTCACAGTCCCTCTGTTTGATAGCATCATCAAACCTTTGTTTGTTGAAGACAAACTCTTTCTGTAATTTGTGTTTCTCCTCCTGAAGCTGAAGAAAAACCGGTGAAAGACTTTCTCTAGCTACTGTAAAGTCTCTTTTGTCCCCATGTGCAGCACAATTGCAAGACATAGGTAGCATTCCCACTTTATTTCCTGCAGCATTTAGTTTATGTGTAACTGCTTTCAGCTGCAGGTTCAAATCAGAGACTTCACCCTGGTGCAGCCACTTTAAGGATTCAATTTGCTCCTTTAACTCTTGTGCCTCAATACAGGACCCTGCACACTTTATATATGCCTCTTGTGCCAGTTTCAGTGGTTCCACATATCCACTGCAGGTTGGCTGGCGAGTGAAACATGGAAAGGACATTTTATTTCCGCTTTGCTGTCCTTTTCCTATCTTGCAATACACAAATCCCAGAGATTGTACTCCAGGTCGTTAATCGCTCCCTCTGCAGTATGCAATCAATTTATTACCAGCAGGCCATAGAGACAAAATGCTGTTGTTTTGCAGGTTTCACTGATACGCGATACTTTGATCCCGCAAGTAGAAACTTCACATCCGGATCATCCTCCATAAGCATATGTATTTCAGCCAGCAATACACAAGGGCACGTACCATGCAACAGTCTTTGCACAGTTTCCACTCAATCCTCTGGGTTAAGCTGTAATCACTTCAGGCACATCCACTGCAGCTTGGTAGCTTCTGGCCGCACAACACTGTCTCACGTTTTGGGGTTCCTGGATCCAGTGTAGCACTCGTCACCAGCATCCACTCAGTTGTTCACTTGGTTCCTGCTTTCTGCCCACAGACCATAGCAGTGCTTTACCCGCATTCTCCACCATATGTGACAAACCCTATAGCATGAGGGCCATACATGTCACTTTTAAGGGTCTTAAGCACAGTCCTCTAGGGCAATCAGAGTCAGGAACACCAGTGTTTAACCCCTTGATGACAATTGCCGGTCCTGGCAAGACACGCAAAAGCATGTGCTTTATGACAATTGACGTGCCAGGACCGGCACGTCATTAAACGGGTGCAGAAAGCGATCTGTTTTCGCTTTCTGCACCCAAAAAACGTTGCTGAATGCCTCGACCTCGAGGCATTCAGCAACGCCACGATCGGAACGAAGGGGCCATCTCTGGCCCCTCCACGGGGCGTCAACATCCGCCATACTTTGTATGGCGGCGGACGCCCGTTTTAAAAGCGTTTAGGAGGCGATCGACGATCGCCTCCTAAACTTAAATGGTGTCGCTGGAATGCCTCGATCAGGAGGCATCCAGCGACACCAAACACTTACCTTTTGATGGGCTGTGACCGCTCCGGAGAGCGGTCACAGCCGCAGCTACCGGCAATCTTCGCCATCAAGGAAGATGGCCGCCGTCCTGTAACAGGAACCACAAATTTTAAAAGTTCGCTAGATGGTCCAGACCATCTAGAGAACTTTGGCTCCACTTGCAGGTTGAATACAGGTACTGCATTCACCATGCAAGTCAATGGAGCCCAGCTTTCTAATCACAGTGTGATTAGTAAAAATAAATTAAAAAATAAAATAAAATTAATAATAATTAGAAAAAAAATAGTAAAAAACTAGTAAAATGTAAAAATCATTTCCCACTGATGTCACTATCAGGGGAACCTCCAAGTTGAAAAAAAATGTTAAATTCTTTTTTTAAAAAAGACAAAAAAAAATAAAAATATATATATAAAAAAATATATTTTTGTGAGCAAGTCCTAAAATTAGGATATTAGCTTAAAACAATTCTCGCATGGAAAGAGTTAAAATACTGGCATATGAAATGCCCGTGGGGTGTCTACTTTTAAAAAATTTATGATTTGATGGGGTAAATTGAATGGGCCAGGTTCAACAACGTCCCAATTAACACCGGGGGAAGGATGGCCACACATCTAATTTCCAATTAGAAAAATGCACACGTACCAAATGTGGCCTTTTAGTTCCCCAAAAAAATGACACACCCATGCATGTGGGGTATCACTGCACTCAGGAGATGTTGCTGAACACATTATGGGGTGTCGTGTGACAGCGGCATATACCAGGAACTGTAAATTCATACATAAAGTAGGTGTGTGTGGGAAAAATACACACACAAAAATACTACTGCAAACTTTGAAAAAATGCTGGTGGTAAAATGTGTGCATGCAAAGAGTTAAAATACCAGCATTTAAAATACCCTGTGGTGTCTAGTTTTGAAAAATATATGGGTTTATTGGGCACACTGAAATGGCCCGGCTCAAAGATGTACCAAATAGGGCATGGGCAGTGGATCCCCAAATGCCAAAGTTCAACATTGAAAAATGCGCATGCCCCAAATGTGGCCCTTTTGCCCCCAAACAGCCAGGCAAAATCATTCATGTGGGGTATCGCTGCGCTCAGGAGATGTTGCTGAGCACATATTGGGGTGTTTTGTGATAGTGACATAAACGAGAACATTTTAATTCTTACCTGAAGTAAAATGTGTGTGACAAAACAAATGCAAAAAAATGACTACCACAAAGTTTGACAAAGACTGGTGGTAGATACGGTGCATGGAAAGAGTTAAAATACTAGCATTTGGAATACCCTGGGCTGTCTAGTTTTCAAAAATATATGACTTGATGGGGTAAATTGCATTGGCTGGGTTCAAAGATACCCGAAATGGCACATGGGGGGAAGAATTACCAGATTTGGAAAAAATGGCTTTGAAATAGCAAAACGCTACCTGTACTTATTGCCCCATAATGGGTAGAAAAAAGCAAAAAAACATAAAAACATTGGGTATTTCTAAACTCAGGACAAATAGTAGAATCTATTTAGCAGGTTTTTTCATTACCTTTTATAGATGAGTAAAAGATTTTTCAACTAAAAGTTAGAAACAGTCATTTTTTTCTAAATTTTTCACCATATTTTATAATTTTTTTAATAGTAAATAATATGATACAATCAAAACAATGTCATCTAAAGAAAGCCCTTCTTGTCCTGAAAAAAACAATATCTAATGTGTGTGGGTTCAGTAAACGGGAAAGAAGAAAATTACAGCTAAACGCGAGCAGCGCAGAAATGTTAAAAAGGCCATTGTCACCAGGGGAACAAACAGTAAAATCAGCCTTTGTCACGAAGGGGTTAACAAAACAGCGCTTTATTTTAACCGCTTAAACCCCATAACCAAATCATAAAACAAAAACCTAGCTCCCAATTGGAGCCCTTTCTAACTAAACTACACTGGTGCAGACTGACCAGCCTAATCACCACTACCTCAACCTCCCAGCCAGACCCAGCTACGCCAGGCTCTGGAAAACCTCCCCCAGACAGCACACAATGTCCAGGCAGGTATTGCCTCACTTGGCTCAGGGATTGTCTTCTTCAGGGCCTCTCCTTGCCCTGGGAGCACAGGGAACTTCCTCTTCCCCCAACAGTCTCCCTGAGTATCAGGCTCCAGGGGTTTTTAATGTCCAGCACCTGTGCCTGATGCCAGCCTCATAGAAATCCCGGACCGGATCCTGTGGACTTCTTGCCTCCTGGAAAACCCGGGATGGAGTTTCCACAAAATGGGGAAATGGAGCATTGGCCCACCCTGCTCTCCAATTGCTCCACCCCAGGGACCCATATGTATAATCTGCATAGCAGCTGTACCCAGATGCCATGCTAATCATCTCCCTGGGGTTCACACTGTCACAATATATATATATATATGTGTATATATATATATATATATATATATATATGTATACAATGTGTTCTAATTTGATTCATCAAAGTGATATTGATGTGGCAATGAAACTTGTCTTAGACTACTTTGATATTTTTTCCAGGAAGCACTGTAACCTACATTTTTGTGCATTCATATTCATAAAGGGGAAATGACAGGGGGGTTACATTAGACTTTTGTTTCAACTTCTTGACTTTACTTTCTATTGTGAAGAGCCAATCCTAGTGAGTATCTGGTCCAATAGCTTGTTTATCCCTGTCTAAATGTATAGTCAAACTATTGAGGTTCTCCATTGTCTACCTATTACTGTTGTGCATTAGGATTTGTACAATTTCTAATTGAATGAAATTTGCCAATTTTGTCAATATGTATGAATCTCAGAAAACGAGGCCGGACCCTCACAAAACAGATGAAAAGGAAGCAAAAAAAAACAACTATTCATTTTTGCCCGAAATCCATATGTTCTTTCACTCTCTCACAGTCTTCAGCTTCTGTGTCCTGCTCTGCTTCTGTTTTCTTCATCTTCCTCCCAGCAAATTTCAGCCAAAATGGGAGAGCTTCCAGTAACATCCTCTCCCACGATTGAAGGGTCAGGGTAGAGGATGTTACCAGAAGCTCCACCATTATGGGCTACAATAACCGCATGTGAATTTCCACCAAAATTGTGGGCATCTGATGATGTCCTTTCCCCTGACTGGAGTGCGCCGAGAGGTTATTTCCACAGAGATGTGGAGACAGAAAGAATAGAGAAGATACACAGTAAGAAGATGATACACAAGGAAGCAGAGCTGGGAGACCCAGAAGTGGTCAGCAGAGAAGGTAGGGAATTCATTGCCCATAAACAAAGAGGTCAAAAACAAACTTTTGACCCATTTTTTACTCCCTATGGATTGAATTACGCATTATTCAGGAAAAACTCAGCGCTTTATGCTTGACAGATTTGGTAGTGTTGGCCTTTCATAATGAAAAGTGAAATGAAGGAGTTGAAAACACAATTCTCCATCCAATTCTCCCTTTAATGTGGTACCTATAGAATTTTTTATTAAATCTGAAGTAGAACATCTGGGGTCTAACTCTATGTGCATTGACCCACCCTAAAGTATCATGTTTTTCAAATAAAGTAATGAAATATAGTAATGTCTAATATGGTGTGTTAAAATGTGTCCATGGGGCGTTTCTTTATACTTAGATGATTAAGTTCAAGGTTTTAAGTTGTGCTTTGAACATTTCTAAACTAGGGTAGAACACAACAGATATTCTAGAACCAAATCCAGTTTGATACAAGCAGCAGTCAATGCATGGCTATTTATGTACCCTAACAAGTTGTTTGGAAGATGTATTTTATTTGCATTTTAATTTATAAACACAGTTTACACTATTCCCATGCACTTTTTAATGACTTTTTGAAAAGAGTGATGCACACATACTGAGCTATTTGGGGAAAAAAGGGGCATCAAGGGAAGAAAGAGAATGCTTTGGGTCCCAGGAAGAGGGTTTGTTTCCTCAAGAGAAACAATTCATCTTCGTTTCACAAATGAATACAAATAACATCAAAGTAAAACAATCAAATATAAAAGGAAACAATTAAACATAAAGAAAGTTCCCAGTGCCCCCTCCAGACCAACAGAGGTGGAGGTAGACTTTTGCACTTTTTCTAAAAGCTTGAGGGACTCATTTTATCATAGTATGCAGGTGTACGTACTCCCACTCAGGTTAAATTGGGCTGGTGGAGGTCTGTGCAGCTATTAACACAAACCTCCTAGGAATACTTCCACTGTCTACATACTGCCTGTAGCTGGAACTGGCATATCATGCCATATCATGGCGCACTCCAACCCACGGACCTCCGCTGGACTATGTTGATGGAACACAGCCTTGTCTGCAAAATAAAAATGGGCTATCTGACATTTTAAATAATTATTTATATATGCTTGATTTTCATAAATGTTACAATTACTCGTAAATAGAAATATTTAATGTCATCTTCTCTTTTACTGAGAAGAAGTAGTGGGAAGTATGCCTCGGTTCTGCAGAGGTTTTACATGCTGGTCAAAAAGTCTGGAGGGATTCAGATAAGCAATATATAACCAACTGACTAGACCCAAGTGTCCCTTTGTTTTTAGCATTAAGTTTTCCGTTAATAGCATTTCAGTTATGTTTCTTACAAACAAAAGAGATTGACACATAAATAATAGAAAAAAAGAACGTACAAAAAGTTACAATTATATCAAAAATATATAATAAAAATATTTTACTGCAGTTTAGTCCGTAGTTGTCATTAAACCCAGAAAATTCATTTTTCAAAGTTTTCAAAGTTTATTTCTTAATCTATTAAAAAAAATCAGGAGTTGTAAAAATACAATATTAACTTTCTTGTACTTCTTAAAAAAAAACAGTGACCTTGGAAATGTTCCGTTCACATTTATTTCTTCAATTCACCATAAGTTAAATAGCAGCGCTCTCAGAGTACATCTATTTAAAAAAGTGTTACATAGCCATAGAAATTCAAAGTGCATTGTCTGCAACATATAATGAAAAAATATTATTATTTACTAATCCCACGCTTTTTCTGAGGCAAATTTTCTTTTATGCTTATCTACTAAACGCAGAGGTTTGAACACTATACAAAAACAGACTTTAATCTTTGAGGGCTATTATCTACATATTTTGTTCAGATCGCTATAAATTATAAAGAATACAACATCCTGTGAAGACTATTATTTTTTTGAAAGATGTTCTAAGCAAAGCTTGTAAAAGATTAGTCATAATTTTTTTTTAAAAATGTTGTTACCTTATTGGAGAGATTACATAACGCTATAAAAAGCTGTATCCAGTCAACAAAGTCTAATGGACACTAGGAAGCTCCTCAAATGCAATAAAAAGACTGATTGACAGGGCATACAAAAACATACTTTCTTTTGTTGTAAACAACAGTATTATACTTAAGGTCTCACGTTTTTACTACCGGAGAAAATGTAATTTTAAAAGATATGCATAAAATCTTATCTCTGTGTCCTTTTGATCTAGGCTTCAACCCCTTAAGGTCTAATGTTTTTTTTTGTGTTTTAACATTTAGCATTTATGCTGTTTTTGTGATTTCCCCTGGTTCAGTCTATCCCCACAAATTATATATCATTGTTAGGGCTCTCTTTTGAAAGAAAATCTTAAAAAGTGGGAGAAATAAGAAAAAAAAACTTTTCCCCAGTTTCACCCACAATAATTACACATAGCTAGTGAAAATGAGATACAAATCCCAACATATATTCAAGTATTTGTCCTGGTTTTGGAAACTCTTGATATGCCAAGGTTTTGAATGGATTTTAGTAATTAGTTGACAAATATTAAATTATACACATTACTGATTTCAATCTAGAAGTATTTCAAATTTAGTATACTGTGAATAGAGCCTTAATAGCAATCACAGAATCCAAAATCGGCCCAGAAAAGTGTATATTTTTCTTAAAGTTATTTTCATAGGGGGATTTTTGTGCAACCATTTTACAGTCTTTTCTAAACATTGTGATAATATTTCATTTTTTCATAAACTAACAGATTACTTGTTCAGAATATGTTCAAAAAACAATACAAAAATGTGTATTCACTATCATCCCCCATGCATAGGTAGGCCTTGTTTCTGGGATACTTCTGGGGAACATGTGCCATCCAGTCTTCAATTTTGTGTTTTTCACACATTGTGGATCTATGTTCCATTTGAGGAAATGTAGTGGTCCTATATTTCAATTTATTCTCTGAGTTGCTTAATTAAAAAACGTATATTAAGCAACTCAGAGAATAAATTGAAATATAGGACCACTACATTTGTAAAACCGGTAATGTGTATAATTTAATCTAGATAGAGATGTATTGGAATGATTACTACAGTGGTGTTCACACCATCATCTTTAAAAGTTGGTAGGCAAAAAAATATTTCAATTAACATTTAGCAATATCTCCAGCATACTCTGTCCCATATGCATAGGAATGTCAGATTCTTGGGGCATTTTGGGGTCAGTGTTGGAACATGCTCACATCAGCTTTGAAGCGTGGGATTTCCACAAAACGTGAATAATGTGCATAATTTTTAGACTGGGTGCTATGACAAAGAGTCACAGGGAAAAAAAAGTTCAAAAGACTGATATAAATTGAAATGAATAGATTTTACTGTTTAAATCATATTTTTTGAATAATGTTCCAATGCAGAGCACAGGCTGTGAGGGATAATCTGGACAGTGAAAGCTAGAATCTGTTTCCTTATATGTAAGTATGCTTCTATCTGGGCTATTTTGTACGGTGGTTTAAGTGGGATTTTAAATGGCAAGTGAGTCCTGCATATGCAACCATAACTTTCTTTTAACCATCTGCGAATAAGATTTTGGAAACCACATACAACATTTTTTAAATTAAAAAAGTATTATGGATAGCGATTTGCATTATTTTATTAAAAATTATTTTATTAAAAAATGGGGTGTCAAAAACTGGATTTAAGGTCCAATAATATTTAATTGTGGGCTTTTTAACTATACTCATTAGCATGGTTAATGTCATGGTTAAAATCATCTATATCAGCAGGAAGCCACTGACATTTTGTCAGACTATATACATAGTACTGATCTCTAA
This sequence comes from Spea multiplicata, assembly GCA_009364415.1. Lineage (NCBI taxonomy): Eukaryota > Metazoa > Chordata > Amphibia > Anura > Pelobatidae > Spea > Spea multiplicata. The sequence goes on along the minus strand of VKOC01000003.1, from coordinate 16,575,005 downwards.
AGGGGGCACCATTACATCTGATAGACTGATAGACAATTAGATAGAAAGATAGATAGATAGATAGAATTAAAGATTGCAAGCTTTCTTGCAATAATATGTCTTCTCTATCATGTAGAAGCATGTCTAATCAATCAGCCACATTTATTAAGACAAATTTCGGTCTGGATACAATACTCCTTTATATAATTAGTGAATGAGATGTTCATATTTATCCAATTAGCTCCTGTTACTTATAATAAATACAGCCATAAATTATACATTTGCAACAGGCAAATGCCAACTAGCTTTGGGCATCAGTATAACAAAATATGTAATTGGGCTGAGTACAAAGACATGTTGCAAAATGAATAAAGGCAATTGAAGATTTATGCAGTAAATGGTATTTAGCTGGTTAATTCACTCTGGTACAAAATCTACTTGTACATGGGACTAAAATGGTAGCCCAACCACTTTGTCTTGATACAAAAATTAACCTTAATGAAAGCTGTTACACATATGCCTGGTACCACTAAATCATTTGGTGTGTGATGTGACACTTTGTTTTGCATACATTATCCCCTATGCATCAGGCATAGGTATTAACAACTAAATAATGTAATATTAAACTTATATTAATAACACCATGTCAGCAGATGTCAACCAGCATAACAGCACTCCTTATACAGAGCCCACTAAAATGCAGAAGATCTGTAACCCAGTCCTCCTACCCTTGCTCCTCCAAGCTCTGGTGCACACAAGCAGAAACAAACAAGGCTGCGTGAGGGCTTGGACATCTAGCCGGATATGAAATGATGTCATACCCAGCGCATCCACAACACAGCATGGGGGAAGAGGCTTCAGTGGTGACCTGCCACTAATTGCTGATTGTTTTTTTTTTATTAATTGGAACAAGAATATGAAAATGTTTTCTTTTTTAAAAATAATTCAGTGAACAAACAGTCCCGGTGGAAGTGTCAGGCAGAAGCGGAGGCTGTTTACGCAGATCGCAAAGATGTCCTCCAGCTGCCAGAGAGGAGGGTCCAGGTCCTACGCAGTGCTGCAGGGGACCTGGATCCTAGCCCTGCTGCTTGCCCATAGCAGGGCTAAATGGAAAAAAAGAAAACACTAGCGAATTGCGCATCCCTGATGCCTATTAGGGAAACTAATCACAATGCTCAGATATATTCAAGATCCACAGAAGAGCATTCAAAGGGTACTCTTCATCCAACAGGCAAAACAGGAAACAAGTAGGCATTGAATAATAACTCACACTTACAACGCAAGAGTGCCAATGGAAGCATGGAACAATTCAAGCTGAGTCATACCCCAGCCCTGTTTGTGGTTCTGTGCATGACCTGGGCTTCTCAGCTGCAGACACAAAAACCTTGGAGCCAATAAGAAAACGTCCCCCCTTTATTAGGTACCTAGTACCTAGGCATTATTAAGTTACAAAACGTAATATGTTAATAATTACAGATTATTAATTATTTATGTGTGTTATTGTTGACCATATGACGGAACATTATGTGTTTTTTAAATTTTAAGGAAAATGATATGGTTAACATTCGCAATAAATAAAAGATTTAGGAGCAGTAACTATGGACACAACTCCTACCTAACCAAGCACTTTCTTACCCTATTCTTTTTCCTGATCATCCAGCTATGACATCTTTGGGATCTAGTGATTATCTTTGGGATCTAGTGATCATCAATCTGTGTGGTTTAATATACGAACAGTGACTGAGTCACACCACACAAAAACAAAAGTTTTAGAATTCAGAAAAGCTGACTTTTCTAAAATAAGAATATGTGTAGAGGAGTCATTATCAGACTGGGACAATTTAAATGGAGTCCAGGAGAAATGGGATTATGTAAAAGCTGCATTATTGAAGATAACAGAGAATTGTATTAGGCTGGTCAGTAAGAGTAAAAAAATTAAAGAAACCGCTGTGGTACTCTGCAGAAGTGGCCAAAATCGTAAAAGACAGGAAGTTAGCTTTTAGTAGATACAAAAATACCCAAAGTGAATAAGATAGACAGATCTATAAAATTAGGCAGAAAGAGGCAAAGAAAGTTATAAGATCTGCCAAATCACATGCAGAAGAGTGAATTGCCCTGTCAGTAAAAAATGGAGATAAAATATTTTTTAGATATATAAATGAGAAAAGGAAAGTAAAACAAGGATTAGTTAGATTAACAACAAAAGGAATGTATGTATGTAGAAGAGGATAAAGGTTTAGCTGACTGCCTCAATGAATATTTCTGTTCAGTTTTTACAGATGAGAATGATGGAATGGGACCTCAGTTGGGAAAAAAGACTGAATCATTTGAAATATGTGAGTTTATCGAGGCGGAGGTTCTACTTCAGTTGTCTAAGGTAAAGACAAATAAGTTGATGGGGCCTGATGGGATACACCCCAAGTTATTAAAAGAGCTTGGGGGTGTACTAGCAAAACCGTTAACTGATATATTTAACGAATCATTGGTAACGGGAGTTGTCCCTGGGGATTGGAAAGTAGCGAATGTTGTGCCCATTCACAAAAAAGGCAGTAGGGAGGAGTCGGGCAACTACAGGCCAGTTAGTCTTACATCTGTAGTGGGGAAATTAATGGAAACTATGTTAAAGGAAAGGATTGTTGAACATCTGAAGTCACATGGGTTTCAAGATCAAAAACAACATGGGTTTTCCTCAGGAAGATCTTGCCAAACGAATCTTATTGATTTTTTTGATTGGGTGACTAAAGTAATTGATCAAGGTGGTGCAGTAGACATTGCGTATCTGGATTTCAGTAAGGCCTTTGACACAAACTGCAATCTCTGGGTTTAGATCCCAGTGTTGTTGAATGGATTAAGGAGTGGCTGAGTGACAGACAACAGAGGGTTGTAGTCAATGGCGTATATTCAGAACAAGGTCTTGTTACCAGTGGGGTACCTCAGGGATCTGTACTTGGACCCATTCTCTTTAATATTTTTATTAGTGATATTGTAGTCTTGATGGAAAGGTATGTCTATTTGCTGACGACACAAAAGTTTGCAACAGGGTTGATGTTCCTGGAGGAAGAAGCCAAATGGCAAATGTTCTAGGTAAACTGGAAAAATGGTCAGAGCTGTGGCAACTGGCATTTAACGTGGATAAATGCAAAGTAATGCACCTGGCGCATAAAAATCCAAGGACAGAGTATAGAATATTTGATACTGTCCTAACCTCAACGTGTGAGGAAAAGGATTAGGGGTAATTATTTCTGAGGATTTAAAGGTAGGCAGACAATGCAGTAGAGCAGCAGGTAATGCAAGCAGAATGCTAGAGTGCAGAATAGGGAGAGGTATTAGCAGTAGAAAGAGGGAAGCGTTCATGCCGTTGTACAGATCACTGGTGAGACCTCACTTGGAGTACTGTGTACAGTACTGGAGACCGTATCTCCAGAAGGATATAGAAATGTTGGAGAAGAAGCAGAGAAGGGCTACTAAAATGGTTTATGGATTACAGGATAAACCTTACCAGGACAGGTTAAATTATCTTAACCTATATAGCCTGGAAGAGAGACGTGACAGGGGGGGTATGATAGAAACATTTAATTACTTAAAGGGAATCAACAAGATAAAGGAATAGAGTTTATTTAAAAGGAGAAATACTACCACAACAAGAGGACATAGTTATAAGCTAGAGGGGCAAAGGTTTAATGGTAACATCAGAAAATATTACTTTACGGAAAGGGTAGTAGTCGCATGGAATAGCCTTCCAGCAGAAGTTAATACAGGCATTTAAGCAAGCATGGGATAGGCATAAAGCCAAGCTATATATAGGATAAGGGCGGGTACTAAAGGGAAGTACTCAGAGGTTGGGCAGACTGAATGGGCCTACTGGTTCTTATCTGCTGTCACTTTCTATGTTTCTAATGTACACATATAATTTGTACAATGTCCTTAGTTTCTTCCTGTTAAGAAAAAAAGGGATATAGCCATATTTCCCCAAGAAAATATTGAGTTTTTAGTTGAAGCTGACCTTTTTATAGTTACGCAAGTTTTTAGGACATATATGTTATACATGTTATAATTGAGATGACATGCCTAAGAGGATAATTGGGAAGTCTCTAAGTTTGACCAGGCGTCTCCAGGTAAAGCTCTGCATTCCCAGAACTTGAGGTTAGTTTCTTCAATCAACAAGCTAAGGTTCTGCGTGGTTCTGCTTGTTCCCCATCACCTGTTCCCAGGCTACTTTCCATCCTCTTAAGTTTAACTAAAGCTAGTCCAGCCCTACATGTGGGCAAACCACAAGCCCTGAAGAGGTAGCCTACATTGGGAAGTTCCCCAGTTTCAGCATATGTCACTGTCAAATCTCTCTTCTTCTACTGCACAATATTATAGTTATACCTTATGCCTGTAACCTCCCTATTTTATAATAAGGTCTCATCTATTCATATAGTAAATGTAAGATCACAAAGGCTTCTTCAGCCAAAGTGTGCTAGTTCCAGTATAATACTGTACAAAATTATCCATTGATTCCAAAACCATAGTAATCTGTTCTTTTGTTGGAGTTCTTTGGTTTTTTTTTACAAGGCACATATTGATAGCAGGCAATAGTACTTTGATTGACCCAAGAATACTTTAGGCAACTTTAACTTCAATATGGTATTTCCATTTCACACTATGTTTAAAAACAACTTCCATAAAAAAAAAGATGAAAAAACAATTTGACCTTCTTGAACAATTATGGCTTAAGCAACTGCTTATGAAATGTCATGGCTGACCCGTATTAATTCACAGTCACTGTAGACTCTTTTTCAGTTTTAATTACATATCTGTAGGCTATGTAGTCTGCGGGATTTGGTGCATTTTGTCTTTTGTTAGTTTCTTTGAAGATGCAGTATCATTAGATCATCTTTTCTATGAAGTAGAAGTACCTCATAGTTATGCATCTTTCACTTGAGGAAAATGAATTTCAATTTGCAATTATTACTTATTAAATAATGACTTAATGGCAGTACTAACTGCTTGCATGCTGTTAGCTTTTAAATTATTATTTTTTCTCTTGCAAAAGCAAACAATATAAAACGGAGTTATCCATTGTGTCTTAGATTAGAGAAATGTTGCAACATAAATTGTGCATAGTGATTTCACTTATTTACAAATTTTTATTTTGTAAAGCAAATTTATTTTCATCTGTTATGACCCAAATGGCAAAACAAGTACACTTTATCTATTAATATAATTATGTTGATAAAATCTATAGGGCAAAACATAAATGAGTATGCGCTAGTAACGCGTTAAAGCCTCAATTGACCTCTGTTCTCCTGTTTTTGTGAGCACTGATTTACTTCATTAAATATCAAAGACAAGTGAGAGTCTTTTGTCTCATTTATAGAATGTGTTTATTATAAATTGTACAGCGTTATTCCTGTGTGTCCCAATTGCCATAGGCAGCTTCAGGGATGAAATTCAAGGTAGTTTCAGCCGCCACAAAAGTGTGGGTACCAGCCCTGACATACCCCTGCTGCACAATTGCTCCATGAGAGCAACTGTGCACCGTTAACCCCTTCAATGACACAGGGTGTCTTCAGTCCCCATAGACGTGTGGGGACCAAGTTACGTGTGGTCAGGAGTAATCTGATCATATTGACTGTCAGGTCAAAAGGTAAAAAAGACCTCACAAACACATTAATTACATATTGTATTATTATTACATTTATATTACATAACTATCTGATCACTGATTAGTGACATTTTAGGTCACTGGATATTGATGGAATTCACAAATCAATATCAGTGGCCTAAACTTGTCACTTTTTTTTTTTAGAAAAATTATTTTAACAATGTTTAACCTAATAAATTGATCTTTGATCAATGATTAAGGACTCTTTAATGACATAATCTGGTAGGTATGCACCGTATAATATACAAGTACTTAAATTTCACCTACAAAATTGAGTGTAAAGTTATAATTATACACCGGTGCGTTTTACCCAATTACTACCACACCAAATGTACTGTTGCTTGCAAAGGGATGCATTCTTATCCAAACTTATCCAAATCAGTTAGTGATCAACCTGACACGTTTCGTCCAAACAGGTAAAGCATTATTAGATACGCCCAGATTTAAATCATAGGACACAAGCACAGCTGAAATGTATAAACAGTTTAAATCCAGTATCCAAAGGGGTTCCCAACTTATGAACCACAGATGCGTAAATACCCTGTTAGTGCAAAGATGTTACATCTCCAAGTACCCTGTTGCTATAAATGTACCGTATGTGTGCAGAATCGCATACTTTGAAAATGTTCACCTTATGTTTTGGCTATAAGGTCCTATTTCCTGGCAATTTCCAATTCATAAACATTTGAAATGCTGCAACACCTTTTTCAAATGTAAGAATGCCATTATGTTGCTAAATTATAGTCTATATTTTTCTCTTATTATTTATTGATTTACACAGCAAAATGCGATTCCAAAACACAACTTTTTTAAGAGCATAGCGTAATGTATAAAAATTACAATGATGAAAATGTTATGTACTGCTTTATTTCCTATTTACCCAATATTTATCTCTGCAGAATAAGACTGCACAATGTAACTCAATAAATAATAATATAATCTGAAGAAAGACATATTTTACATTTGAGACTTTGTGTAAATTAAAGTAAGGGCACAGGTTTTGCTAGATTTTTCTGTCAGTGATTATACCCAGTCACGGTACTGATTTATCTCGACAGAATACAGTCGTCTAAAAATACAAGAAAGCAAGTATACCCTCTTTTAATTTGATGGTTTTATATCAGGACATCATAACAATCATTTGTTCCTTAGCAGGTCTAAAAATTAACTAAATACAAGCTCAGATTCCATATTACACTGTATCATGATTTATTACACAAAAATAAAATCGAAATGGAGAAGCCATGTGTTTAAAACTAAGTACGCCATTACAACTTCTATAGGAATAAGACACAAAGTAACAGGTGCTCCTAATCTAATACCTTTGATTTACTCATCAGCAAGTGTGATAACCTCTATAAAAAGCTGAAGCTGGAGCACTTAGGTGTGTGTTAACACAATGCCAAGGAGGAAAGCATCTTCTCTCTAAAAAAAAAACATGGCAGCACGGTTTAGGATTGCAAAATTGCATTTGAACAAACCACGAGACTTCTGGAACAATGTCCATTGGACAGACAAGACCAAAGTGGAGATGTTTGGCCATAATCCACAGCACCACATTTGGTGAAAACACCTCATACCACCTGTCAAGCACAGTCGAGGAGGAGTAATAATTTAGGCTTGCTTTTGCAGCCACAGTATCTAGGAACCTTGCAATCATTGAGTCAACCATGAATCCCTCTGTATACCAAAGTTTTCTAGAATAAAACGAAAGTCCATCTGTCCAGCAGCTAAAGCTTGGCTGAAATTGGGTCATGCAACAGGACATTGATCCCAAGTACATCAGAAAAACAACAACAAAATGACTGAAAAAGAAAAGAATCAAGGTGTTGCAATGCCCCAGTCAAAGTACAGTCCTTAACCTGATGGAAATGCTGTGGTGGGAACATAAGAGAGCTGTGCATAAACAATGCCTGCAAACCTCAATGAACTGAAGTAATGTTGTAAAGAAGATTAGGCCAAAAAAACTTAGTCTTTCACACATGCCCACATGGCTTTATTCTTCTTAAATAAATCATGATATGGTTTAATATGTCATGCTGAGGTTGTATTTACCTAATTTTTAGACCTGCTAAGGAACAGTTGATTATTATTATGTCCTGATATGTAAAATCATAGAATTCAAAGAGGGTGTACTTTCTTTTTCACATGACTGTAGGAGACCACACACAGCGTGAAAAATCCATGACTGGATCAATTTTATTACCTTTTTATGGGTCTTATGTAGTTATGTAGGACAGTAGACAGTGTACCCTGAGAATGTTGCCTGCCAATGTACTTGCTGGGCCATACAGCTGTATTTGCCAATCATCTACGACAACATTTGTTCTTTTTATCACAATTCTTCATCTATTTTCCATAATGTAATGACTAATAACACCAAGTAAAGCATCTCATCTTTGTTTAGTCAAAAATGCGGTTTCATCACCATAGTAATGAACAGAATAGGGAGATTCCCTCGGTTACTACAGTGATAAGACAACTTTGCACTGGAAACATAATTATTTAAAATTAACGATGCATAATCTTTTACATCTTTATACAACAAAAAATAGAAGCTTTGACAAATAGTATTACAAATATAGTGTTTTACACTCCCTCCTGGGTGCATTCATAATATGATGTTCTTTTCATTAAATCCCCTTTAAGGCAGGAGTATCTATTCGGTAATGTAAGTTGCCTGTGGTTTGAGGTAAAATAAAGCCTTTTGTTAACTATGCATTACACCAGGACCAACGCCGCTTTTCTCATGGGGAAAACCTTGACAAGTTGACCCTTCATTAAGCATAGTGAAGGGAACATAAACATGTATAGGTAAAGGCATGAAGCTATCCTGAACCTTGGCGAGACCAAGGACTGATTAGGGCTTGGGCAAACTAGATAGGCTGAATTATCTGCCTTCAAATTATATGTTTCTAACCAGATGAAATGTGTCATCCCACATCAATTCTCCTGCAAAATACAGTTTCCTGAATTACCTGCCAAAATCTTATCTCCTTGGTGGGAATTTAGCATATTGCTATAGTTATAATTTTTTATACAGCTAATTCAATAAACTCTAACGAGTCAAGCCTGCTGTGATTACCATGTTTTTTGCCCCTAGGTTAGTGAGAGCATAGTGAATAAACCACTCTGTGTGCTATATAAATTTGTTTCTTAGTTTCCACTGCAGCCTAGAGAAGGGGACTGTTGGACAAAGTATAGCATTCATCTTTATAATATAATTTAACAGCTGAACTCAATTTCCTTCAATCATTGGAATTAAACTTTACTAACAATAAGGATAACTAATGTATCATGAGAACGCTAAAACATTACTTCTTTATTTAGAAAAAGAGGCTATCATGTTCTATATACAAAGTGTCATTGTTTCTAAAACAAAAGTATTTAAATTGTAAATATGTAAAACTGAACACTGTTCATAGGATAAGTAAATATGGTATAGTATAGTTTTTAACCCGTATATAAATAGTTATAGGTACTGTGTGTTCTGTATTTAACTGAATGACATGGGAAAAAAATATTTTTGTCTGATTTATCCATAATTGCAAGAGTTCAGACAATGTAAGAGTAAGTGGGAGTCTGGAAAGATCATTGAAAACTTTTTCTACATGCACAGTATAACACTTGGCAAATTGAATATGAATTGTTAGCTAGCTATGCTTAGATTAGGAAAATCGGTGTCTCAAAAGGCAAAAAGCGCTACATATCAATGTGCAGTGGCTCTTAATAATGCTTAACAAACAAAAAGCATGAAGTACATTATGTGCTAGTATTTTATGTACTATATATACTTGTTTTAGCAGAGTTTGGTTTTGGTATCACATCCGAGAGCTGCGAAGGAAAGAAAAAAAAAATAGAATTTGCCATTTACTAAATTAATTACATTAGCAATAGACGATAAGACTGCCAACTGTGTTAAAAATTAGAGAAGTGGTAAATAACCTTATGTGAATCAATAGCAGATGTTTCCCTTATTTTTATAATTCCTCTTTCATATTTCCTTTTGTGTACTTAACAATACTCCCTAGAAGGAATGAAACATTGTGCAATAAACGCCTTATTGTAACATCTGACATTTTAATCTTTACCATTATGAGTTAATTTTAATCTAATCAAACCTTGTTACCTGTGGATTTGATTGCTAAGTATCAGTTTACTGCCTATATATTATCCACTTGTTTTTTTAAATTATACATTTATTTGAAAGAAAAATAATCTAAAATTACATTGAACTTAAAATTGAAAATGTAGAATTAGCAGAATTACCAGCTCTCTTGAAGACAGTTAGGAAAAAGCGTATATGACTGCTGGCCTGTGCCGGTTTAAAGGAATGCCAGCAGTTTAGTCATTGGTGCCTGCAACACAGGGTTTGTAAGGATCCATAGGGCCCTACCCTTTTCCCACCTGGATCCTCTCTGGACAGATTATTTGACTAATTAATTTGATTTAATTTGTTAATGTAACTTAGTTCATGTTAAGACTAAATCGAGCCAGTTAGAGTCTCTTGTTAGAGACTATGTCGCTAAAAATGGCATTGCCTCCCCGTTGGAACTCGTGGGGAGGGCACACGATACTCCTAACGAGATACCACTAGTACCAGTACCAGGTAATCCCCTTTCAGAAGAGTTTATTCAGTGAACATTGTAGCAGTTCCCCGGTTTATCACTAGGATAGTGGGTGTCGCCATCAGGCACAAGGAGTTGGCGATAATGTGGATGTCATGCAGAAGGATGGTGTTCACCTTTCAACTATTGGGCTGAATACTTTTAATATGGGGCTGATGGCTGGTATAAACAAGGCACTGGTTGTTGGGATGGGGGCGCAGCCTCAAGTCTAGGCAGGCTGCCCCTGAAGGCTGAGGTTGTAAAAGAGCTGTCCTTTGGCCAGCATGGAAGTTGTGTTATGCTAAAAGGTGGCCAAATTGGGCTTGGGTAAGCAGGGCCAGCAAGCAGTTTGTGGCACCCACTAGGCAAGGACTCTTGGCAAGTTATGGTGAGAACTGCCTGCAGCTATAGTCCCTGTAGCTGTCAGGGTGTTTGTTAATGTTATGTTGGCATGAGACAATAAAGCTGTGGCCAATGCCCTACCCGCATATTGGTGTCTGTCTTTTTAAGGGGTCTGGGTGGGGGTAATACGTATAGACTCCAGGCCGAAGCAGTCATGAACTCATTATAAAATTGTACTTTACAGGGTGCTATTAGTTCCAATGCAGACTGCAAGATTTGGTTATTAAAAAATAACAGCTTATACCTGTTTGGTAGGTCTCATATCACACATTTGTATTATTTGAGCCTGAAGACTAGCTTAGCGCACCAACATCTTTTCTTTTCCCAGATTTGGTTATTACTATTAGTGAGAGAGCTTTGAGCCTTAGAGAAATACCACAAAAATGATATATTTATATAAATTTTAAATATAATTTAATTGCAGCTATAACAGCTTCCACTCTTCTGCAAAGGCTTTCCACAAGATTTTGGAGTGTTCCTGTGGGAATTTGTTTGTTCCCATTCATCCAGTAGAGCATTTGTGAGGTCAGGCACTGATGCTAGACAAGAAGGACTGGCTCGCAATGTCCATTCCAGTTTATCCCAAAGGTGTTTGATGGGGTAAAGGTCAGGGCTCTGTGTGGGCCAGTCAAGTCCAAACCAAACTCATCCAACCATGTAGTTATAGACCTTGCTTTGTGCCACTATATGGCCAAAAGGATTGGGATGCACATCTTAATTCTTGAAATCAGGGTTGGGCTAAGCCCCTTAGTTCCAGTGAAGGAAAATCCTAATGCTTATGGAAATTGCTATGCTTCCAACATTGTGTTAACCATTTTGGGAAGGTCCTTTTCTATTCCTGTATGACTGTGCACCAGTGTACAAAGCAAGGTTTATAAAGACATGGTTGAGTTTGGTTTGTCAAAAGAGCATAGACAGAGTACCTGAAAGCCCATGTCTGCCTTGAAATTCTGACGGGAATATGCCTGCTGACGCGGTATAACTTCAGCAATGAGTTTGGCAGTTCCTGACCCAGTTGTATTCTTCCTACACTGGCATTTCTGTTTCTGTTTGTATCATTGTTTAATTCTACACTAAACTATATGCCTACAAAATCACTGACTTTTGTGTAAGTATACCTGACAAAATCATACTGTTTTGAAGACAAATGGTGGTGGTCACACTTAAAGTTGATTTGATTTAGTTTTTTTTTCTTTTGTTTGCTCATTGAAGTTATTTCCAGCATTGTTGCACCTACCTAAAACTTTTACACTGTACTGTATATGCCTTTTTTCTTGGTAAGTCATGAAATGCTTTGTCATACAGTATCTTTCACAGCATCACTTATTGCAGTCAGGTTATAGGCGGCATTAATAATATACACTTCTGCTTTTTGTTTCTTTTCTGTCCTAAACCAAAAGTAAATAAACTGATGACTTTTATAAAAACTTGCGTATGTTAAGAATGAGCTGCAGCAGTTACGTGAAGATGGTAACACTGGTGCAAATTCAGTCTTTTCCGGTAAGTAACAAAATACTAATTAGACAGATCATGGATATTATATAATATATATATATATATTATATTTAGTTGAGGGTCAATATACATTTAATTTACATGAAATCTCTACATTAGGTTCATCCTTCTAAGAAAATTTAGCACTAAGTTTTCTCAGATATCTTTGGATTAATATATATTATAAATCGCCAACACTCAAAAGCAGAATATTAAAAGCACTATGTCATAACCATTCTACTCCCAGAGAGTCCTAAATCCCTCATTCAGATCATTTCATATTATATTCTGCACCAGGCCATTTGTGAGAATGAATTACATTTTATTAGAAAACCATGACTTACTAATTTCTGTCTACAACATTGTTGTGCACTGCCGATTTCTTGTAATTATTTAAACTATTTCAGGATGTCCTGTTGAAGCCGCATAAACAAATAGACTACTAAACAATATGACTACGTAATATGTATATGCTTTAAAAAACACGACTGAGAGACAAAACTATTTAGCTCATATTTTGCTGCTCTTGGTTGGTAGTTCAGTTACAGTTGCTTGAGGCAGTTGCTGTAATTCTTCAAGTCGTAAAACTTTAGAGTTACCCAATTCATAAGTCACAAGCAGAATGTATATTTTATACATGCTTGTATATTTATTTATATATGTTGTGCAGGTTAGTGACTATATTCTCTGGTGATATTTATGTGATTTTGTATATGCTATTTCTAACCATATATTATTTTAATTCATTAATTTAGGTATTTTTAGTTATTCTCTTTAGTGCTTTCCAATTTTAGATTGCTTCTATAATCTGTACTCACTATTGACTCACACAGACAATTTAGCCCGTATGTTTAGGAGGCGTAATCTTTTTGACTATAACATTAAGTATAACCTGGTAGTGTAGTATGCAAAACTTTGCAGACCAAATAGATAATGCAAAATGAAGACCCATTGTACGGCTATATATATCAAATAATAAACAATAATAATAAGACCTGCTGTTTAAATATATATCTATATACATTTTAATGTTCTGTTTATTACATATGTATTCTGTTATAAAGCATACAATATGTGGTTATTTATTGAGGCCTCCATATTATGATACCCTTTGGGCTGCATTATTTGTCTAAAATGAAGCAATTTAAAGAAATGACACAATCACTAGCAGAATTATTTTACTAGAAGGTTAAATTATATATAAATATATATATATATATATATATATATATATATATATATATACAGTCATAGCCTAATAAAAGTACATCTGTAGTATTCAGTGTTTTTTGTGAATTCACAACAACAAATGTCAGACTTAACTTTAAACCAAATATAGTTTTCTTTTTTCCCATTCATCCATGAAAAATCGAATGCCATACAATTTGAAAACATCTGGCATGAATATAAAATACAGAAGTTAATATAAAAATACAAAATCTAAAAATACACTTTCCGCTGTAATGAAAACCTATAAATACATTTATATGATATTTTTAATAAATTCTGGCAGGCATGACTGATAATTCAAGATTTTATGCTACACTTGATCATTTATAGCTGTCAGTTATTTTCAGTCACTTATGGACCAAAATAGAAGAGGCAGTGCTGAATATATGAGATATTTAAAACTTGACCTTTAAGAACCTAGAACTGCTACGTTTTACAGTCAATCCATTCATCAAAGAACACAACTTCTTAATGGGCTTCATGTCAAAAGGTTAAATTATATTAGAACATACAAAATCACATCAGAGCTTTGTTTTAAAAAATGGATTTTTTTGTATTTCCAGCATGGTTAAAGCCTATATTTGTAGTTGTAATTGCAGTTATATAATAATAATATATAATATATACAAAAATAAACGACTCGGGACCTTATGTGCTTTTAGTTCCTGCTTTATGATGATGTAACATCATAGATCTGGAGCACGTGAATGCCAGCCAAGCCAACCTTAGAAAGGAAAGCGGATAATATTTGCTTGTAGTTACAAGTTAAGTTGGATGCTAAACATTCATTGAGTTGTTGCGATGTCCACGTGCCATCATGTGTTTCTGTTGGTGGGTGCAATAGCCTTCCCTACTGTATGGATATACTTGGCATGCCAGCACATGTTATGTGTTTATCTTTTGCATACTTGTGTTGCATATGCTTTTGCCTGCGTGCGTTTATCTCTGTATTATGAATGCAATTTTAATGTCAATCTACATATCTTCATGTTGTTGTCGTATGACATTATCTTAATTGGGGATGTATTTTCACCATGATTTTTCAGACATTGATATTTTAAATTTCATCTTGAGTAACCAATAGCACTAAGTACAACTGAAAATTGATTTGCCTTTGTTAATATCTATAGGTCTGTAGGCTATTTGTTTTTCATTTTATGAATGCTCCAATCTGATTATCTCCAGAAAAGTTTATTGCTGGACATGCCAAGTTTATAGCTTTTGAGGGGAGGGGCATACTATTTAAATAACATTACATGTTAAAAAAAAAACAAAAAAACATTTAAAATATAATTAATGATACATTCAAAAGCACTGGCTGTTGCTGTAAGTGTTTACTCGGTTAAGTTACAAGCAGTATAAAAATATGAGTGTTCACTTTTCTGTTTTTACAGGGGAAGTGGGAATGCAAAAATGAATGATGCATTTGTGCACATAATCCTTATATGGGTTTGTGAATACACTGTGGGGTGCAATGCTTCATTCATATGATAGGTAAACACTGCAGCAATATATCCCCCCCCCCCCAATTAACAAAGAAATGTACACTGTTTTATGTACTTAACCACTTAATAACCGAAGGACAACCCTAGAACACACTGTAACATCCTAAGGATCATGTGCTATATGACATACTGAACAAAATAGAAGTCTTAAAGTTTTTGCACCACTTGGGACATTTCTGCTCCAGTACATAGTAGGGCAGGTCAGAATTGCTGGCTCTGTGCTGATGATTTTATTGAAATTAATAATTGATATTACTAATTGATGGACTGTGCATATGAAAGGAAAGCCCTATCTGTCTTTGAAAAACAATACATACATTGTGCATATAAAAAGTACACATAAAAAGGAGACTATATAGCAAGGGTCACAAGGGTGGGAAAACCACAGGTCATAAAGGGGTTCCAAACACTAAGTCACATTTTACTTTCATTCAATGCATAGTAACTACTCATATGCTTTAGTGTGGAATAAATGTTAGAAATAAGAGTTATGCTTTGAACAGTGGTGTAGAAATTATATATTATTATTATTTATTTAAGATCAACAGAATTTGTGTGAAATGTATATATACCCAACTATACAGATGCAGTTAGTACATTACCAGTCCTCAATTATTCTTGATTCTTATTCTAAAAATAAATGTAAAAGATATAGTTCTAGCAGATAATGAAAGTCACTGATTATCTGAATAGGTTTAAAGGCATGCTGTACACTTGTTCCCCTTTATGTGTAGCTTAAGTAGGAAGTATGCTATATAGATTTAAAAAGCTGTTATATTATTTCATTTGAATTATACAAATATTCTGAAATGAAAGTTCTGAATTATTATATGTCTCTACATATATGTACTTTATTAAGTACATGTAAAAAGGCAGTTTAAAGTTGTACACTATGAAAACATTTTATATTTTATGAAAATTGGTCTGTTATTTGTAGTGAGAGTACCAAGTCAAGTGTATTCATGCTGACTGAATTCTTTGGAGTTTAAAGTTACCAGAATGACATTCACAAAGAAATCTGCATAAAAAGCATGCTTTAGTAAATGCCAAAGAAACAAGAATCAAAGTCAGCTTAAAATCATGTTCTAGTTAGGCCATTGTCTCAACTACTGATAAACTGGTAGATAAAAGGCATTCTTTGAGTTGTGAAATACCAGTGACAAGGAATTAGCCTAATTCACGCTTTGAATGGTATGGACTGACCAGACAGCCTGGGACAGTTAAGTCCCTATACATGTTAAATTACAAGAATGTGAGACATGCAAAATGGGTACTTAAAGCATTTTTCACTGAAAGGTTAGTTAAGCTCTACAGACTTAAATTGCACATTTTAAAGAACAATATTAGAAACAGTTAAGACTATGATGTGTAGGTGTGCTATAGAAGCCACTAGTAGAACCCCAACGGTGGTGAGTTCATGGTTTTGAACATTGATGGACACCCTTTGCAATATTAATCAAGAAGTTTCTAGTGTGTCAGCTGTTGGGATGTGAACTTTCAACTGTACAATATAATAAAAGAGTTTGGAATTAAATGGAGACTTACAGAACACGATACATAGTATGTTACTTTTTGATTGCTCACCCACTGTTACCTGGCTCCCTCATTTTCATATACTTGTTACAAGATCAATTAAGCTCCATACCATTCATTATGTCCTCTGTCTATTCATCATAAACACGCTATTACTCTGGGGATGATGCCATTACACAGGTTTTTAGGGTGGCTATAGGAATATGGCTGCCCAAAGCAGACATCTCTAATGCCTTAAAGTTATTACTCATCTATCCTAACTGTGGCATTTGGGTTTAACTAAAGAGATGGGTACTAGTTTGCAATTTTCACAGAGAGCAGCCCCAGGCTGTTTGACTTGTTTGCAGAATCTCTGTGTTGGATCCTTATGAACAACACCCAAGTATGGTGCACCTTACATTACTTTCTAGATAGTTTCTTCACCTTCTGGCCACCAGGGTAATTAAGAATATTGAAATACTTCGTAAATTACCTATCAGGTAGGCCATTTACTACCTTCCCCTGTGAAACCTTTAACCATGGCAGACTTTACACGATACATTAAACAATTCTCACTATTTAGTTGGCATCTAGGCACATATCAGACCTCCTCAGGCCCTCTCGCATGGTAGACCTCTAAAACAAATGCACATTAAGAAGTCTGTGTAACAGTGGAAAAGGAATAAAAAAAGTCAAATTACATACCTTGCACTCTAGAATGCCTAGAATTCTTAAATTGCATGGAAAAACATTTTTTTTAGGGTCTGCTTGTTTTGTGCTTATACTAACATGTCTAAATCTAATTATATTAGCATTTTAGATTTCAATTGTTTTTGATAAAGTTCCTTCAGCGGTTTCATAAATGGTACAATTTTAGACATTTTTTGCATATATTTGGCAAAACACTTAGCAACTCAGACTAATACCGCAACGAAGCAGACTAGAGGTCTAAGCCTTTGATATTCAGTTGTATAGGTGTAGGCACAGAACGCAGAGCTGTAATGCATTTAAGTTGTTAAATACACTTAAATGTATGTGTGAATATAATTGCAAGCAACACAGTCAAATAAAAATAATGCTCAGGGAAGTGTTGACAACGGGGACAGAGGGGAAACTGCCCTTTGTGCAGCTCTAATTTTCAGTATTCTGGTCGCTGCCACAAGCTTGTAAAATACTCTTTAATGTTTTTAAGGGTTATAAAAACTTTAAGCAATGTTCGCATGCTGACTGGTTCTTTTCTGTGCCCTTTTCACTTGCAGGCCTTTTTGGAGAAAGGGCATTTGGCAGAACTAATTCATGACCATAGAATGAGTTGTCTGATTTTGAGTTGTTATAATACTAAGCTACTCTGGTCGACTAGCTGAAAGTTTAGCCAGTCTTACTTAGAAAACATTAAAATATTGTTTTATTTTGTACAGTTTTAGTGACCACAATTTATATTAGTTTGTGGTCCATACTTGTTAACTTAAACATATTAAGATAATAAGGGATCTGTATACAACATAAATCTAACTTACAAGTCAAGTTCAGAAACATAATAAACATTTTGCTGTAATATTATGGGTAGTTTAGTACATAAAATTACAACTGAAAGAGATTTGGTGGACGTAATGGAGCTGACTGCATTTGTCTGGAAACCTGACTAAGGAAGACAGATATACCGGTATATATATCACTCTCTGGCCTTCTTGCACATTCAGGGTGGATGGCAAAGGAGGCCAATAGAGTTGCTCGCACAGACCTTTAAATTCCTGGAGCCAAAGCTGCTGTGTAGTGCGTACCGCGTTATCCCCGTATTAACCCCTTCTACAAAAACAAAGAAAAAAAATGAACATGAAAAATGTACACGAATATTCGCCCGAACCGAATACAGGAATGGGTGATTATTCCTAGAATACCAAGATTTTCTTTCCCACGAGGACAAACACGGACAGTTGGCCAGCACCCAAGTCTAGTGTATACCACTGATAGAGGTGGTTAGGGTAGCTGCCTTCAGGGCTCCACACCGATAGAATACAAAACAAAAACAACCTCCTCTACTTGATAATTGAAAGAGAAAGCACAGCGGACGTAGTATAACACATAATTTTGTCTTCTTAAAAGAATGCCAGCAAAATATAGCCGCAGTACACTGAATTCATCACAAAACAGTGGCCACCTGAGGCATGCTGTCCTTCCAACTTCGACAACACCGTATAAATATTATGTTACAGCTGTTTTCTTGACTGATAATATTTAAGTTAATATTAAATATTAAGTTAATATTAAGTATTAACTTAATATTAACTTAATATTTCACTGATTTTATCATCCAACTTGTTTTATATAATTTTAAGTGAAGGATAAAGGTAATACTTGAAATGATCATTCACAATAGCAGTAGCACTGCAGAGAAGGTCTCCTATGTCTCACCATAAATTTTTTGGCCAGAGGCTCCAGAAATAAGAACTGGTTACCAGGCTACAGGTCTCTGTATGTAATCTCTCAGCAAGGTGTAGCACTTGGCCCTACCTCTCCCCATTCAAGCCTGCTTGCTCCCTGCCCACATCCTGCCCCTTCCAAGGATTTGGTGGATAGCCCTGGCTTCTTAAACTGGGCAAGATTCAATGTCCAATAAACGTCTTACAAAAACTGTCATGAAAAAAATGCTACATTTTACCTGTGTTAATGAACCTGGGCCACTATATTTGTTTTCTTTTTTGTTTTACTTACGGCAATTACCTTTTTTTCTATTACAATCTATGCATGGCAATCGGGCCATTCTTGGGGTATGATGTAGTTGAATTTGTTTTAATAAGTCCTTTTAATTGTTGAACATGATGGGACAGATCTAGTGTGACATGTTGGCCACCCATGAGAAGTTATCAGATTTACTAAGACGTTAACAAACCCACTGATCCTCTAATCACTCAATTTCTAATTAACATAGCTGTATTTGATTAAAGCAATTCATGACCTATTTGGGTGTTTTGAGGACTAAATTAAGTCCCACTTCTTTTGTTTGTTTTAGAGTTTTAATTTCTATCTTATTTATCCAGCAAGTGAGCTCGTTCAGTGCAGACTTTGATCAGGCTTTTAATTGTGCTGTACATATTAGATTACTTATGCTTCTGAAGTAACAAAATTATTATAATAATACTTTCATATAATTAAGAAAATAATTGGATTCTAGGTAGTTTAAAAATGCGGGAACATTTTGTAATAATATAATATATATAATATTGGAATAATAATATTGTTTTGCATTGTTTTTTGCTATGGATTTTACTTTTTACACAAGATAATAACCTAAAGATTACTTGCAACAGTACTTTTGAAGCATATTTTTATACATATAGAGATTTAATATAAAATATGTATTTGTGTAATAACAACATAATATAGTTTTTTATAAGGGTAAAATGAATGTTAACACTATGTACCAAGAAAACTACTGTATAAAACTAGGCCTCCTGTAAAACCAAACGTGACAAAGACTTGGCACACCGAGCTGTAAAACACATGCATGGCAATTACAATACATTTGATGAATGAACTTAAAGAATGAGATGCATCAATATCACAGTTTTTCTTGGGAACAATGTGCTGACCCTGCAATTGTGCAGGATACATTAGCAAATCTTTGCAGCATGAAGGGTTGACTTGGCCCTGCATAATCCATAATTCAATATGTAGGTAGATTCTTGAAGAAACCTCACTGATTTAACTATACATTATATGGGACCAGCCAATCTCTTCCTGCTGCAGAAGTTCTCTGGGGTTGGACCTTCTTAACTAACCTTTAGTGAATAACACCTGAAATGTTTGCTATGTTGCACAAGAGTATACGTTCAAATGTTCTTAGGGCATAAATACCTTTTGAGCTAAAAAAAAGTATAGGTGAATAGGTAATTTTAAAACCATGAAGCTTTTAACTGACTTCTTAACATTACTAAACAAAATTATCATTGCCAATCCCCATGGTCATTTTGTATAGACATTTCCAACTGATTTGGTATCTTTTTTAAATAATAAAATGGATCTGGGAATGTAAAGTTACATAAAACCCCAATAGACCATAATGAGTGGCCTAGATTATTATTAGAATTTCATAAATTGACACTAATTATAGATTGATTTACTTAAATATATTTTTCTTAGCAGTTTAGTAAAAACAAATAATAAAAGAAATTTACCGCTATAAATGCATGAGGGTTAAATAAATGTGTTTTGTGTGTTGAATTTCTTAATCATACTCTGTTGTACATTGTCTCTAGCCATTCACCACTCAAATGATTACCGCACATATTTTCTCTGTAGCATTACCATGATAAATATAAATAATTTCACTTAATCTTAACCGCAAAAGTGTTTAAGAAAATGAAAGTGTACATTTTTTAATTTCATCGTTATTAGTAAAACTTGTCATTTTTCTTAACCATCTTAGCGGTTTTATGTATATCACAAACTGCTTTAAAAAATTAAAAATAGAAGCAATACTAAAAATGTCAGTTAACTAGATGTAAATAACCAAAGACGTCCCATAAAATAATGATTAATTATTCTTAAATTATATTCAAAGTATTTAATGCGGATTATTTATGCATATAATACATGTTAGGGGAATTCTAAATAGCTTGCGTAATTGAAACAAAATATCTAAATATGGGTAGTAAATCACGTCACCACCGATGATCGCTGAGAGCCCATTAAAAATGCTCAAACATGGTGCACTTGAGAGGATTTTATTGCTAAATGCTTGCAATTAACCATTTCAAACCCCTCTGGAGTGAACATGCAAGACTCAATTGACAATACAGTTTATGTTGTGTCTAGTATTCCTGTCGTGGTTAAATTAAAGGAATGTGACATCTACATGAGGCAGAGCTATTTGAAGTAACTGTCAATCTTTGTAATCAAAGGATGGTCTCATTGCAACCAATTAGATCCTTTATCATGCTTAGTAAGATTAAAAAGTCCTACTGAGTTCAAACATTGTCATTCTTGAACTGCAACCTCCAGAGGACAGTCTGGTTACGGGTACCTAGTACAAAACATCAACTGCTAGGACTGAAAATTTCCCTTTACGGGATCCTTAAAGATGCCTCAGCTAACTGAATGTTCATACTATGAGGTAAGGAGAAATGGAACTCGTTTGGTTAAAATGTTTGTAATATTAAGGTGTCAGATAATACATTGTACATACTTGTCATATTAGCTTCTACTATAAATACTACATGCCAAAAGGTTGGATCAAAGTATTGGCATACTGTCTAACTAGTGCAGGATATAAGTAATTGTGAAATAAAATGCATTGGAACATCTTCTCAGATTTTAAAAACAAAGTGTTTTAGTTATTGTCTTTATGTTAAGTTTACTGTTTGTATAAAGGCTGTTGTATTATTAGAAACTGCAGTGCATCACCATTTTAGGGATGTAGTTACAAAGCCCTCATATGAACTTGTATGACTCACTGAGATGCTCAACGTACTAAGATATACACATTATATCATGTTGACGAGTTTACTTACAGAAGTTTTATAGAAATAAAAACATGTTTTCACTCATAGATACATCTTCTGTAACCATTTTATATTACAGGTTCAGACACATCTTGATAACCCAACAAAGTACCATATACAACAAACACAAAGACAGCAAGTAAAACAGTACCTAACCCTTGGAACAAAATGTTCTGCACAGGCTATTGCATATTCCCATTCACACTGTGGTCAACCCACAGGAGTCAACCCAGAGATAAGGAATGGACACATGTCTCCTTCTACAGAGAATTGCACTATTGATGGTTCGGTTACCAAGTTATTAGCTCTGGGAGCTGGACGAGAAAATGAGGTATTGAATTTTATATTTAATCACTTAAATGTCATTATTAGTATTAGTTCAGGTTCTTGGAACTCACTCTTCCCCATTAAGTTGCAATTATGAGTTATACACTGTATATACTAGATGTATCATGAAACATATTGGACACACATATCTTCTTAGATGTGTAAATGGCAGGTTTCTAACGGGATATTGGGTTGAATTAGATAGTTAGATAAATATAATTGAAAATATTGATACACATGCAAAATTTCCCTTTTGTCATCTTCTTTTATAATTGTGCTACACTCCTTTGCTTCACTACTATGTCTATTTCCTTGTTTCTTGTCCATATAACCCACCTTTCCTATTTTACACACATCTTCCAATACTAATGCTCTATGACACTCTCGTTATGTATGTGACTGTGAAAAAAACATTTTAATAAAATGGGCTTGTTTTTAGGTAAAACAAAGTTGACATTTAGCCTTGACACCAAGTGTGCACATTTTAGCAAGATGGCCAGCCACTTTTCTTTCAAAATTAGAAGTTTTAGCTGATTTTAAATATATTTTTCTGCTTTTGGCAGTGCATTAAACTTGAACTTTACCAACTTTGCTTGTCACTCGGACAGTGGGCCAAGTATACTCTATTTTCACCAATCATTTTATCAGCCTCACCCACTGTGACATCATGCGCGCATGTATACTAAAGAACTGGATCTCAAGGGAAATTGTGAGAAAAAGAACAGAGCTGCCTTACATAAATGTGATTTAAATATTATTTACAAGCGGAATTTCATATTCTAGGACTTGATACATGAATTCTTGTTATTCATATCTTAACAAAAAGTTACATCACGCCTTTTTTAAAATTTAATTGCGGATCAGAAATTAAATTGATTATGAATTATTCAAAAATATATATTTTTAAAAATATATATAGAACAATACATTGCGACCATTTAAATTTCTATTGTGTAACAAGTTTATCGTTATTATTTCATTACAAAAATGAAATTTCTAATATAACTTTTACTTTTGGATACTTTTGCACTGTATGAATATGCTATGTTATATGGTTTATGCAATTACCCTCGCTTTTGTTACTCGCTGTTGTATACCTACAGACACAAATAATTAATCTAAATACTTAAGTGCAATTCATATTGGTATTCCTTAAATTATGTTTCTTTTTTAACAGATGGAAGATGTTATCGAGGACATCATTAGTCTGGAATCAAGTTTTAATGATGATGGATTGAACTGTACAGAACAGACATTATTGATGCCAAGTGGTGTAAGTGGACAATAGACTGATTATAGAAGAACATCAAACTGTTGCAAATATGTGTTAATCTCAAAGAAAAAGATAAAAAGTAAAACATGTATTATTCTAAAAAAGGGATATGATTTATTGCTTAAGTGGTTTCCAAACCTTACAGTAAATTATATGTTTTAGCAGACTAACTGCACATAATTACTACATATGTTATAGGTAGAGACTTAAGTAATCTTCAGTTACATTTACACCATACAAACTTTTTTAAATTAAATTAATCCTGCCTTCTTCCTGTGTTCCTTGGTGCCACGTCTTATATAGGCCTTGACCCATATTTATATCAATGGGTGGTGTTGCCAGTGTACTTAATGTGAATATTAAAGGTTATTGTAGATGGTCTTACAATGGGTATATCCTATAGATTTGTAATGAATTCAAAAGTTCATATGAAAACATAAGCAGCATCTATTGATATGGGAGGGAGGGCGTATTTATTTACTTATTTTTAATTTGTGTTAAATCAATAATACATTTATGTGTTTTAAACTGCTGGCAGCATTTTATAAATTAAGTAAATTACTTTGGTCCAAAAATATGTTGCCAGTTACTAAAGCAATGAATTAGCTGTGAACTGTGTAAATAAGATTTGGAGGTTAAGACAGATATGAACCTGCCTCCCCCTCTGTATGCATTACCTCTGCCATTATAGAATGTATGGAGTGTGTACACATTTCTTACAAGGGCACTGCAGAGACTGAAGTAAGCAAACATTAACATAAAAATCTGCCGAGCAAAGTAAAAAACATCTTAAAAACAAGGATACCGAGTAAAGCAGAGACAAAGTTCATTTCACTGCTTACTTCTGCCCTTTAAATGGAAACATCTATAACAAGCAGTTAAACCTACTTTTGAACCTGCTAAAGAGTACGGTAAGGATCAATTTATTTTTTAATTTAAAATTATGTATTAAAATCTTTAGTGGAATGTACAAAATTTTTCACTCTCAAAATCCAAAGTTAAAACATGCTTTTGCAGTCTATTTTGGGAGTGATTGGAATAGTTGCCCTTGGTTTCAGTTTTTACAAGTTAATCATATTTGTTTATTGTTAAAACCCCCCCCCAAAACATTCTTTATTTCTGTTCCTAATTGTTCATTTCTAAGTGTTAAAGCAGGAGAATTTTAAATTGTTTTTAATTATTCAATATGTAATATTACATATAAAATATGTTTGATTCTTAAAAAGGCATATCGGTCGGTATATTTTAAAATAAAATGTTTCTTAGGGACAGATTATAATCAGGTGCGCATTCATGTTCCTGCATTAACAGTGCTGTTCCACCTACTCTGCTGAAATTTACATTCAAAACATCTAAATACCGAAACTGGCTCAAGAAAACAATGTCCAGTTTTTTAAAATATTGATTTATGTATTATTTTGCCAAAAACACATAAATGCGACACAAAACCAGGCAAATATAGGTTGTTGCCATAGAAACAGAACAAACAAAATTCACTTTTGTTTTGTATGTGTTTAAACCTATATTAGAAAATATAAAATAACAGAACTGTAACATAACACAGGGTACAATGAATCTTTTGTGTTAGTGGAACAGCACTTATGATCTGACATTTCTGGCCTGGTTATATTTGCCTTTGTATAAAAGCATCCAATGCAAAAATTTTCTACAGATAATGCTAAGAACATTTATAAGAGTTAAAAATAAATTTGCTACACTTTGCAAACTGTTTGAACATTTTGATCTCGGAAATCTCCTTTGGTGAAAATGTGTGAATGAAACACATGACACAGGCAACTTTTTCACATACTATTAGGCAACTCCGTGCAGTGGTCAAAGAAACTTATCCACCGCAACAAGAAGTAGTCTGCAGCATTTTGAATGAGGTCGTGACCTTATATTGGCATACATATATATATATATATATATATATATATATATATATATACATACACACACACACATACATACTCAAATGTATGTGGACACCAGATTATCATACCTATAGGAGCTTCTTGGACATCACATTCCAAAACCATGGCATTGATATGGAGTTTCCTCCCCTTTTGTGGCTATAACAGCCTACACTCTTCTGGGAAGGTATTTCACAAAATCTTGGAGTGTGTCTGAAAGAATTTGTGCTAAATCAGCTAAAAGAGCAATTATGAATTAAGGAATTAAGATGTTAGATGAGAAGGCCTGGCTCACAATCAGTGTTCCAATTCACCTAAAAGGTGTTCAGTGGGGTAAGGGCCAGGGGTCTACGCAAGCCACTCAAGTTTGTCCAGAACAAACTTGTGAACCATGTCTTTTTGGACATCACCTTTGCGTACAGGGGCACAGCAATGTTGGAACAAGAAAGGAACTCTGTAGTGAGTCATGATACAAAGGACAGGTGATTCTTATCCGCTACAGGCTTCAGCACTCTGCGGCCCTGCTCTGTGAGTGTGTGTGGTGCACTGCTTTGTGGCTGAGCTGTTACTCCTAGATGCTTTCACTTCACAATAATAGGATTTACAGTGGACAGGGGGAAAAGTAGCAGGGCAGAAATTTCACATACTGACAAAATGTAGCATCCTATGGTAGTGCCAAGTTAGTGAGCTCCTCAGAATGATCCCTTCTACTGACAATGTTTGTCTATGAGATGGCATGTCTGTATGCTTGATTGTATACACCACAATGGGTGTTGCTGAAAATCAGTAATTAGGAGGGTTGTCCATGTAACTTTGGTCAAATAGATTAATACAAAAGAATGCAAGGTTTTGTATGTAATGCGAAGGCACTACTTACAATGGAGCCATGCAAATCTCTAGGTTTATGTTACATTATTTGTCACAAAAATAAGTTTTAACTAAAATATATCCACGCCAAAATGAATGGATGAATAAATGAATGGATGCTGAAAAGAATAGAAAATTCTATTTCTGAAGATACATTTATCCCAATTTATGCAAAACATTGTGATTCATAATGCAAACTCAATATTGTATTCAGTCCTCAATGTCTGCAAACAGCTTTGATATCCCAGCTTCAATATAGGCATCTCATTCACAAAATTATTAAACTACTTGGTTAAAGCAGGGATAGTTAAGGACTTAAGTTGTATACCACATGTGCTGCTTTTGTTAATTTACCCTATATCTATGTGAAGTGTATAGAAATCATTGAATCTGCATATGACAAAGGAAATATGTGTCAGAAAAGCATTAGGCCTTGTTTTGGTCAGGAGGCAGTTTTAAGGCTAGACATACAATGCACCTACCCAGGGCTTAAGCATTTCACAGGGCCCATAGTGCCTACTGAACTAGAAGGAATGGATGGCTACAGTGTTCGATTAAAGGAAGGACCAAAGAAAGGCATGGAAGGAAACGCATATACAGGAGTGATTGGGGACCTTTATGGGGCACACAAACACTAGCTTGACATTACTGTTAACGATGGTCCTGATTTTAGCAGATGTTCTATCTGCTCTCAGGCTTTTGTTTTTATCAGGGAGGCTAATTATGTACTTTGTATATTGTTACTATGCTCAGGCCATCATCAGAACTTTTCAAGCCCAGTATCAACCTAGGGCCTTGGCTCCTACCCCTCCACAACCTATCATGTCAATCATCAAAGCCCACTTCTTCCTACTCATTTTACATATTAAAACACCTTCTGTGGCTTATGCTGTTTTACAGATAAAAGCCCATTAAACCCTATTTTCATATGCCTTCAACGCCTTCACCCTGACACCCATGTTACTACCTTGAAAGAAAAGCATTGTTATTCAAGGTATGGATGGGGGTAGGTGGGTGGAATTAGTTTGGGGCTGGGGTGTCTTGGACCCCTCTGGGCCTGGAAATTACATCGTTATACTGGCTGGACCCCTAATAGGTGTGCTGACTATTCTCTACCATTTTTTTCTCAACCTACCTACAAGGCCATTAGAAAAAAAAATATTTTTACAGTGTAAGGAGATGGTAGTGACACTCTTTCCTATAGGCTCCTAGAATATAAATGTGGTGCTATATTCTTTAGACCCAAATGCTATACAATTTAATCCATAATACTTTTTAAACTGCACCTTATAAACACATAGAGTTATTAGGTATATATAATCATTCTTTTATTTCCAAAATGTATATCACTCTCAGGTTTCAGGTTAATTTTAGTGCTTTTTCATAACTCCAGCTGTATTTCCTTCTATCACAATTATTTCCACTTTTTCAGCACTTTTCATTCTCACTTCTCTAGATGAACTTTGCTGTAATCAATCATCACCACAGTGCTGCTATCTGTTTTCAAGGCTCTAGGTAGTCGTGTGTAATTTGCACCTATACAAAACTTCTCCCTTGTGATTTTTCACTACTGTGCTAATTGTATGCAGTCCTTACTGCCCAGTTTCTTATGTCACTTTTTCTTTATTTAGCTATGACTAAGGCAGAAAGGTCTTATCCAAGAATTATAAAGCACGTCCTTCTCCTCTTCATTCGTATTTTTCAGCTTTCACTACCAAGTAACATTTTGGATGTTTACAACAGTGACCAAAGCATTCCGGGCTCCAACATGGGACTTTCCAATACTTCTTGTCCAACCGGTATAGGTGTGAAAAGGGAAGTTACAGGTAATGTTTTTAAAATTATATACTTTGTGTATGAATGAATTTAACTTGACTAATACATGAATGTGCATTAAGATTTACTTACATCACCAACCTCATTCTGCGAAAAATCCTGGGCTGACCATGTATAGTGTATTGTTAAATTTCTTATAGTTAGTTTATATCATAGTTCTCCTGCAGATTTCTGCTTTAGAGTATAAACCCATTACGAAAGACTCATAAACAACGTAACTACACCGCAGTTAGGGCAAACTATTCTGGGAAATTTGGCAGAATACATTTTGAAGACATTGTTGATGTTGATAAAAGGCTTTCTTTTACCATTCCTTCCTATAATTCTGTAGAATACCTTCGTTTCACAATTATATCAGAAATGACTACCCATTTCTTTTCAGTACTAAACATTTCTTTAGCGCGAAACACTTCCTAACAAATCAATGGCTCATGTCTTTTGGAATGTATTCTATTTTAGTATAACCAGGGCAAGGAGAGTCAGACATGTTTATACTGTACTTAGTTTGGACCCTTTTAGAAAACAATCGTGGCCCTGTAATCTATATGAATATCATGTATTTCTGAAATCAAATTATTTTGGGAAACACATGATTCTTTCAAATGCTGGCACAAGATCAACTGCATAAATTATCTCCTATTAAATTTGTTTCAAGTTAGAACAAACGGCTGTTTTTAGGCTAACAGAAAATCCATTCAGTAAGTGACTGACTATATTAGTATTTGTCAATGGCAGTGAAATGAAACATATGGCTATTTCACTAAAAACATTTGAAAAAAGTCAATAGGCTTTTGATTATGATGTAAGAAAAGTCCCAGTGTCATTCATTATTTCATTATAATGTTAATATATCGATAATGGTTCAGTTAGGTTAGATTTAAGCGGCATCCTTACCACTCTATCTAGGGAAACTATAGTATATATATATATATATATATATATATATATATATATATTAGAGTGGGATGCATCTGTGACACCACATGCATTTTAGTAGGGTTTGGGTTTGCTAACTTTGTGTTTAAACTGACAGGGCACCATAATAAAAGCAAATATTTAACATTAATTTTACTTTTTTCTGTGACTGATTAGCAGCATTGTCTATTTTACATTGGATGCCTGTGCATTTAAATGTAAACAAGAGTTTCCTCTGAATAATAGTCTTGGGTGTAGAAAGGGTTAACATGAGCCTGGAAATTTAGGGATAAGATGAGTTGAAGCACTTAGACTGTAAAAGGAGGCTTGGAATGTTTCAACATTTCTAGGTGAAAAGTAATATTAAAAAAAATTACATGACTTTTCAAATGAGGCATCTACATATTCTGCAGTGGTGCAATACAGACAAAACCAAATTTGAAAATGGGCTCTTAAAAAAATGCTTGCAGTATAGACATTGCATGATTCATTCACAACAATACAAGCAAATAATTTTAAATTAGTCATTTTAAGGGACGCTGTAATCTAACACAGGAATGGCCACTGTTAAATACTGTTTCATAGATAGTATAGTGTTTTAATGAACATACCCGGACTCTTGTAATAAATTTCTATTTAGTTGTATCAGATCAATATTCCTTAAAAAATTGTCAGTTATGCTGATATCCTTTTATTGTTTGCTTCATGTTGCTCTGTTATACATATACCAGAAATAGTTTAGCTTATAGGATGTGTTTTACAAATGATTGTGATAATTGCATTATTTTTTTTTATTGGAAACAGATACAAGAGCCATGGCAAAGGAAAGGCAAAAGAAGGACAATCATAACCTCAGTAAGTATCTTTTGTGGGTATATTAGGTTTCACAACATTAAATGTGGGTCCTGAGAACCCACTGTGGGGCCATGATGAATGCATGGGCTCTAGGCAGCTGCCCCCTTTTGCTCTGCCTTAAAAGGGCACTGAAATGTTAATGTCTTATTGTTAGTCCTAACTTCTTACTAAACAATAGCTAAATGCATGCTTTAAAATGCATCAAGAGCGGGTATTTAACTGCTTATGCCCCTATGGACAGATAGGTATGTGCACTAAAAGAGCCATCAGGATACCAGTTAGGATGCCATCCTGAATTTTTTGTAGCAGCAGGGACATCTCTATGCTGCTGCAAGGGAGATCAGACTGTCTAATGGCATTGCTAGCTAACTACCAACAGATCAGGTATATCGGTGCACGGTAAGCACCTGTACAACACTTTAATAGGGATACCAGATCACACAATTGGGCATTCCTTTCTGTTAGGTGTCAGACTCAGGAGATCTCTGATTGCTCCCCCTGGTGGAGTGCACGGTAGATCCTTCTTCCATGAAATGATAAAAAACAAAAAAACTAAAAAATTTTTTTAAACGTGAGATATAGATAAAAAAGGAAAATAAACAAACTACATCATGAGCTCACCATATATCACTGTGACATCACTGACATCCATAAGATATAAGAGAGTCTTTCCGCACTCTGGCCAACTTGGCCTCCCAGGCCTGGGAGGACAATGAGGCACAGTCTCCCGCCAGCGTGTCCTCCCTTGATGATGGTGCGCCAGCACAGCTCCCCCACAGCACCCCTACACGCCGGAGATAATGCAACTATTCTTCTTAGCTCTGTGGAGGACAGATTTCTCCACGCTGATCCTCGATCTGAAACAGGTGGTGCGGGACGCAGTATCCGCTCTGCGCACTGATTTAACACCTCTGGATCGCAGAGTGGTGGCGCTGGAAGACGCCTCGGCAGTGCAACACCAAGCTGCCCTACAGGCTGAGCAATCAACTAGCCATAACCTCCGCTACCTGGGGAACAATAGGCAATGCATCAAGGATTTGGACAATAGGGGACACAGGCAGAATATCCGGATCCGAGGAGTCCCCAAGGATCTGCCGGCGCTTCTGACATCACTGTTCACTGACTTTATGGGCCGTCCGATCGATACCACCAGGGCCATGGACAGAGTTCATCAGGCCTTACAGTTCAGAGGTAACCGGTCAAGCCCCCGAGAGACATTGTCTGTCATTTCACCGACTTCATGCTTAAGGAGGCCATTATGGCCCAGGCGCGAGAAGTGGGCTCTTGGCCCCTGCGGGGTCACTCTGTTACCTTCTACCAGGACATCTTGAATCTTATGCTGCAGGTGAGACACGCCCTGTGACCAATGACATCCGAGTTGCAGAGGCTGCACATCCCGTACCGCTGGGGTGACCTCCTTCACCCTGTGATATTATCTCCTACTGGCACTCGGGCTCTCGGACCTTTGCCTCCCTGACTGGACTCTCATGGGCCTGGAGCTCAAAGATGGGCCCTCTCGGCCTCCACTCCCGCGATGACCTCGCCGTGCTTCATGCGCTAGACAAGGAACCGGCCAGCCAAATAACAACATTATGCTGGATCTCATGTCTTTCCCTCGTAGAGATATGTTGAGGAATAACGATTCCGTATAGATACTGCATGTTCTACCTGCCACACACCTTTTCCCCCTTTTCTTCTTGAGCTCTGAGAATCTACAAGAGGCTGGACTACACACCACTGTGTCCTGTTGACACCTGTTGCACCTTGCACCCACACCACGCCATTTAAGTCATCTGTTCTGTGCATAGCTCGGGGCTATCCCTAGTTCTTTCGTTGCCACAAAGCACTATGGGTGTTCTGGTAATTTACAGAATGCTAAACAGATGTCCAGCCGGGATATAACCTTGCACCTACATCTCCATCTGCTCTATGCGTAGACTACACCTCAACCCTTCTCCACCGCATTGATAATTTTCTGGAGGGACCCGTGCCATGCCTCTTCTGGCTTGCTCTTAAGCCTTGAAGCCTTGCTCTTAAGGCTGTTCTCTTGTCACTTTGCCCCTCTGCACTACATATGTACTCGCAAGTTAATTCCCACATCCCCTCTTCCTTCGTGCCAGCCGTTACTCTTAGGGCAGATTTCACTGGCTGCAGTTCATCTCTAGCTCTCGAATATGCCCACATAGGAGATAGCGGACACAGATCTAGGATCCTCCTTCTACGTCCCTACTTTTGCCCCTCCTATAATTATATATTTTTTCACTTTTTTCCTCCCTCGTTTCCCTTCTTCTTCCTTCCCTCTGCTCCCTTCCCTTCCTCACCCCCACCTACATCCCCTCTCACAGGCCATAGGCTGTTCTGCCATAGACACTGCTGTCATACAAAAATGTGCACCTGATATGATTATTTATTGTTCCGACTGTAAGTACTGTTGATTTATTATATGGTGGGTTGGGCATGCTGTGGTTGGTGCCTTTGCACCAGCGTTTTATTTGTGCCTGGGTCTTCCACCTCCTTTCCTTTTATTTTCCTTTCTGTATCCCTTATACTTAAATGCTCAATAAACATTGATTTACCCTAAAAAAAGAACAGAACTGCATAACAAGAAAAATTATAAGTCTGGAAAATAGATCTGGAAATATTTAGTATATACATATACTTACTTTTACAAAAACAAAGAATAATTTATAACTTATGTTTTATCAACAGTTGAACGACGCAGACGATATAATATTAACTACAGGATTAAAGAACTTGGCACACTGATCCCAAAGTCAAATGATCCGTAAGTCTATTTTTAGTTCTTAGCATTCAATACATGTGGATTTTTTTCAGCTACGTTTGCCTGTGTGCATCCAGATATGTTCACATGAACCTGTACAGTATTCACAAACTTGTTCACAATCTTAAAAAGACAAAAAAATCTATTTAATTAATAGATATTTAATTAATTAATCTAATTAAACTATATTAATTGGAGCGTTTGTTGAAATTATCCATTTATTTAATTTGTGGAGAAATGACTGTGGTGATGAGTAAACCAACAGATATTTCATAATTACAAAAGATTCTAAACAAAACCCTTTTTATTAGATTGCCTCTAGGAGCCTTGTGGACTTCTGTGAACATACGTAGCATACCACATAAAATAAAAAGAATATTTGCTGGAAACGTATTCCTACTGTACATTTGCTCATGAACTGCAGCAACGGGAATATATGATAAAATAACCGAGAGGACATTGGAGCCGTAATATACATTAGTATTCAAAATTTGGAATTTTTTTAAACAATGAAATTCTCCACCCACTTCTCATGAGATTCACATTCAGAGAAAAGCGTATTTAAAATAAAATGCAGTTTGAAGTGCTTAGTAATGTACATTTCCTACTCCATTAATGTATAAGAACTGCACATTGATTTTAATCTTAGACTTAATAATAAAAGCAATTTTCACTTAAAATATAAAAACTGTAATGGTGGAATCATGATAATACATTTAGCACTCTTGCAAAAAAGTCTTTCTATCAGTTTCTTTTGACACATTTTCATTCTAGGATCAATTTTTCTGTATATGGCCTTCTTAACTATTCTATTAAAATTTCCATTCAGAAGCAATAATATCTAAGAGTGAATAATAGCCATGTAAATCATTATTTCAGTTTAATGTAAAAGATTTTGTAAGTTCTTATGAATTCTGCTGATGTGCACAATTGTGAAAAGGTTATTTCTCCATTTTGCAGTGATATGCGCTGGAACAAAGGAACTATTTTAAAAGCTTCGGTAGAATACATCAAGTGGCTCCAAAAAGAACAACAAAGGGGAAGAGAATTAGAACATAGGCAGAAGAAATTAGAACAAGCCAACAGACGATTGCTGCTTCGTATTCAGGTTGGTTAAAGTTAACGATAAACCACACATTTTTTTATCTGGCTATATCACTAATTTATCATTTCCCATTAACCATCTGTAGCATCTAAAATGTATTTTTAACTGATCTTATAGATCACTCAGATGAATATATTCTGATATGATTAAGTTCTAGAAAACATGCACAGCTTCATAGCGTGAACACTGGCAATTGCTAGTAACCCTTGTTACATTTTTTTTTCATTATTAGAAGATTACACTATGTTTTCATGAAAAAAATTTTTAATTTTCACAGGAATGCAGGTAGGCAATGGATATGTACAAAACAAAACATAAGAGGAATATAAATTATATATAAATGTATACAAGGTGTGAACACTAACAGTATATAAGTTGTGCGATGCACTAGTTAACATGTCCTGTTCACTGGGAATTATAATGGAATTATGTAAATCACTAACTAATAATTGTTGAGCTGTGAGCTGTATGTACTCCACATGGTATTAAGTAAAGCCTAGATCAGAGGTGTCCAGCTTCTAAATCTGGAGGCCACAGACCTACTTCTGATCACAAGTACCATTAGTGATGGAGCCCTGGTTCAACCAACTTTGCACCCATAGATACATTTCATGCACAAAAAGAACGTTTATTTATAAAAGCCATGTATGATACTGATAGGTACTACCCCCGTAGTCAGTGCATTTCTAGAACTTTACAGCTTACATTGTGAAGAATGTCTTTCTATATTAGAGTTGGAATTGTGACTGTATTACATTGCAGCTTATTGTTATTTGTTCTGTGCATCGACTAATTTTCCCCTGCAGAGATCATATACAGACCCAGTTAAATGCTCTTGATAATTTTAACTCCTTCACAACAAAGCCCGTACATGCTCACAATGCATTGTCATTAAAGGGTTTAAGGACAACCGGTTGTCCTTAAGGGGTTAATAGTATGGTATTTCCAATTCAATGAACTGCTAAAATGGTGCAGTTTAACATCTGCTTCAGTTTTATTGGTCATTAGGTCAAATGTTTATCTCTGTTTTCATTTTAAATAAATCAAATGATTCCCCATTGGAATATATTGCTTACTTTTGATTCTTTTTACCCTACAGGAACTTGAAATCCAGGCCCGGGCTCATGGTCTTCCAATACCAGCCTTATGTACAGTAGAACTATCATCACAAGTCATAAAACAACAATCCTACGGAGAAGATATTTCAGAAGACTACTCTCATCAGATTCCTTTGTCACTTGGACACAACACTGACCTGTGTGATGGAGCCAATGCCTTCTCTGATCCACTTTCACACTTTACAGATTTATCATTCAGTGCTGCTTTAAAAGAACAAATGTTAGAAGAGTTTTCTCCTTTTGGAACAGACCCCTTCTTGTCTGCAACATCACCTGACCTTTCGAAAGGAAGCAGCAGAAGAAGCAGTTTCAGCACAGATGACGATGATCTTTGAGGAAAACATCAATATCAAAGAAACACGAATGTATTTAAATCATTTTTGTGATTATTAGAAGGCTATAATTATTTTTTTCGTGAAAAATGAAACAGTTCTGTACATATTGATTAGTTTAACATCCTATATGATATGAGTTTAAAAACTGCAATCATGCCAAAAAATCACTGAAACCTAGGCTCCAATAAGTCTCTAATAGCAGCTAAGAGGGAAATGTAGCATCATTAAATTGTTCACCATGCACATCTAAGTTGTCTTTCATGGCAATTTAAGCTCAGCCAAACCAGGCTTGTTCAATTCGGATCAGGTTTGGCTTGTTGAGCCTTGGTTGATACCAACCAGTCTTGCCCACCAGACTGCATCTGTGTGGGGCATACAAAGATCAAAGTACTGGAAAAGAGTAGGCATTAAAGGCAGCACGTCCCAGCTGCTATTTACTCCTCTCCCTTTCGATCAGCTAGGCCAAGTCAGTTGCTGGACTTTAGTGAGAGAAGTATTGGTCTAGAACCTTTTGGGACAAAAATCAAATTACATATTCAAAATACTGTACATATTCAAAAGTATACATATATTCCTTTTTTAATTTAGTTGACCTTTTATTACTTTAATAAACAGAGTTCATAGCAGTAGAAATTATTAATATTGGTGTACCATTGTAAAGCAATAGATGTTAGTAAAAAAATATGAGACATTAGTTATAAAGGTATGCAAATGCAAAGGAAATGTGGCTTTTAACTTGAGTTTTTGTAATCATTTTAAATTTGTATGAGATTTTCATATTGAAATATATTTATGCATAACTGTCTGTTGCAAGGAGGTATTTTATTTTTTTGTTATTTTTTGATGAAATACATTTGAGTTTTGCGAATGCAATAAGTTAAATATTCTTAACCTGAATTTGAAAGCAGGGACTTGAAAAGTAGGTCAGACTTAAAGTGATTTTGTAAATGTTTCTAGAAAAGCAGTATATATATAGAAGACCTTTGATACAAATGGCAAAAAGCTGCATGTATGTTAAATCTAAAAGGACTGTATTTAAAAGCATGGAAGTATGGAAGATATTTTTGTATGTATTTAGTCTGACCCCCTTCTCCGGGGAAATACTATTGCACTACTGTTACTAAATCACATAAATTATGCATCGCATCTTTTAAGTCCACATTTCAGTACCAATACACTGAATTAAATTACACTGCCTTTCGATTTCAACATACTATTTTTATCATTATATTTTATTTAATCTGATTCCGTAGTGCTAATATAATAAGAGAAAATACACAACAATAAGAATAATGCTTACAATATACAAAATAAACAATTACACAAACATACAAAATATATATTGGTACAAAGAAGAGTGCCCTACTCATGCAAGTTTACAGACTATCAACATATGTTTAAATTATGGAATAATCCCATGTTTTATTATAATCTGCACAGTTATTCCTGTTGTGAATATGGATCTAGTCAAAAACAATTTCCTAATGTGGGTGGTATTTCAAATGTCTAGTTAAAGGAAGAATGTGAAAAGACGTTTGAAAATGTAATGTTTTCCTATTATTTGTCTCAATGAAATTCTTTTATAGGCTATGGGATTTTTAAGAATAAATCTTATATAAAACATATTCCAAACTATTGCAATAATATTTAATAACAACAACACAGGTGTCTCTGAAATGCTTTCTATTAAACTAGAAGGTCAGGCCCAGCAGTAGATAAAATTGCACGATATGCAAAATCTTTGGCTCTACCACTATTTGGGCTATTGTTACATGACTAGCATCTGCCTCCAGTTGCATAATGTAGATCAAAGTGCAACTTGCATCAGTAAAGGGAGAATTACAAATCATCACCCCTTGTCTTATATTCAAGGTCATCTTCTAATCAGACCTCAAATAGAGGGGGGGGCAGAGTGGCAAATCAAAAAAATCTTTTTTTCTCAATAATAGTTTTATTAAATATGAAAAAATAGTTTACATGTGAATTAATATTTACTAGTAAAACAATTTTTCTTATAGGGTAATCTTATATTCAGGCTTTTTCTTTTTTCCTAAATTAATATATCAATTGTCTTATAATTGAGCAAATACGATATATATATTTATGTTGGTGACACCAGTAGAGTTTTGGCAAAATTACTGGTGAGTGGTTTGCTCAGGCAAAAGTCTCAACCAATTATCCATTTATTTTCCTCCTCTCAAAAGAATTGAGACACAAGAGAACTAAGGAATCTGATTCCTAATCAGGCGCCCCGGTCAGGAGCTTTCCACTTAATGAAGACAATACAGAGGTATCTTGGAGAAAGGTTTAGAGTAATGAACATGAATACAGACTAGAGATGTGCAAACAGACCAAAAAACGATTCATACAAATTTTTAGTTTCCTCTTGGTCCGTTAGTTTTCAGACTATTTTATTTCCTGTCCTTATGGTTTGGCCAAAATTGGCAGGGTTTTTTATGTTTGAAAACAAAATACGGTATGTTGTCACTCACCCTCATTTACGCTCACACTTACTCACACGGTCTTACACACTCGCTTACGCTCATTCACACATCCAATTCATGCACTCTGCTTCATGTATTTTGTTGGGGTCCCTCCTATTTTTTGGACATTCATACAAATTGACGGAAATGGCAGATTTCATCAAAATTAGTACGGATCTAAATGCATAAGAATAATTATTTCAACAAAACAGATTTCAGCAAAAAATGCTGGCACAAACAGAACAAATCATATATATATTAAAAATGGTGTTCTATTTTTTGATTCATAATATAATTTAGGGGTTTTTTGGGGAAACATTTTTGTACCACACATCAAGTTATTTTACTAAAGTGTATGTATGTATCAGCAAATTGCTAGGAAGGTATCTATAGGCCTGGTACTATAATGCTTTCTATTCTATTATAAGAATCCTTGAAATATATTGATAGAAAATATTTGATACAAGTTAAGCCTACGATGAGTTCCCATTCAAGACAATCATACCCAAGCTATTACTGGACTCTTCTTGTTTCAGATAGTTTTGCATTATTTTGTATTTTACATATTGTAATAAAAGTCTTTTTAGGGCAATTGCTCCACATGCCCCTTGGTTAATCCTATCCTGTATCCTACATATTTATGTGTATTCTTATACTAATAATCTTGCATTCCTGTCTACTGTGACCATCTGTGGTAGGGTGCTTCTCCGCAGCTGCACAGGACACAGAAGGTTCAAAATAAAGTCTGTTTTCTTTCACTTTGCTGTCGAATAAACACAGCCTCTTAACAGCAGAGACTTGCAGCTTTTCAATTACCGGCAAATAATAAAAAAAACAATTATCTTCATACACAGGAGAGTATAACTCACTTTCATCTTCTATTGGGAATCCATTAGTTACTGTCTAGTCCCAACATGGAGACTTCTAACACTAGCCTCTCCCTTAGGTTCAAAACTGCAGCACTTGTGAAACCCATGATTCATCTGTGCCGCCCTGCCTGTGCACTACAGGCAGAATTTTAAAGGCCTGACTCCTGCCCTTGCATGGAAGCTTTAACACCTTGGTGCTTTGGTTGGGGGAAGGGTTTATACGCTTAATTTATTATTATCATTACTATTATTATCTTTTATTTATATATATAGTGCCAACAATTTACGCAACGATTAATAGAATACATATATTCAAGGGGTATGAGAAGACGAGAATTGACAGACTAAAACAAACCCATACATTAGGTGGAGAAAGCCCTGCTCACAAGCTTACAAACTTGAGGGAATGGGGTGACAAACATAAGGCACAGAGAAAGGGTGAGAGGTAGTGTGGTGGTTGTATCTCAGTGACAAGGAAGTTCTAGCAGCTAAGATGATATGCTTCTCTGAAGAAGTGAATAGGTAAAGGTAATAGGGAGCCAATGGAGGGTTTCACAGAGTGGGGAAGCAGAAGAGAAGCGGTGTGCAAGGAAGATAAGCCTAGCAGTCCTAGCAGTCCTAAGCCTAGGACAGACTGTAGAGGAGAGAGTCGAGACAGTGGAATCCCAACCAGAAGAGTGTTGCAGTAGTCAAGACGGGAAATGCTAAGTGAATGGATCTGAGTTTTTGTGGATTCTTGGGTGAGGAATGGGCGGATGCGAGAGATGTTTTTTAGGCGCAGGTGGCAGGATCTGGCGAGGGACTGAATGTGAGGGATGAAGGAGAGGTTAGAGTCAAGGATGACTCAGCCCAAGGCATCGAGTCTGGTTAGCAGGAGAGATAGTCGTGTTGTTAATGGTGATAGAGAATTCAGGTAGTGGAGTGGAGATGGAAGGAGGGAAGATAATTAGTTCTATTTTAGAAAGTTTCAGGTAGTGTTGTGACATCCATGAAGAAATAGCAGACAAGCAGTTGGTAATACGGGACAGGAGAGATGGAGAAAGATCGGGAGAAGACAGGTAGATTTGGGTATCATCTCCATATAGATGATACTGGAGGCCAAATGAGTTGATTAGTTTGCCAAGAGATGAAGTATAAAGAAAGAACAGCAGAGGGCCAAGGGCAGAGCTTCATTACACCATCCTAATCACGATATACAGTATCACTGATAATACCAATTCAAGAACAAATCAAGCACATTAATAATAAGTATACCGCCCTCACTGATTCATCTGATTTGTACACACACAAGGGGCATCTTACATGTGGCTTCTGTAAGACAAACACATATCCTGTCACAAAATGCACTAGCTGCTACCAACTAGGAAACTGGGGGACAAAATGGGAGCTATATCCCAAGCGCTATTAAATTAAAGAAAATACAGAAAAACTGCTAAAACTTCTGTTTGTTATATACCAAATAAAATAACATCTTAATAGAACAGTGATGGGAAATCAAATCATCCCAGACACGAGCCAACATCTCACATAGAAAGGGGAAATCATCTCCCTATACAAACTGGTCGGACCAAAACGCTGTCTCCATCACACTCTTAGCTGAAGAGGTATTATTGCTAACTGCTCAATAATAACCCTAGATCCTAGTTATTAATTGTGTATTGTGCCCTAGAATGAAAAAACGCAAAATCATAGAATTGCTCAGCTTCCTCGGTGGTATGGTGCAATAATCAGCATGTGTGTTAATAAAGTGTCAGGCAATCAATGGTTAAAATATGGTCCATGAAATAATACCAAATGTATTAAAAGTATGTCAAAGTACATGGAAATACTTGAAAATCTACGATGGAGAAAAGAAACCCCCAAAATTACACTGTTATGTTTATTGTACAAAGACACGTGTGAGAGCTGGCAATTAAAGTAAAAAAGACCCCAAAACATACATTTCTGTGTACTTTTCAATTATACTGTTGGAAGCTTGCAATCAGCCTATAATCATCCATCTGTGACTCTATAGTAACAACTGGTTAGTGTTTTTAAAGTTTCTCTTCATTAGTATCTGGGGGACCACATGTTATCTGCCCCTGCCGAAAGAGGATTTGCATTATCTGTTTTTCAGTACTCATGCTTTCAAATAATTCCTTCTTTTATGGGGAGACATTAATGGTTATAGAGTCTGAAAGTGAGTTAACTCAAAGTAATGAAAAGGCAAGTTAATAAGTGTCCTAGAAGAGGCACGTGTGAATAATATATTCATTAATAATGAACAAGCTGTGTTGAATGGTATTCTGGCATCTCTGTATTGATAATGTGTACCTATATAATGAGAAAGTAGCCAGCTCTCCTTTACTCATTACTGTACCAGCTCTGCGGGGTACAGGTTTCTTCTCTGTCAAGTGTGAAAGAAACTTTGATGACCTAAAATTGGAACATGCACAAGGAAATGTCTGTTGTGTAGCTCAGTAGATGTCAAAAACCTCCCCAAATGTACCATTACCTAAATATTATCTTACAGTTTTTCTGTTTTTATGCTTTTTTTCCCAGAATGTTAATACTTGTAAGGCCATAATCTTTGATTATTTAAAACTGTTCTTTATATGTATATTGGCTATATAAAATATTTCAATTTGGGAGAAAGTCCACCTAATTTTACACAGATTATTGTAGCTGTACACATGTACAGCTACATGTACTGTGGTTTAATCGCTACATTGGAAATTCAGTAGCAGTTTAATTTTTACATGCATGCCAAGTTTTTAGCGTACAAACGGGTGATTGGACCCACACGGTATATAGCTCAATTGGTGAGAGAACTTTCAAGGAATCCCACAGACTTAATATGTTATTGTGATACTAGCAAGACTCTGCAGAATACTTTTTAAGGAGTTTATCAACATTTACTTTTTGGTGAAGGTATTTTCTGTAAGCAATATTACATTTATCTCTGTATTTTTGTAGAACAAACTAAGAAGCTAGGTTATACTATTCTGACCCTTCTACTTGCATAATCAACAATTTATGCTGGATGCTGGCCTGGTCTTGGCCTAATACATGTCATTTCAGGCACAGCATACTGTGGGCGTTAGGCAGAATATTCCATAGTGTAAAATGGCTGGTAAAATAGATCAAGGATCTGGTCCATTGAGCAAAAGCACACAGAGAACCTTGATTGTGCCATGGAACTGCTGGCCTAGGCCACAATACATGAACACACAATGTTGTAGTTACCAGTTAATGTACATTACCTTCTCCTTTATTATTTGGGCTAGAATCCAATGAAGAATTTTGCAATTCTGTATACTTGCACAAAAATACTGATGTCATTAGAATAATTCATGAATAATTAATGAGAAACTCCCGTGGACAATTTTTTTTGTTGAAAATACATTGCTGCTATACAATACATGTAGCTTCCACACCTTAACCTGCAGACCCTAAGGGTGCCATTATTATTGATATTTTGGATGACTTTCCCTGCTCAAACACCACTTAGAGACTAATCTTTATGACAACGCTAATGGAGGCTGTTCCTCCATAGGCTTTCGGAGGTAAGTGTTAGACAGCACGAATACAATATTCCCAGACTAGGCATGGACTAAGGGCATTGTTTGTAGTGGTGTCCAGAAGGTAAAAGGGTTGTTGCTTACTGGAAGCCCTGTTCACTCAGAAGCACCACCTATCGTCATCAATTAAAACCCCTCAATGTTCTTCCTATGCCTCTTTGTTTCCCTATCGCCATCCTCCAAAGCAATTTTATTATTAATTTTTTTTCATGTAGGCTGATCTTCTAGAATGTACATGGACAGCTTAACTACATCTGTCAAACAAAGGTATAAAGAGTAGGTCCATGATCAATTGTGATCATCAAAGTAAAAGTAATTTCTAATAGTTCACAGGAATTCTATAGATAACGTTGTAAGTGACAATACGAGTCAGCTGAGTCTAATGACGCACTTCAGGATGAAGGTTTCAGCCCTATTTATAAACTGTATGAGCAGACCTAATGTGATTTATAGCACCCACAATTTTTTTTAATTACTTCTTATATTAAGCTGTGTGCAATGTATTGTCATGAAAAAAAATGTGACTGTAAAATGAACATTAAACACTGAATGCATAATCCACTGTAAAGCAAAAAAAGCGAGTAGTGTTAAATTATTATTTTTTTTACTTTTTCCTGAAGGCCAAGGTTAAATGTTGCTAGATGTTACAGTACATAATAGCATATTTTGAAAACATTTAATATATCACATCCAATTCAATCACTCAGCTACTTATCTTTCAAGGGCACTCACTTTTATTTAAAAATGTTTGTTCATTGTAGCACACAGTATCTAGTTTGACATAACAAGAATTCTATAGATTAGTACAATAAATTATGCTTTACTGCTTAGTTCACAAATATATTTATGTCAAGCTGCAGTAAAAACAGAATTGTATTGGTATAAATCAGCAGGAAAACATATAGATTTGTGTTATGCAAGGTGATCATTATCCCAGAACTATATCACAAAGTGAAGACCGGTTAATACAGTACATGCAAATGGTATCAAACCATGGTAGCATAAGTTATGTACGCTAACAGGCTTCCATTATAATGCTCAACCATCATAACAATACTAATGCCTCTATTAATATATTTAAGTATCGCTGTATTCTTATCGGAATGGCAAATATTCTTCTTCTGGTATAACATTATCTTTGAATACCTATATGTTTCGCACAATTGAAATCACATCAGCTATCCTGACTCCCTAAGGTGAGATGTTGTTACAGATAAATGATACTCAGATTTGTGGTACATTACCTCAGCATTCACATCTTTTAAATCATCCTCTTAACACAACTTAATACTATCCTTGTAGCTGACATCGTTTGCATACACAGCCATTACCCTCTCATTAAGTCCCATAAAGTAATGATCCATTCATCAACTATACAACACTGCATGGTTTTTTGTTTTTTTTGCCTTTTTATGAAATATCCCCTAAATCCTTTAACTACATTAACCATTAGTATTAAACATTGAAAATGACTGATCTGTCAAATGTCTTGTTTATTATCTTTAATGTTTTTTTTTATAACTAGCATAATATGATATGTTTACGGATGTCCTAAAGTGATTATCACCTTTATGGGTTAAATCATTTTAATGCACATTCTACTACAATAGTTCTAATAGTTGATTTTGATATGACATAAGCCATGAAAAATCACCTAATGCTGCTCTAAGGAATCTTAGATTGACCCTGAGAAGTCCAAGGTTATTTGCCGTGAGGATGCCTGATGGAAGGGCTGTTTTAATAATGACTACAAATAGGTGTCTTGAGAGTGCCTCGGTCATTTCACGTCACAGACAGCTAATAGATTTTATTTTTCCTGTATCAGAGTGATCTTTTAGGCCACAGGTTATATGCCTTGCTTAATATTTTAATAAATATGGTTGGCTAGTGCACGAAACAGATTTTTACTAGTGATCGAAGCCTCTTAATATACAGAGAGCTTCACAAAGTTATGCTAATTCATGCCTCCTTAGAATGCAAGCTAACTTTTCA
Source organism: Spea multiplicata (assembly GCA_009364415.1). Lineage (NCBI taxonomy): Eukaryota > Metazoa > Chordata > Amphibia > Anura > Pelobatidae > Spea > Spea multiplicata. The sequence continues at coordinate 16,530,895 of VKOC01000003.1, read as the reverse complement.
TAAATCCATCTGTTCCTTATGTCCTTGGAAATGACAGATACAAAGTTATAAACGGATTGTAATATAAAATAAGAATGACATATTTAAAAACTTTAAACTAGAACAAAAGTTTAGAATGCATTATTAAACCATAATGTCTTAAGCATGAAACACTTGGTGCATGCTAGCTGGAAATCGAATTGTAACTTCACTGTGGTCATTTTTTTTCCTACCCACTTAAAGCTTTTACAGTCAAATTATAGGCAAATCTATCAATTATAATTATTTTCTCTTGAAACAATCCAATTATGAAACGTGTTTCCCTTATGTGTATACTTTTTGCTGTAAATATAGATATAATTTGTATTTTATTTGTTAAAAAGGCTGGATGTTATGTTTTATGCTTATGCTGTGTGCATAGTGGCCCACTGGGTATTTGCCTGGTGGGCCAGATGGCCAATCCAGTTCTTGTCAACCTAGCCTTCCTCTGCTTTGCAGAGTATTTCTTTGAGCAACACTTTACAGAAGGCTTAATCCTCGCTCCTCTTATGGTTAGCACTTGCCAGCCTATAAGACCTGTGGCACAATAAACCCAAAATCTGAAACTCATAGAAAATGCAGTAGAAAAGCATACCTTTGCCTAAAATGCTTATGTATGTCCAATCAGAAAGCCAGATGGTGGTGCTTGATGGGCCATTGAGGAATTAAAATAGTAAAGGCCCCTGGGAATTATCGTAGCTTAATGGACAGGTCACAAGTATGTGGGTGCAGGGGCGTACCTAGAGTATTTGGCACCTGGGGCGGATCCTGTATTTGGCACCCCCCCCCCCACATACACTTTTTAAAACTGCATAGCTTCTACCGTTATATACCGGCGCAGACACTGAAGGTGGTACAGCATTACTGTTATTATATTGACAGTGGTACAGCGTAATCCCTATCACTATACACTGAGCCAGGCATTGACAATAGTGCAGCATAACTCCTATCACTATATACTAAGCCAAACATTGATGTGGTGTAGGCCTACCGCTTCATTGTCTGGCTTAAGGATGCCCTGAAACAAATTCTGGACTGAAACCGGAAATGCAGCATTTACCTGGCCGAAACCGAATATGACCCCCCCACACCATAAAAGAAATCTAACACTTTTATTTAAAGTAAGAAACACACCAAAATAGGACAAAACAATTAAATAACAATATTAATAATATATATATGTAACCAAAGAAAAAATGGGCACTCACGGGTCTTTGCAGTAAAGTGCATTAAACACTAGTTTATTTCAATCAGCCCGGCCAACGTTTCGGACCACCTCCGGTCCTTTCTCAAGGCAAAGACCTGTGAGTGTCCATTTTTTCTTTGGTAACAAATATCTGGCTATTTTTGGAGCACCTGGGCAAATGTATATTAACAATATTTCTGTGCAGCCGCTCCCTTTGGTTTGTA
>VKOC01000003.1:16440087-16529367 GCA_009364415.1 Spea multiplicata | reverse complement strand
AACTCCAATACATTTCACACGTTGCTGCCAGCACATGTAAAGCCCTGCACTGTAGTGTGTGGGATGTATAAACGAGCATTCCCTTGTATGAGTATTTGCATTCCACATAATGCAGGCTGTACTGGTCAGACGTGTATAAAATGGGGTGTTCTACAGGGCTTAGCTTAACTGCCGAATGCTTATTTACTAAACCCTTGGCTTTTTGTGGTGGAAAAACTCAGTGATCCATGCCAGGAATTCCAAAAGAACTCCGAGCAACTTACTTTAATTTCACTGCAGCCACAGTACCACAAGTTTCTAAGATGTATTATACCTTCTTGTGTTTCTCTGGTTATGGCACCTTCTTTTTTCATGATCAACTATTAACTATTAATAATCACCTACTATCTATGGTATCTAGCCTTTAATAGTATAGGTCTATGATGACTTAACTTTGTAGGTCTGACATAAGCACACACACACTCATGTGCACACATTACACATTCACATCATACTGTCAGCTACAAAGGGTGATTTGTTGCTGGGTGGTATGGTGATTGGGAGGTTAAATGCTACAATGAATCTATACATAAGATATGCACACCCATTTACATATGTACTTGTGTCAGCACTGTAAAAGGCTGCTGGAGACTTGGAAGCTTTATTTATTGCAGTGCCATAAATCCTTTTGTTGAGTTGGGAGTCATTATTGTTTTAGTCTGCTCAAACCTAAGCCTTTGCCATAAGGGGAGGTGATAGATTAAACCTTCAACTTGCTTGTAGATTATGTGAATTTTACATTGTAACAATGGATGGCTATCTGATAAAGTCTGCCTGCTGTGAAAATTGGCGAGTGAATAAGATACACACTTGGGCTTATCAATCGACAAAAGGAAGCATTTCTTTTTATTTTTGTAGACTTTTTGTTCTTTTGGCTTTACTGCATTTTTTCAACTTTACAGAAATACTTGGAGTTTCCCAGAAATGTCTCCAACATAAGATAGAGTAATGCAACACAAGTACTCAGACAATTAAATGTTAAAATAAAGATAGTTTATCTACTGTTAAGAAACAAAGACCAAAAAATAATATTATTATTATTACATTGTAAACTTTCAAGACTAATTAGCTCTACTACATGGCAAAAGTAGCTAGTTAACTGGCTGCTTTATTACCGTATTTGTAAATTTGCTTTATTTTATTTCCATGGATAACAGGGTACAACTATATGCCTCGAACATGCATTTTAGTGACTACTGTAAGACTCCATCAAACAAACGTTTTTGTTAATTCATTATATGTCTCTGCCACGTTTGCATGCAAATGCTGTATTACAGTCATGTAAAATCTTGCTTGCATGGGACACTGATTTAGCGATTATTTAGCTGCAGGCAGCCACAATAATGAGCAAAAGTCACAACACTATGTAGCAGACATACATAGTCGGCCTTTTCAGACTGGTGTATTCGCTTCCAGAAAACCATTGTGTTGACTTCCAGCCCTGAGGCACATGGAAACCACTCAAGACATCTCGGGATGTGTACTAACATTCCATATTGTCTGCTCCTGTAACTAATTCCTTTAACCCTTTGAGTGACAAGAAAATCTTACAATCCACCCTAAACGACATATAACTTTCTGGCACGGCCCATACTTCATACTACAAATGAAGTATGTAGTCTTCATACTACATCTAAGACTAGACCAAAGACTGATTAAGGTGTGAGTGTTTACATCAGGAAGAACAGGCAGACTGGATGGGCCCAATGGTTCTTTTCTTATGTCAATTTTTTTCTAAGTATAATAAAAAAAGGTAATTAGTGAATGTAAAAAGCTACAAGTTGCTGAGTAACAAATAGTTACGGTTTATATTCATAACGAAAAATCTGTTCATGAAGGTTAGGATGTTCACTGAGAATTTGGGTAGATTTTAAACTACCTCTTGTGTCTGTAAATTCAGATTGCGATGCACAACTTGTCACGTGTCCTTGTTGTACAGAGCTCCAGAATAATATGGAACGATAAAAATTAATAAATCACATTTCCTGCTTCCAACCTATTTGGGAATCAATGCAAACTGTAGTAGACTTCTTGCTGTAAATCCTTCTCTCCGAAGTCTTATGTCTATATATTGTCTTAGATTAAAAAATGTAGAATGTATGAATGTAGTAAAGTCGAGTGAAGTCACAAATGTAATTTATTCACAAAATTTTAAACATTTTAACTCACTGTTTTCAGAATGCTTTATGAACCACACTAATGAACCACATGAAGCAGGGCTAATTAATACACAGTTTATTTTGTGAAACCATTTTTGAATGCCATTTCACCAACTTAAGTATACATCATACAGGACTATCTCTGGTCCACTTTCTGGAAAAGCTTGCATAGGTTGAAGTAACAGTTAATTTTCACTTTTGTTTAATATTAACAATATTTAATATTAATATTATATATTATTTATTATAATTCATTGCTTTATATAGCACCATTATATACTGCAGCCCTATGTAATGGGTATACAGGACATAAATAGTAGTGATTGTGAGCTCGTTTGAGCCGGGCCCTCCTCACCTGTTGTCTCTGTAAGTCAATTTGTTATATTACATACTACTAATGACCTGTCTACCCATTGTACAGCGCTACAGAATTTGATGGCGCTATATAAAACAATAAATAATAATAGTGCCTTACATGCTGGACTTACAGAAAGAAAATATAAGGAAGGCCCTGCTCAAAAGAGCTTACAATCTAATTAAATCAGTGAGAATCCTTTGACTACAGGTCACTGATTTAACTTCAGGAGAAACTTGCTAGCAATGGCGCTTGCATTATACAGTGGCTCTACTTAATGCATGCTTCATTTAACAAAAGGTTTCAACTCACCTACAGCTCACCGTTTAGTGAATAGACCCAAATCTTTTTAGTTTTCAATCTACCACTTTTCAGCTTAGTAAACTAACCCCACTGTGTATTTCTCATTATCCCAGCGTTTATACAGTTAAAGAGGCCCGCACACATGCCTTCTTATAATCAGACACACTAACAGTCCTTTTATTGCTTTCCAAACAGTGAATTTATGCCTGGAGTGTTTGTTTTAAAGTACAGATGCTGCCCTTCAAAGGTATCAAAGTACAGCAATTTATAAAGCAGCAGCAATTACAACAAATCACTTGTTAACATGCAGTAAAACAAGGTAGCTCCTGGATTTTGATTAATGCTTTAGAATTATTCTTTTCAGATGAGTAAAGTAACAGCATACCATACTGTACATAAATGAAGTATGCGGTTCATTATGTATATATAATTCTGTAAAAACCCAAAATATAGATATTTCCACAAATATAGAATATATATTTGACATGAAGAAATCTATATTGTCCGCTCCAACAAAATAGACACGTTTCCCTTTTTTTATTCATTTCCTGTGATGTTTTGATATTTAAAATAAGGCTGACCTTAGGTTTCTTTAGTTCATTCTTATGCAAAAAAAAAAAAGGTTGTTTGGAATTTGTGAACAAAAGACCCGGGCGTGTATGTAAATATGTATGAAGATCTAGGTGTTTGAAGTGTCTTTTTATAGTGTCACTTAGCTTATATCTTTATTCACATCTACCTTTTGTAAATGACCTCTGATGACCAGATTTAAATTCAATCACGACTCATGGTATATCCCACTGCTGAGCGTCATCTAACTGATTACCTGTGATAAAGGTATTATTGAGTTGAGCCTTAAGTTTATTCCTTAAATGTTAGGAATAAATGTTGTGTAAACTATTAAACAATTAAAGCAGTATATATATAAATATATATATAATTAAAATATATCATTTAAGGGCTTAAATAAGAAAATTGATAGACAACTTTCCCACTAAATAATGCATTTGGGATTTCTGTACCGACTGTATATCTAATAATAATTATCATCAAATTTCTGTGTCCATAAAAATCAAACTTGAGTTTAAGTATATAAAAATGTACACTAACTTTTAAATTTGTTAAGGCAGCTTCTTCATCAGAGATCAATCGCGGGTATTCAGATTTACAGTATTTCTCTGTAAGGATCCTTATGAGGAGACCAACATTTTCTATTGTAAAAAGAGATGCAGTAATTTCTATAGATGTCATACCACCATTTGTCAGTTTAACAATAATGTGTCATTAATTAATGACAAAGCCCGTACATGTCTGTCAATGGGTTTTGGGAACGCCCATTGTCCTTAAGGGGTTAAACAGACCTTCTACTCAGTACTGCTCCATAGTCAGTGTGGAGGGTTTCCTCGTTCCCAGATACCCTGTAACTACACAGAGGACATTCATTTACTAGACATATTTGAAATCTTTGTTCTCTTAGCATTCTATGGACACATAAATTAAAGGTAGCATTATGCTATATGTTTTTACAGTTTGACATAATGGACATATCTTCAACCATTTCAGGGTATTTTCTGGCCTTTGCAACAGTGCCCTCTCCTGGTATTTGCACTTTTTCTGCCACTTCTTCATGGTAACCCCTACTCTATGTCTCCACTATCTGCACCGTTGTCAAACCACAAGGTACAGTTAATGGTTGTACCGCCATAGATCCTGTTATGGTGCACTAATAACCCACGTTTGATTTGAGGGCCTATACATAGAGAATAATAATGAAAATATCCTTTCCAAACTGGTCTCCTCTGGTCTGCCCCAATGAGTCCACTATTTCCACGACCTCTCTCTCTACTCCATGCTTTTGCAACAGCTTTATTCCCCACTCTACACTAGTGTACCGGCCAAACACCTATGATGGAGTCCTTGGCTGGAACTACTGAGGCGAGAGGAAAGGAACTAAAGCTTCTGGTTCATTGGTGAGAGAAGGGACTAAGCTTCTGTGTTACTATGAACCCCATGCACTCTCTTCAAAGATCTCTCCAACTTAAAAAAACAAGCTCCATTGAGTAACGTTGCAACATTTTTCCTCTAAAGGACCTTTTTCTTCTGCATCAAAGACAAGAAAAACGATCAAGTCAATTTGCTCAACTAATAGAAGAAAATGATAGGACACACATAAATATCATCTCTTGGTGTCCAAAGATGGACCAGATATCCCTTGAGGCGGAAAATGCATGCATCTAGATTACCATTGTTTGGGATACAGGCAAGATTATTATTGACCCTGTTGTTTCTGACGTATTTGAAGAAGAAATCCTTAGCTCAGTTTAAGTGTCCAACAGTATAGGTTTTGTAATATGATGCCTACTTCTGTACTCATATGAAGCATGTAAAATGTGCTAATCGATAAAAAAGTATTTGTTCCCATAATATTGTCATGTATAACCTTTATTAACATTTGAGTTAGGTGTAACAAAAAACAAACAACAAACACACAAACTATTCAGTACTACTTATCATGTCAAGAAGAAAAATGTTGATCCAAATCAGGCAAAGTTATGCGACAGGCAGTGCGATAGAGGAAATGTCCAGTGTAAAACATGTACTAATGAGGATATTTCACAACTATCATGGGGAAATACCTGTTGACAGCCTGATCTTACAGCTGATCCAGAAGGGATTTCTCTCCCACCCTGTTAACGGACCATATAACCTATAAAGGCAAAACCCACTATTAATCATTACATAGTTATGCTTAAATATTCATAATTTCATCTACAGAATCCAACCACTTTATAACTACTCTTGATGTTAATGTCTTATTTCTTTCAACTAGCATTTAGCAAATATCATTTTCCCCAGTATTTCTTTCACATTAACCTGTTCTTCACTTATAAAACATGGAAATCTTCCTTTCATGACACACTATGGATATTTTCCATAGCATATTACTACCACAATGCATGGGCATGCATCACTATTGCTTCTTGAACAGGATAAGGGCAATTTACTATAGTAGTTTATAGGTATTTTATAAAATCAACCAATACTTACACAAGAACTGCTTTGGTTTCCCAGAATGTGCAAAAAATTTCAACAAGCTTAACAAGTTGGCGCACATGTTGCTATTATCCAGCTAATTGTTGTATTGTAATGTCATAACACGTAGTAAACCTACATTTCCTTCATTTTGATAGAAATCTGAGCTTGCCACGCCGTTAAAAATTACCGCCATTATTTTTCAACTACAATTATTTTTTCCTATTGCCTTTTACCTAGATATACCAGTATTACGAGAGTTTAGGCACATTTGTTTACATGTTTAAAGAGTTCTGAAGTTTACCAATGCAACCACATTGCTAACCCTCTTAGTGCACTAGAAACATGAGTGTGTTGGAGGTTAGGTTGCACTCATCGACTGAAAAATGTACACATTCTGGAAATTTCTGACATTAGGGTGGATAACTGTCCAGTATGGATGGAAATATGTCTAATGTGTTCTTTACCATATCTATGTTTATGCCTTGGTGTGAGAAGTTTCCTTATACTCTCTATTGATATTAATGGAGAAAATCTGCTAAGATAAAAAGCTGCTTTCATTTGCTTGATACCCCAATAAAAGTTAATACAGAAGTTCATGACATTTCTCACTTCACTGATCTCAGCAGGTTTAAGAAGCGGTGTTTGAGCTGGCTGGGCAGATGCTTGCTATCTTGTTGATTCCAGTTCAAATTAATGCCAACTCACCCAGTTATAATGAAACAGAAATTACAATAAAATGAAACATTATAACAACCTTAAAGAACTTGGCTTGATTACTGATTACCATTGTAACATTGTGTAGAGTTCTACAGAAGCAGCAATTGTAATTTTGTAATTTTGTTCAGTTTTGTACACCGCTGCGGAATCCGATGGTACTGTGTAAAACAATAGATAATAATAATTTTATATTGAAGTAAAACGCTGCAACATTCTACAGGGTACCTGGAGTGATATTAAAGAGCTAGATGTACTTCCTGCCGTTTTTAAAAACTGACATTATACCAGTACTTGTCTAATTTTCAAACGTCATCACTACATTCAGAGCCAATAGACCAGATTTCCACACTATTGTGCTGGGTGCCTGCTCTCCGTGCTGCAACAGCCCCCTGTATTTTAACCTCTACCCTTTCTCTTAAGCAAAGAAAAAGTAGTATCTTTAGAAAACTAATGAAGCAGACAGAGCAGTCTCGTGCTCAACATGTTAATAAATTACGCAGTGAGATTTTATCTAAAAAGCTCTTAATATCATACATTTTAGCTAGATGATGAAATCAAACTACATTCATGTGGACACAGGTTTAAAATATAGCTTCAAATACATGAACTATATTTTGATATACCTTTTTTATGTACGTAAAACACGTCTAATATAGCAACTCACTAACACTAATTTTATGCACAGTAGGGAAAAATTATAAATATTTTTAATACATGGTTTCCGGTATTGTTAAGTATGTGTTAAAATGATGTGCCTGAAAATAGATTTGTGATTTAATGCAATTTGGAAAAGCTTTAAATAACCCATTTAAACATACAACCAATAAATCCTGCTGTATTTGTTTTTACAACTTCCAAAACATAAATGTAATTTATTTAAGTGTACAATTTAAGCAGATTATAATAAAAGACATTGAACAAACTATTGTGTTGTCTATTTCTGATTTACAGTAATTAAAAAACAAATAATATTTTATCCTAACATTTTATTGGCCGATAGGGATACTATAATTCTCAACAAATGTTTGCTAATTTACAGAATTAATTTTCTCAGCCCGGTATACAATAGGCACATAGGCATTAATGTCAAACAATAAAATGCATGGACCACCTAGTCTGTCCTTTTCTTGAAGTTCCCGGTTTAAAGCTATTGCCCGTTTTTGATCTTTGGTTTCCTTTTATACTCATGACAGCCTTACATCTATCGAAGGGTTTCTGAAATCCTAATGGTATTAGTCTATACAGCATTTTAAACAGCTTTGAAGAATTGAATTGGATCATTAGGGTTTTTTTTGCCAGAAGTCCTGTGGAATGGATGATTTCATGGTCAACATACGTCTTTTCCCACCAGCTTTATGATACAAGATCCCGGACAAGGCTGTGAGGCATGGCTGAAAAACCAACACTTGACATTACGCTAAAACCATGAATCCTACGAAATGATTAGTGCGTCGGTAGCTCATAGGCCCCTGGTGACCAAACATGTCCTATATGGTACCAAAGGAATAACTAAGATCCTCTGTGTAGTCAATGTTTCTCCATAAATGTGAGTACCCTAATTATGAGCAAGTATAGTTTGTACCCTTTGTGCTAGATTTCATTCCAAATGAAAAGGTATTAGGGAGGCATATCTTAAAAAACACTTTTATTATATTATAATAGAAGAACTTGCATTAACTTTGTTTTGAAAATTACAACCCTGGAAAAAATCTTATATATCACAAAGTGCAAAATGTGGCCCGAAGGCTGGTGAAGCTGTGATCAGCCCTGGTGTGTGCTGAGACTATGAGGTCAGAAAAAAAACAAAACACTTGCTAATGTATAGATAATTTATTGTCTGGCACTCCCATCTATCCAAGATTTTAGTTGTTGTTGTGGCACAACATAACAACAACAGAACAACACTGTCTAAACCTATTATGCATCAATGGCAGGGTAAAAGCGGAAGTGGTTGTCAGAGAAGGCAGGGAAACATTTAGAGAGTGTGAGAGAGTGAACGCGAGCGAGAATATGATTGAGTGTGAGTGAAAGGGCCGGTACATTTCGGACAAAAAATTCAGACCTTTGCTTCATTTTCATCCACTGCATGGGGGTCTGGCCTTGTTTCCGTGGCTTCAGACAAATTGCTGAATTAGTCGAAATTTGTTAAAATTTGCAATTCGTATGAAGCTGAATGCACAAATCTAGTAAGCAGTGTGCCATAATTTTGTCTTTTTAGATTTGTCAGTTAGTGCTTCCTATCTCACAATTCCACATTTTTATTCTGTCAAACCTACTTGTGCTTTCAACTGGCCGCTCATTCACTATGGCCCAACCCCATTGAATAGTTGGCTGGTTCACCTTGTAAGAACAATCTACTTATGTGTTTATGCAGGGAAAGTGCATGTACCAAATAAAATTTGTGTATGAATAATAAATTAAGATGATGAGGATGGGCAGAACAAAACATAAACATATAACTAAAATGATGCATGGTAAGAATGTGTGGATTGTTAGTAATGTTTTAAAGCTCCTCTGGTATACAGTACTGGTGCAATGCAAGTTCAAGCCTTTCACTCATAGGCAGAAAAATAATTGTTTTAATTATTATGTTTCATTTTTACATGGTGATGTAGTATCAAATATTGTACCATTGTGGTATATGATGCTCATATAGTAAAAGCTCACTTAAATAATTTGCTAAGCACCAAAACTGTGCTACTTTAGCCCTGGGAAACTTGTTTCCATTTGTGAGCTTCCTCCGAAGTTTACGTCATGTGCAGTATGATGACTGCTACTCGTTTAATGTACTGCAGAAGCATAAGAAAACTCCAGCTTTTAAGGGAACTCTCAAAGCCCTAATAAACCATAGTCCCTGGTTCATCCCTGTGATCCAGATGCCAATGCAGCTGACATGGATATGATAATTAGTGAACTCGCTTGCAATGCATGGTCAGGCTCTTCTGGGACTCAAACTCAAGGTTCGCATGCTGACTGTATTACCTCTGGCTGGGCAGATTAGTAGACCTGTTGGGCTCACTCACCTTACAGTCATGATACCACCAGCTTGTTATGTCCATTTATAAGCCTCCCTTTCCCACACACCTTTGCCCCACAATAATGCTCCTGTTGGTGCTGTTCTTGCAGTCTCTGTTCCTGAGTTCTTGTGCCCTTATGTGTTTATATCATTGCTACCAGCTGGTACTTCTTTGAATCCTGATTTCTAGTTGTTCCTTTGACTGCCGTGTTCCCATGTTCCTGTGTACCATGATTCGATGTTCATCGAATCCTGCATTAACAGGCTTTTTGGTTCCTGACCTTTCCTACCTGTGTTGTTCCCAATAGTTAGCATCTTGATCTTGGCTAGCTTCCCTCCCTGCTGTGCCTTTGAGATTTAGTTGCATGTTGTGATAGGAAGAGGCAAACATGAGCAATGATTTTGAGAGTTTATCAAGTGTAGACCTCCGGTAGTTTTGTATATATTTGCCACATCAACTCTTCATTTTACCAAAGTAACAAATTTGGATATTCTTTCAACATAACTTTTTGTTTTGTTTCAAGTCCTATTTTTGTCTTATGTATTTGTGACAAGTTTACTGTTGGATAGTCATAGTCTAGGAATTGTTCCACTGTGAACCTAAAACTATCACCATCATGCGGTTTCTCCCTGCCTTTTCAAAGGTCAATTAAAACAATTTTAATTGTCTTTCAACTAAACTACGTTACTCAACAAATGGAAAGTTGTTAATACACATGATTGCCTCTTTGGGGAATAGTTCTTAAAAAGAAGGAATGGAAATCTTCTTAGTCACAATGCATTCCTGTAAGAACATGGAAAACATATTGTTTAAAGGTGCCGATCCACCAAGACAAAACATTTTCTTTTTTGGTAGCATGGCAAGCAAATATAACTTAGTAGATCTGCCACTTTATTCTTTCCCTATGAATGTTTAATCTTAGAAAACTTTTAAGACTCTTATTCAGTGCCTTCTTTGGTGTCACATGACAGCTTGGCATGATTGAGGCTTAATGCTATGCGATTAAACAATTATATGCGGGAAGGGTTTGGACAATCAGCAGTGCTAGGAACGATGTTTCTAATGTTTAGATTCTGCAGATTAACATTTAATATTTCAGTTGGCGTAGTAATCAATAAAATATATGGATATGTATGTTTGAAATATATATATATATATATATATATATATATATTATACAATTTCTCATAGTTTTTACAGAATAAAAATCATATCTGCCTTAAACCAGTTTAACATAAACTGAAAACATATGCAATGAAACTACGGAAGGGCTTCAATATTTACAAAATAGTTTTTGCCAAATGATATATGTACAAAAGTGTATATTTTATTATATAGAAAATGAAAGCTGAGTTTGAGTCATATCTTTGCTCATGACTATAATGTTTTTAATTTGAGAATTTTCCCAACGTATGCTTTGCAGTTAATAAATTACAGACATTTGGTTACCCTCACTTCCTTTTTAAACAAGTACGTCTATGACATTTACATACTACAGAACTGCATTGCTTCTAAAATAAGAGCATCTTGTTCCCATGATGTAATCATGGGGGGCCGCTGCCACCAATCTCCGCAAAATGTATTTTCCATAATTCAGTCCAGTCTAGACAGTCTGCTTTATGCTGGTTTGTATGGTGTACCTCTGTTTTATGAAGTATAACCCCCATAAAAATGAGAATGTGGAAAAGGAACTACAGTGCTGGAAAAGAGTATTTGCCCCTTCTTGATTTCTTTTATTTTTGCTTCTTTGTCACATTGAAATGGTTGAGATCATCCAACTAGTTTTGATATAACACAAAGACAATTTGAGTAAACACAAAATGCAACTTTTAAATGTCCATTTCATTTATTGCAGGTGAAGAGTTAATAAACCTATATCACCCATGTGACAAAGTAATTGCCTCCCTAAACCTAATAACTGGTTGTGCCACCCTTGGCAGCAACAACTGCAATCAAAAATTTGCAATTGCCTACTGGCAATGAGTTTTTTAAACTGATTGGCACGCTCTTCTTGGCGGAATTGTTGGAATTCAGCCACATTGGAGGGTTTTTGGATGTAATCTCAATCTCAATTGGATTCAAGTCAGGAATTTCATTTCTTTTGAGCCATCCACAGGTGGATTTGCTTGTGTGCTTCAGGTCATTGTCCTGCTGAATAACCCAACTGCACTTGAGCTTTAGGTCACAAACTGATGCCAAGACATTTTGCTTCAGGATTTTCTGGTAGGGAGCAGAATTCATGGTTCCGTCAGTTACGGCAAGTCGTCCAGGTCCTGAAGCATCAAGGCAGCCTCAGTCACAATACCACTGCTGTGACTGTCTGGGGCTGTATCATGTTCTTATTGTAGAATATTGTGTTAGCTTTAAGCCAGATGTATTGGGATCCATGTCTTCCAAAAAGTTCCACTTTTGACTTTTCAGCACACAATAAGAACATCATACCAACACTCAAAGTGCGATGGTCTGGGGCTGCTTTACTGCTTCAGGACCTGGGCGATTTGCCATAATTGATGGAACCATGAATTCTGCTCCCTACCAGAAAATCCTGAAGAAGAATATTTGGCCATCAGTTCTAGACCAAAAGACTGAGTGCAGTTTGGTTATGCAGCAGGACAGTGATCCAAGGCACACAAGCAGGACCACCTCTAAATAACTCACAAGAAACAAAATGAAAGTTTTGGAGTGGTCTAGTCATTGTCTTGACTTGAGATGCTGTGATATGACCTTAAAAAGGCACATTTAAAACAATTCTGCCAACAAGAGTGTGCCAAAATTCCTCCACAGCTATGTAAAACACTCACTGCCACTTTATCGCAACTGTTTGATTGCAGTTACTGTCACCAAGGGTTGACACAACCTGTTATTGGGTTTTTCATATGGTTGATATAGGTTTTTATTAACTCTATACCTTCAATAAATGAAATGATCACTTAAAAGCTTCAGTTATCACTGGCAGATGTGAAAAAAAAAACAAAAACCGAAGCAACCAAGAAAGGGATAAATACTTTTTCACAGCACTGTAAATCTCATTCTTATGCCTCTTCTCTCGCCCGTGTAGTGAGCCTGTTTTGTGATCTTTGGGTGCATTTGATTTTTAGAGCGTAACAGCCAAGTTGTGGTGGTCACAGTATCTGGAGGATCAACCGGAGGGATGCATAACTGTTATAGGCAAAAAGTTAAACTTATGGTTATTCCTAGCCATCTCAGACCACGGGTCCAAGCTTGACTCCTTAAAGTTACATCTCCTAAGTAGCAACCAGCTTCCGTCAAAGGGGAAGGTTAATTTAAATCTGAAGGAATAACCATACGATTCATGAGATCAAGAGGTTATTCCATATTGCATATTATGTTGATTTTTTTATTAAACTAAGTGAACTTTCAAATTTAGGAAAGTTACCAATGTAATGTACTTTTGCCAAACATACATGCCTATTTATACCTGTCTCTAGTGTAACTATTTAGTTTGCAAATTGTTTTCAATCAAATACAAAATTCGGATCCAAAATGTGATTTCTTGGGAAAAGGAGGAACAATGATAATTTATATATTTTCCCCTTTGTATTGATTTTGTCTAGTGTTCTGGAACACATTTACTGATTCAATCTGAGTGTTTTTAGGCTCAATGCCTGACAAAAAATATTTTTGGTGAGAATTCAGCGAATATTTGTTGAAGTTGGCAGTTCATTTCAATCTGTATCTTTATCTTTTTTGGAAATATGCAATGGGTCACAACTAGGTCAGCTATAGTTACATATGTTTTGCTACCTATGTCCAAGTCTGCTGAGAACCTCACCCATTTAAATCTTTACTGTGCCAAGTCCCCCCCCTCTTTTTTAGTGAGCCATAGCATTCCAAATTCATACTAAGACTGAAGTTCATGTTTGAATACATTTGACTTAATATTAATTTTAATATTTAGCATGAATGGCCTGTAGCCCATTGGTACCGATACATTTTAGCCAGTGACATTACTGCTTTCCAGTAATATTTGCACTACAGCTCTGTTACGTTCCACCATCTAGAGGACTGTTGATGGTGATGAGAGCTGGAATCCGATAAGAATTCATAGAATACAAATTTCAACGCACAGCTTTATTGATTTAGTATAAAGGAAATAGTCTGAATGTAACACTTGTGTTTTATCACCGAGGGTTGAATTGTAGAAGCACCGGGCACACCCCTGCTGTTTGACAGATGTTTCCATTATCAAAGCTAGTTGAAGGCTGCATGTTTTGTGCATTAAACACACGTACAATAATGTGTGTGGGTTGTCGCACGCAACACAGACTACAAATTTAACATAAATAAGCAACTTAGATTCTGTGCCCAAACCAACCCAGCTCAATTTGTTAAATAGGCTATCTACGGAGCTGCACGGGGGGGGGGGGTTGCTAGATGCCTAAGCACAAAGATTTGAGGGGGCCATCTATAATGTAAGTGATTTAAAGTACAACAGTATATGAAGTAACACATTACTTCTGATCGCATGTTTGTTTTAAAGTAAAATATAGAATAGCGATATAACTTTATGAGGAATCTGTATCTTACTATCCACACAACATCTATAGGAGCCCCTTAGATCAGTGGAGGCCCTCATCACTATATTTCCATATGGTTCTCATTTGGTCAGCAGCAGCATGCAAGCTGCCCTCCTACAGTGGGGTGCGCCAACCACCGCTATGTGCCGCCTAGGTCCAATGGACCCATCTGTGCCCAGTCTTTACCCAGGGCCAACATTTCTGTTAAGATGGACCTGTGCTCCTCTACTAACAACTCTAGACGGAGGCACCCGATATGTATCGCAGGGTGGTGTTAGGGATGCTAGACGATAGGTCCTACCCAAGCATCCTCAAACATTGCTTAATTAGTTGCTGTTAATGAAGGTCAATTCCACATCTCAAGCAATGTTTATTTGAAACAAAAAAAAATTTTGTCCACCAATAATTGCCAGCTTTTCAGCCAAGACACTAAGGCTCATGTGAACCTGAAGAGTTCAAAAGTTAAGAGTTGATCTAGCAACATCAAGATGAAAGCACAAAGCAAGTAAATGTGGTTAGCAAAATAAAATAAAACCATCGCTCAAAGGATAAATTGCTTCAGAGCATTTTCCTGGAGGGAAATAATCAGTGACTGAAAACAAGAATGACAGCATTTGATTTTGAAGTATCATATTTAACCTTGCAAATCTAAACTTTGTATGGCTTTGTTGAGCATTTTGCATGTTAGGGAGCCTGGGTTATTTGGAAAACTTGAAATGAGCATTCTAATTTAATTAACATAAAAAATAACGTTGTTTTATAAAAATGACAAGCGTGTATTAAGTTCAGACTAGCAGTCCGTTAAAATAAAAGCAAGAATTATTTCATTGAAAAGTTAAAGAATATTAAAAATTCAGAGTCCTCTGGTTTGTTCCTTTGATTTTGTGAACAGTTTAACTAACTTTCCTAGTAATGATTGTAAAATTCATTGTATTTTCTTACTTTCTCCTTACCGTCTCTGACATCCGCTTCTCTGTCCCGCTTCACTGTCTACATTCTTCTCCCCTCTTCAAAGTACAACGGGCACGCCACCAGGACAACCTCTTCCGCGTTCCTCCAATGTGATCAGATGAATGGGGGATGAGGTTGTCCCCTGGTTTGCGGAGGTTCCATCTTGTTGTGGAAGTGCTCAGAAGAGGAGAGAAGAATGCTGACAGAAAAGCGGAGACAAGAAAGCTGTTGTCTGAGTGAGGAATAATCAACATGCTTCAAACCAAAATTCACAGCTTTCAACGTTGTCTTTGTATGATTTGTTGGGGTTTGTTGCTCGTTTTCAGCCATTCATATGAATTTAGTTAAATTTGTTAACATTTAAATTTATATACATCCGAATGCACACATCTACAGCTTAGTACACTGAATGAAACCCAGTAATGGTGTTTAGACTTTACATTTTGGTATAGCATACAGTATATGTTGAACATTTGAGTGCCAGTGATGAGTATTCCACATAAGCGTATTGGTCCATTTTATCAATGTATTTAAACAAATTAAGATATCCTTGTGTTTATATTTTTAAGAGGGTTTTTAGAGTAGAGACCACCTATGATATCACAATTACTGATCCCTACGTGTAAGCGGGGATCAGCTATTTTTTCCAGCATTCTATCCAGCCGATCTCACAAGAAATCAGCGTTCTGTCACTTATATTTCTTAAGCACCATATGTTCCTCTTATAGAAGCTGCTATTGGTCACAGACTGATCATCGGCTCTATCCTCTCCAGGATCAAACTTTCAGACGAAATCATGAAAAGACTGATCACCTAAGGTTTATTTGCTTAACAAACTAGAGAGCGCAATTAATATTTCGTCAAAATGGAACATCACCTCTAAAGGAACACTTGAGCCATTTTTGTATGGTAGTTAGAAAATGAGAGGCTTCTGTCTCCTTTTCTTCCTCTCCTATCTTATTTTACTGAATAAGGCAACATATTTAGGTAAGCTGCCTGAGGACCTCAGCACAATCCACAAGTTTTGAAGTTGTAACTTGCAACCCACTAGATGGCAAGTATGTGATTTAAACTTCCATACACTTAGTGAGTTCAGAGTTTTGCCAAAGTTCACTACAGTAATATCCATATAGATAATGATCTCACTTGTATAAGAAATAGCACAAAAAGTGAATTTCTAAACTCTTTTCATAACATATTTTCTCCTCATGTCTTAATTTAATTTTGCTATTTGCTTTTCCTTAAGGTAGGTTCTGTAACTAATTATTAGGCTATAAAATATTTTGTTACGGTTTTTCGCCATTAACTTAGCAGAATTTGCAACGTTTTCATTAAAAACAATTTTAATGCTGACGTACATACAGTACATATTATATCAAGCATCTCACTTTCAGCTATTTAAGTATTCTTTCACTAACTTTGAGTTGCATATGTCTTTAGTGATTGACATTTCCCAATATATGAAGACGTGTGCATGTATTATTTAAGTACAGTTCGTCCCTGAAAAACTTCACATGACCTGGGATGAAATGATGGTCTTTCCGTCATAATAAAATAACACATTTACTTTTTTTTTTAGTTTATTTGTAGATTTTCACCAATAGCTTCTTGGTATGCTGTATATTTTATTCACAAAATTTGTGTCAATAAAAAAAAACGCACTATATAATTTTAGCTTATTAGTCTATTTACGTATAGGTGATTTTTAAGTGCTCACGTCTTACAAGAGAAATTTCCCATCAAATTTACTGCTCCGTGCAAACCATGAAAAGTCTATATTCTGCTCATCTTCTACGATGTTAATCACAAAAAGTGCTGTTTCTTAAAAGGGAAAACAATGTGAATTGCCTCTGGCGCATTCTTTCTTTTACATGTCTCTTCATGTCTGACCGTGTCTTTTTAATCACATAGTGCTCCTTAAGGAATACCCTAAAGGCAGATACAGTATCTTCTTACAATTATTCTCTTTGGGTGACTTACTTGCCAAATAGCTTGTGTAATAATACACTCATTCACAAACAGGTAATATTCCATTCACAAGCATATCATTCATGTTTATAGCTGTCCTGACCCAAGTACTTCAGGAACTTCTAGGAATACTGTCCCTTCTTTCATCAATTACGTAAATGGAAAAAACGTAAGATTAAAATGTAATGAAATTGACTATTTAATGTTGGTTTTGTATTTTTTTTGAATGCGGAAGAGTTTGATTTTATAAGTTTTCTATTATTTGTTTCCTACTGAACTATTGTGTTAGGAGGTGTCCACACTCCCTTTTTCCCACTCTTCTATTTGAACCAGCCATGTTATATAAGCTCCCATCAAAGAAGACTAATAATGACATCAGGAAGAAAACCTCTTAAATAAGGTCAAGTTGGACGCCCTGAGTAAAGTGAGACATTTACAGACTTGAAACAAGATCACAGTTCCTGTTGCAGTCCATAGCTACCATATCATTTTACATAGTTCATTTCAGGACCAGACTGTGGATAACTACATGATGGCCCTGGCACTTTAAGGTATTAATGACACAAGTGTAGCCTCTAGCTGGATACATACGGCTGCATGTTCCATTTTTATACTCTCACGGTGTGCTACTGTGTGTATCCAGCTAAAGGGCCGCAGGCTTCTGGAATGCCTTATTGGTAAATATGCGGCCCTATTAGTGACCCGTCAACCAGGCATTTTCACAGTTTGCCAGAGAAGTCCTAGTGCCTCCCTAATTTAGTGGAAGACATTGCTAAGGTACATACTTGACTAGGATCCCATACACACTGGGATAGCTATAGTTGGCTAATCCTAGTGGTCTCTGGTAATGATGTTGTTAAGTCACGTAACTAAAAGCCAATTCAATTTGTCTTGCTTTTGGGAAAACCTTTATTACTACTAACAGACCCGGATTGGCCATGTGGCACAATGGGCAGTTGTCTGATGGACAGTGGCTGACAGTGCCACACACTCGTCCAGTGGCAGGTTGGGTGCTATAGTGCGAGGCCTGCAGTTGACACACCAAGTGTGTATCAAAAAGTAATGTGCCACACACCAAGTGTGTATCAAAAAGTAATGTGCAGCTGTACTCCTACGGTTGGACGCGCTTATGTCATATGCCGGCCCCTGGCCTTAAAGCACCAGGGCAGCCTCGTCATCAGAAGCCCGTACTTGGACTTTTTTAGCTATATATTACGATTGTTTTTATTATCAAACAATTGTGCTTGATTATTTAGGTACACATAGTTCATGTTTGACTCATTAGGAACCTAAAGAAAGTTTGTATTGCTTTGTGTCCGAATCTCTCCCTGATCTCTTTGAGAACTGATATTTTACTTCACTCTACACATGGTGGGATTAGTAGTTGGCAAATGGAGACTTCATGACCTTTAAAGAGGGGTAGACATAATACAGGTCAGACTCAAGCATTAAGGTCAAGGAGTTACTCTGCATGAATCTTTGAGGGAAAACGTGAAAAAATTATATGTAAAATACTAGAAGAATCAGTAAGAAGCGGTAATGCAAATTTGATGTTTTTATTCAATATTTAATTTTTCCAACAAGACATTAAAAAATATATACCCAAGGGTATCATCGCGTTTGCTATTAAGTAACAATAAGAACAAAACACATCTTCAGACATATGTCACACTAGAACTAAAACCTGCGTGTGTGTTTATTACATATAATAATAATAACTATAGATCCATAATGGGCAGAAATGCATTTATACAGAAAAGAATAGCATATGTATAGCATGTACTGTGAAAGCAAATGCATTCCCATGACAAAACCAATGCTTATAAGACAAAAAGTGAACTATTAATTATGTGATTGTAATGTTATGTTGCATGTCTATGTATAAGTCTGTGTATAATATGAATGTGAATATAAATAATAGATTTAAAGTGATTACATTATCAGATTGATTTTGTCTTTATTTTTGTGTTCTCCTTTAGAAGAAAAAGTCCCAAGAAATACATAATACAACGCATAAGCAGGACACCGCTAGTTTAACAGGAAAACACCAAATACTTATTCTTATATTCTTATATTATACAGTATTATTCCAGTGTTGTGTGGTACATTGTGAAGCTCACAAGTATAGTTCAAGGTGTCAATCTTAAATTGCTGTATGTAGTTTGAATTGTTGTGAATTTATAAGGTGTTCAGCAATAGTCCACTTGCCCTATTACACAATTTTTTTACTTTTTAACTTTTGGGTTGGAGGCAGAAAATGTTTTTTGTGAGAAAGCGATACAAAGTGGGCACTAGTCTTGTGCCAAAAATGATTCAGACAAATTTTTCAGTCCGTTTTTGGCCCATTTCTTTTTCGACCAACGAATTTCATTCCCTGCCCATTCGGTTCGCAAAAAATTCAGGGGCATTTTTTATTTGGGAATTAAATTTGTTGCTTGATGCCTACATTCACTATCACACTCTCATTAACTACTCTCTCATGCTGTCTAAATGTTTCCCTACCTTCTCTGCTGACCACTTCCACATCTTCTATCTTCTCCCTTCTGTTCTCTATTTTCAGGTCTTCAATCCTTAATCTGGTATCTTTTTTTTTGTCTACATCTCCACGGACATAACCGTCAAATTCTTTGGCAACTTCCGCCAAACTGGTGGTGCTGAGGTGATCCTCCAACCAGGGAAGCACCAACTAAGGGCAATATGGCGGCTCTTGCGGTGACGTCCACTCCTGATCTTCCAATTTTGTCCTCACGTAAATGTGAGAGCGTGTGAGTGAATAAGGACCCACAATTTTTTGATGAAAATTCTGAGCTTTTTGCTTTGTTTTCATCAGATTTGTGGGGGTCTTGACTTGTTTTCAGTGCTTACAAATCCACACAATACACAGGTCTAGTGGGCACCTTTTTTTTACATTTTTCTTTCATTTGTTATTGTTTTTAAACATTTAAACTTTATGTGGCTAGAAATCCATTCGGGGTCTTCATAGACATCGAAAAACTTTCTTGTAACTAAATGGTACTTCTAATAGTGTCATGGTGACTTCACTGAGGTCTGTAATAATAATTTAAAATTTAGCATTATGTTATATTTTCATTTGTATTATATGTATATATATATATATATATATATATATACATATTTAAACACATTTCAGAACTACTGGTAGTGGTATGATTTTAAAATAAAATAATGTATCATGTAAGATACCCTAAAGCGTATGACATTAATAATAGAACACTAGGAAGTTGCATGTTCCAACAATACCAATGCTATTATAAATCTGTATTAACATATGTGAGACTTCCAGTTGTCCTGTGAGCTCTCTCAAATATTCTGTACTATACTTCAATGGTGCAACATAGTTTAATTATTAAACGTTGAATACTAAAAAAGGGCTTTTCTATCCATAATAAATATAACAATTACTGATCATAATTCATTCATTTTCCTGAGATATTTCCCTTCATTTTCACAAATGCTTCTCTTTGCAGTCATTTGTATTGCCGTCTGCATTATTAGAACCAAGATTAAACAACAAGCAATTGTGAATTTCTGTATAGTATTTTCCAGTACTTCTTTCTTTATAATAGCATTGGTATTGTTGGAACAAAGAAAGAAGTAAAATTTGCTGACACCATTGTCAACAGTATTATCAAACGCTTGCTTCCTGCTGTGGCATATTGGTGATCAAAGACCTATTGGAACTTTTACCAGGAATTTAATCTGTAGCATCTACAGAGAACAGTTAACATGTGGAAGAAGATCCACCTGGGTGATAAGGATATGTAAGAGACATTCTGATATTAGCCCAAGCCGTATGTCAACAACTACAGAGTTACAGAACAAATACAAAAAAGACATCCAGAGAAACCTGTAAACAACCTGTAAGCGGTAAACAAAACTCATTTAATTTCATATGGACTTGAGTAGTAATCATGTTTTGAACTGATGACCCTAGCAAGAATTTCAAGCCTTTTTAACTCAGATCAATCTAATACACATCTTAACACTTTGGTATTATTAGCTTTTACTGATATATTTATATATAGCAGGAGTGGACTTCTCTGTGCTGATCAATGTGACATAATGACACTGGTGTCTTCCTTAGGAACCCTAGGAATAAGTGGATGAGGGCAACCTTTGTGTAGACACTATATTAAACTGGGTTGACTATATTTATTTACCGACATACAGAGACACTTTTTTTTTGTAATAGATTGAGCAAAAAGTATACTTGGCCATCCATACCAACATTTCATTTGGCCATAGAGGAACACTTTTGTTTTTGGGGTGTTTGGTTAAAGGTGTGACTAGGGGAGAGGCTTCACAGTTTGTCTGTGGTACTGCTGCCCCCAAATAGCTTGTTGTGTTATTGAACAAGTCATGTCGTTTATACAATTTAATATACAAACATATTCTCTGTTTCTATGCACAGTATTGTGACTTTTAGGGCTGTAGAATACTGTGACACACATACACTAACACAGCGTGAGCTCATAGAAAAGAGGGCCCTAAAAGAAGAAAAGTGGGACTTGCATCCTAAAGAAATGTCCCTCCTAAAGATTTGACGGATATGCTCTATGTAATTGTTCTCTGGGACACCTCTTAAAGTTATGGAACTGCCTTGCCAGGGTTGTGAACATAAAGTTGCCCACAGTGTAAGGGTGTTTCTTTTTTCCCGAGACACAGCACTGTTGAAGATGTTTAATGCCTACATACTAGTGTAAAATACATTATACATTTATATACTTTATGATTTGCCTGGAAATGACTAATGCTAAGGAGTTTGGAGCAGAAGAACTGGTCCCATTCCTCTCCCGCTCCCTCACTTTCTCAACCTACTTATGTGTTTCCAATTCTCAGCAGATAAAATGAGTTAATGGAGATAAAAAAGATTGATATTTCTGTTACAATGTAGATATCCAGATGTAACTTCTCGTGTGCAAACCCACAATTTAAACCACAAGAATGAAATACCGTAACTTTTTTACATTTAAGTTTTACATCTTCAGTAGTCATGAGTTTGCCACATCATCAGTACACTTGGTGGAAATTCAAAGGAGACTGGACGTGAGAATGGAATTTCCTATTCTTATTTGTCAGCAACTTTGTCGTTAACATCTATTACATTAGATTATCCATACATACATACATGTAAAGAAAGGTGCATTGCACAGTGTAATAATACCTACAGGCTTATGCTTTAGGCTAATTCCTTTTGAAAAAGAATTTGTGATTCAAGAGGGACATCATAACTATTTTAAGGTCATTGTGGCACAAAGATGGTGATGTCAGATACCCTTTCCCTAAAAAAGGGATTGTAGTTAAAGTTTAATATTTTATTGCTGAAATTATTATTAAAGCTAACATTTGAAAGGCTTTAAAAGTAAATCATATATATGTATGTACACAATACGGCCAAAAGCATGTACATACCTGATGACACCTGTATGAGCTTGTTTAACATACCATTCCAAAACCATGGGCATTAATATGCAGTTGGTCCCTCCTTTGCAGCTATAACAGCCTCCAATACTGTGTGAAGGCTTTACACAAGTATTTGGACTGTTTCTGTGGGAATTTTTGCCCTTTAATTTTTGCCCAATGGTGATTATGCTAATGCTTGCTGTTACCCCTCACAAGAGGTATTTATTTCTACCGAGGGAAGATCTCCCTCACTTTTGAAAAATCATGTGGAGTGAAGTTCCAGCCCACCCTTCCATTGTTTTGTTATGTTCTTCGTGTGGCAAAGGGTCCCTTGGGGTCTGGCTTCAGTGCAGAAGTTGGCCATTTGAGGTATGACAACTCAGGTGACATTAGTCGGACCGTTACATGCAGAACTCCCCATGGGATGGCCTGGTTTCGCTACCGTGCAGGGAGGAAGCCGGAAAGTGTTCTTAACATCTTTAATGCATACGCCAGCATTTCCGAGTGATCCCAACATAGTAAGCTAGGACATTCATTTATTATGCACTTAATCATAATGTTATTAGCTGAGGCTAATTGTGGGTGATGAGTATATGTTTACATGTTTGATAATCCAGCAGTTATCTTGTTTTTATTTGGTGATTGATGATTGGCGAGTGAGTTGCAGTGAGTTTGACAGAAATTTAAAAACAAGATAGAGTCCACCAAAGTCAAAAGCACTCAACTTGACAATTGGCTTAGTTGCATACCATCCAGTGCTTTCATCATAGATCAGTTCCGATATCCATGTACGAGCTCGGACATCACAAGATAGATCTGCCAAAGTTTAAATATCTTAGTTTTGCTCTCTGTACATCTATGTCAACCATAGAAAACAGTGATATTACGGACAAATGTAAACAGGCTCTGTGATGTCATTTTTTATGATTAACTTCCTTGTTAATGCTTCACATATACCGTCCAGGGCTGGACATGCCTATGAGTAAGTATAAAAGTAAACAGTGGGGGTATTTCATTAATGGTGAGTCAAACATACAGTTCTCTATACAAGGATTTATAGGTGGTCTCTTCTGACCTCACTTTCTTAATTTACAAGGATAACTGCAGTAGATTTCACGTTCTGGAATCTATGGTAAGCATGATATTGACTCTTATTGCTTGGAGTATGACTTCAGAAGTCATCATTCATTACACGCACTAGTAGTTCCACTACGTATTTTGTTTCTTTCTATAGAATTGACCTCCAGACACCTGTTACCTGCAGCTCAGTCTTGAAGGGAGAACTTAATGTCTAATGACTCTGACGCTTTTTGGCTGCACTCCTGCATGACCATGATTATGGACACTATTTTTTTTAAAGAAAAGGCTGATTAACGAAATACCAAAAGCGCATATATAGGGGCATATAAGTTTAGTGGGGTCTAGGGCAGCACAAAACCGAAATACCCCACTGCCCATGGCCATTGGATGGTTTAAGTGGGAGGGTTAAAAAACATGTTTACTTCTCTAATGGTAGGGAAAATTCCCTGATCCGTGGCCTGATCCTACCGCAAGTAATTATGGAGAGGCCACTTTTGTGACCAATGGAATAGCTTAGCAGGTTTATTATTGCTAAGAAAAGGCTATTTTTGTATTCACAGTAACCGTTTAATAAATACTTGTTTTTCCAATGTTTATTCTTCCCAGAGAGTTAAAAAACATTTGTACACAACCATGTTTTAATAGGGCCTTACATTAATGGTGAGTCAAACATACAGTTCTCCATGCAAGGATTTATAGGTGGTCTCTTTTTAAACAATTTCAAGTAAGGATGTCCTTTAAAACACAAGAAATCATACAATTTACTACTTTTAAGAATATCATGTTTGGTGCTAAGTTAAAATGTTCACATTGGATGCTCATAAGGAACAAAGTGTCACTTTTTATAGAAAATGTTATCTTTGGGAAACTATATTGACCCTTATAAATTTCAATTTTCATTGTGAAGAAGGGTTATAGTTATTTTAAATAAGTGCTCCACTATTTACAACCACCGGAGCATAAAATGCTTAACTTCATCTTAAGTACTCATCTGTAAATGAAGCAGGGTTCAATTGGATTGTTTAGAAATAAGTTATGGAAGAAAAAAGGTTAATAAAACTGATGAGTGATGGCTATTACTTTTGTCTTGAAAGCGTCATTTTATTTTTTATAATTGTGAAAAGACTGATAAAAAGTAAAAGTGTTATACTGTTATACAATTTATACAGGATTGAAACTCGCCTTTCGTATAGAAAAGGAATTTCTGTGGTCTTTAGCTGTCCATGAGAGAGCCACAAATAAGAGAATGGGGTTGATAGTGTTATTTACAATCAAAAATATTACCGCACCTATAGTGCTTTTTATTTTGTATGTTATTTTTTCTTTTGTTTTACTTTATTTGCTCTCAATTAAAATATTTTCAAAAATATTACATGGTCTAACTTAACAAAAGACAAATTATTGTCCATTCTTTTAATGGAAGGTGATGTTTAGAATGTAATATTGCATTGAACACATATTCAAGCACATTCTAATTTTATCTTTAGAAATGCATTTTGAATAATTAATAGTAAAAACACAGAAATAAATAGAAATAAATGTCTATCAAGCAAAATTGTCTGTTTAGGGTTCTATGTGAGACACCTCACAAAGTTTTGATTTAAAGTTATTTCTCCATGAGAAGTTGGGCCTTGTTACCACTGGGTCCATAAATGCTGCCCATTGGTCAAATGTACTTAAAGAAATGCTAAAATACTAAATATAGATATTTTATGTAAATGTTTTAACACTGTTGTACCATTAAACCATCCAATCGGCACAACTATCTGGTCTTCAGATTTGGGTGAGTATTTTAGTTCTTTTTTTGCCTATTTATTTTAGAGAATGAATTCGGTTTCCTGCCCATTTGTTTCGGACGAAAGTCAGGAGGGCATTTCAAATTTGGGAATTAAATTTGTTGTCCAACACCCACATTTATTCTCACTCTCTCCCATGCACTCTGAATGTTTCCCTACCTTCTTTGTTGGACATTTTCGCTTCAGTGTCTCACATTTCCTTGTTCTGCACCATCTACTTCTCCTATTTTCTATCTTTTCGTTTCTCTCTTCTTCCTTCTCTCTTCTTACGCAATTCCACTGACATAACCTCCGACCAATCCTCCAATTGGAGGAGAGGATGTCACCAGGAGTTCCATCATTTTTGCTGCGGAAGTTCACATGGGATAATTACAGCGCATGTTCTCCCCAATTATCCAATCAGGGGAGACTACGTCACCAGAAGCTCTGCCATTTTGTTGAAAGTTTACCAAAGATTATCAACATGGTGGACCTTCCAGTGATGTCCTCTCCTCAATTCTTCAATCAGGGGAAAAGGATGTCATGGGATGCTATGCCATTTTAGCGGAACTTTACATAGAGTAAAATGGCAGATCTTCCAGTGAAGTCCTCTGCCCCACACTCTAATTTTTGTGGAATTTTTTTCCCGGGAGGTTATGTCCGTGGAGATCCGGACAAAGAAAAAAGAGAGAAGAGAAAAGAGTGAGGAGGGAAGAGAGAAGAAGAGGAAGATGAAGATCAAGAAAATGTGAGACATGAAAGCAGTGATGCGAGACAAATTTGTATCTTTTTGCTTTCTTTTCATCCTTTTCATGGTGGGTCTGGCCTCGTTCTCGGAGATTTGTACAAATTGACAAAACTGGCAATTTCTGTTAAATTTGCAATTTGTACAAATCGGAATGCACAAGTCTACTAGATAGCAAACATGCATCAATAAAAATCATTGTGTAGCTCCACTACACAATATCTATCCTTGTGTCCAATTACTTTCACGCAGGTTCAAGTCTTTCCTGGTACTGATATATTTCACACAACAATGAAATCACAACATAAGTGATGCAGTCCACAATCACCACAGGACAACGGCCCTCCCTTCATTCACCAACACATTTTTCTCATGGACCTAAGGAATGTATGTCCACTCTAGATTACAATGACCTGTACCTTATCAGACTGTAACCCTTTCACTAGTATCAATGTGTGAAATATTCTGTTTAGGGCATACTAAAGCAGGTACACGACACACGGCCACCCTTATAATAGAAGTGCTCAGTTGGGTCACATAATGCCACGTTATGTGACCCCGAATTAGTAGTGCAACAGCTTGCAGAGACTGATAGACTGTGTGCAAGGTTTGATTGTGAGTGAGTGTGGTGTTAAGAGTGACTAGTGATGAGTTAGCATATCTTATTATAGTGTGCATATTAGAGTATGGTATAATTGAGCGTTTTTCTAGCATACATAAGATTGTCTTCCGCTACTCTGACTGCCTGCAGTGGGGGCTCAGCTGTTTTGTGTCATAAAGGTAATCTATATTTTTCCAGTGTATATAGTTTATTTCCAAATAAGTCACATATACCGTAAATGCTTTAACAATGCATTTTAACATATGTTTAAAAGATGGTGAAATAAAGATAAACATAAAATGCCATAACAATGGACATCATTTTGTATAAAATAATTATTATTATAAAATTGGAAACAGGTTATGACTGACCTTAAATTATTTTTTAAACATATTTATTCTTCTGTTTCCCAAATCTCCAAAATAAATTACCTTTATTCATTTTCTTGGACCAAACTCATGCCATCTGCCTTAA
Organism: Spea multiplicata; assembly: GCA_009364415.1. Classification (NCBI taxonomy): domain Eukaryota; kingdom Metazoa; phylum Chordata; class Amphibia; order Anura; family Pelobatidae; genus Spea; species Spea multiplicata. Next base: position 16,502,185 of record VKOC01000003.1, on the reverse strand, counting down.
TGAAATAAGCCATACAAAGACATTACCTTTTGAACTACACTGTACAATATTTTTGGCATGGGCCCAGTCTATTCCTTTTCCAACATATTCTTGCAACTGTGTTTAATAAATTCCAGCCTGTATCATATTATATTCTTGTTAAAATGTTATTTTTATTTTACTGATTTATTCCAATCCTTTTTAATACATTAAAACAAATAAAAGTTTATTTAGGGGACACCATGGGAATTGTATAAGCAGATCGCTGTATTTATGGTGACTATGTTCCGGACAAAAGAACAGTTTCTGAAAGATTGGATTTCATATTCTAGGGATTGTCCAGCTTATTCCAAGCTAGTTCATATAGCTACATATGTGCAATATTGGATTTCATGCCCCTATGTTTTCTTTTTCACTTTTCCCCCACTCTCTCCATAGAATCCTCTCCTTCCAGCCTTTTTCCAATTTATTTTTTTAATTCCCATATCACGTAGCAATGAATTTCCTGTGCCAATAGATGCTTTCCCTACTTGGCAAAAACTTCTTCTTTTATCATTTTCTTTTCCTTCTCTTCTTATCTGTCCAGCTCAGACCATCTCCAACAAGGTTTCTAAGAAGGAACAAGATAAGGGAGACCATAAATTACATGAGCCACAGGGGTAGCAAGGTTCACTTAGGAATTAATCCGCTTGACCTCTATTGTAATGCCATTGTCTATTGTCCAGAAACGTTTGTACCAACACACTTCCAGTCCAAACTACAGTATTTCCAAAACTTCATGGGCAGCTATAGGGTCACCATTAGAAATCATGGAGTCCAGTACAGACTTAAAGCCTTTGCCTCCAAGATCCTCCCATCAGCCCACCCATGTCTACCACCCATGTCCCATGTCTATCACACTGTCCCACATGTCTACCACCCATGTCCCACATGTCTACCACCCATCTCCCATGTCTATCACACTGTCGCACATCATATGCTCACAAACACTAATACATTACAGAAAAATATGTTAACAGCATGCACTATTGCACACACATACTCTAACACTATAAGATGGAATATATATTCTAATACACTAATGCCATACACACATACCATATACTTACACATGCTCAATCACACACACACCCAGCACTAACACACAGACATACTGATTCTAACACAATACACACATGTATATCTATGCGTGTGCATCATTGTGGGTGGATGTGCTCACAGTGTTAAATAGTTGTCAGTATCTATGAGTTTGTGTCTATGTTGTTTATGTTGGCATTTGAGAGGTCAGGGTGGCTGAAGCTGATTTATGTGGTAGCAGTGTTTCAGCATAGCTTATCATTAATGAAGGTTTAAATGACCACTGACAGCATCTGCTGAGCCCCAACCTCATCACAGGAGCTGCTGAGCCCCCAATCTGCACTAAATGGCCATAATCTGCACTAGTGGATCCCCAGGTGCCCAACCTCCACCTTTGGGCCCCAGGGGCCCAATCTTCACTAGTAGGCTAATAAACTAACTTACAGGCCCAAATAGAGGGTCTCAAGGGTTTTGTCACCCCCTACTGGCTGCTCTCTGCTTCCTCATGCTTCTCATGGCCACATGAAACCTCTTCTCTGTGCTCGTGGTTCTATATGAGCTGTAGGCCCACTTCCCTCACCAATGGTAGAACTGGAAAAGATGATAGATGGTGTTTTCAGCCAATAAAGGGCCCTTGAGTACACCTGTACTGGTTGGAACCCCTCTGATGGCGGCCCTGGGCAGCTATGTATAAAATGTGTCGCTGGTATAAGATTTCAAAAGTGTTTTTTTTCCACCACTATTCAACTATTCGGTTGGTTATGATGATTTCCTTTCTTTTAACAGAATCGGTTTATACGCTTAACCTCTACCATGTTTGGCTCCTTGGGGAATGTCAATGAGCAATCTGGCAATCAGGTATGAGAGGAGCATAGTTATTTAAGCGTTCCTTGACAGGTGACTGCACTGTTAAAGGTACAGATTTAAAAGGTATTGCATCTGTTTTGTAACTGATATCACAAGCTTGGGTAATATGACTATCACATGCTTGCATCTGTTATAATGTCTGTGATACATTTCTGGCACCAGGATTAGTGTTCATTCCTTGTTTTGATATTTGTGATATATTTTTGGCACTGAACTTAGAGTTGGCTATTGTCAATTAAATGAAAGATTATCTCATTTCCGACAGCTTGTGCATTTTTAAATAAAAGTTATTAATAACATATACACGTATAACGTTCCCTAAGTGATCTCTAGGACAATGTCAATTATAATTGTAAGACGTTCTTAGATCACTTATTCTTCCTTGGTGATTATAGCCTTCTTTTTACATCTATGGATATTTAATAAAACAAATCCCAGAAACCTGGTTGTTGGAAATGTCCCAAAAAATCTGTCAGCCATGCCTTGAACAAACACACATCCACAACACAATGTAAAGTAATGTGAGTTAAAGCAGATCAAACGAAAAATCCAGGAATCTACCTTCTGCAAGACAGACATGATGGCGTGATCATTTTTTTGTGGTCAGACAATTATATATTCATATAGAATAAAAATATACGAAGGATCACTGTCTTATTAGAAATATAATTCTATGTCAATCCAATGACAATACAATATTTTACATAGATGTAATAAAATATTTTCCCATTTTGGATGTATCTCCTTTCACAATATGCATTTAAATATAAATGTATAAAGAAGCAATATCTTCCAAATGCTGAAGATACCCAAACTTACTTAAATTATGAATTTAGATTTTCTTTTCATACTGAGCTTGAGTCATAAAACAACCCGGGAGGACTTATTCATCTCTATTTCAGAGGTGGAATAGCAGTGTGAGTGATTTCAGTTTAACCTTGTTAAAACAAGATTCATTTAGAATGTGCTAAGAATAGTGTCTGTAAAAGTAAATACTGCTTATGAAATTTCTAATGGTTTGAACAGGTGGAGGAGTGAATAAGTGAATTATGTTAGGTCAGACTACAAACACATACCGTATATTGAATAGCACGAGCAGCTGCCGCCTCAAGAAGCTGTTTTTATAGTAAAAATGAAAATAATATTTCCCATTAAAGTGCAGACCATGGGCAAATAATAGCCAATAATAATGTAGGCAATTTGATGTGGTTACACTTTCTAATTTGAGTGGGGAAATTTAAAAAAATAATAAAAACAGAGTATGCAGTTAAATATTTGAGCTGATGAGTACCTGCATCATAGGTGATAGTTACGAAAATGTTTGTAGAGTCAGCAGGGCCGGTCATCATGCCATGCATGGGACACCTGGATTAGAGAGCGGGTGCTGGCTGTTACCCTACCAAATATCCTCAGTATATCTGACACCTGCTGGAGGTGGAACAGGCAGCATATTGGGGAAGGCGCAAGGGGTCTATTCCAAGTGTATGGATGTGAGTGGCAACAAGGAGACAATTTGCCTGGATAGTATTTGGTATAGAACCGACCCTTAGAGTCCATAACAAGCCATGTGCAATATGTTTTTCTTACTAAGGGTAGCTACAATTTGAAGGAACATGAGCTTTTTAAAATGTAATCTTCCTGCATTAACTTTATGATGGTGCAGAGCAAGTGCTTCTGCTGGAGAAACCTGGGTCAGAGGGGCATTTGGTAACCTTCTAGGTATGTGTATCAAGATCAGCTTCACTGATAAACGTTGGATCCATTGTTACTTTTCATGGAAAAGAGAGGTTCCAATAAACATCTTTAGTCCATTGCATTCATAACTTCCTGTTATGTGTTTCCATTTTAAAGGTCAGACAACTGTTCTGAATTATTCTGTATATCGATTTAAGCCTGATTCATGCAAACAGCGCAGTGATTATATATCACAAGGAAACTGTATTATAATATTGTTTAAGACAAGTTCAGCTTTTGATTGGTAATTGACCTGGTGGGAGTTTGAGCTGGGTTTACAAGATTTGATGTCACAAATTAAGCAAGAAATAAACAAGTTACATAATCTTGCCTAAAATGTACTTGGTTAAATAAACTCTGCATATTAGTGAGGAACTGTATTATGGTTTAGTTGTTCCACATTTTTTAGCGGTTATTGTTCAAGGAAAAAGTAAAAAATTTGAATGAGAAGAGGGCCAATGGTTTGTATTCATGGGCCTTCAGCTATAAGTATGCAGGTGCCACCCAAAAAAGTAGTTATTTCTTGTGAGAACAGGATGAATTCAGAAATCCAGCCTCATTTGATGGATTCCTAACACAAATGGAATAATGAATCAAACATTAACCTTGTTAAAGATGTCATGGAACCCACATCGGGTAATCTGTCTAACTCTTGATACATCAGTTGAAGATTTGTGTCTGCATCAGTTACAAAATGCAGAACTCATTGTTACCAACGTGTACAGTGTTGAAACTCTAAGGGAATATTTTCAAAATGTTTTGAACACTATCACATATAAATGGTAATAAAGAAAGAAAATACAAAATAACCAGCTTTTCACTTATCAGACTAGAAGTAACATTGCTATTCTATAATCTTGTGCTGCCAATGGTATTCCATAAAGCAATGACAGTCCACAAAGCACTCCCTCTGTTACAGTAGATGGTATGGAACCACAGCTGGTATTATTGTTGCTGTAACAATACTTGTGACATCTACAGTTACCAAAATACTGGACTCCAATAGCATTAAAGATGTATCATGGAAGGAATCAATGTGGATGCTAGACTTTTTCCATTGATAGAATTCTGAAATGCAGAGATGTCTGGTTCAGCATCTTGCTGGTATGAGCTTGGTTAGCCGGGTTCATGATGACTAGAGAAAGATTTCACCCTAATGGGTTGTTTTATGATAACTCTCTAACTCAGTCCATAAGGGTGTTCATCCAATTAAAGGTATGGTGATATGCAAATTTAACTCCATGTTGTTCTCAATTATGCATATTCTGATTTATTCTTACACTTACATATTCATAGTGAACTTGGAAATTCTCCAAACAAAAGTCTTTTTAATTTGGCATTTGTCCATTTATCTTTAGGATTCCTAAACTAACTTTATGTTAGGAAACAAAACTTTGAATTAATCCATGTCATGTTTTATGTTCTGTACAGAACTCCAGAGTGACTTCATGTCAATGTCTGTGCTGCCAACTGAAATATTAGAATGTCAGAACACAGGCGGGATTCATTCAGACTTGCACATTGGACCACATATAGCAGTTGTGTATCTCTCAGAAAAAAAACTAAAGTATCAGTCTTCTATAAACAAGCTGACATTATTTTTCTTGCAACCACCTTTCTTATCTATTTGACCCTATTTGCACCGGATTACTATATGTCTTTTTCCAATTGAATTAATCAGCATCTGAAATATTATATGCACTTCAGATAACAAGAATATTCCAGAATATATTATGTGCAGGCTATCAATGCAAAATCGTTAGCGAGTCTGCTGAGATTGGACTGGACTGTTGGCAAGTGGAAAATAACTCTTGGGCAATATTGTCACATTCATACAATGTAGGGCACAATATATTACTTATACCATGCAACATTGGGTTGGAAGAAATTGAGACTTAAGTGTCACTAATCCGCTTTAGCAGGGGCGTAACTAGAAACCATGGGCCCTGGTGAGAAAATTGCCCCGGGCCCCTAACAGCTAGTCGGTGCTGTCATTGCCGCCAAACAACTTGTCTGTGCCTTCTTTGCCCCTTGCCCGGCCTTCAAAAATACAACATATATAAACACACTTACACAAACTACAAACACTTACTCACACTTAACACTTACACACTCCATCTCACCCCCGCTTATACATACATGCTCACACACACAGAAGCACACATCCATGCTCACACACACACAGAAGTACACATCCATGCTCACACACACAGAAGTACACATCCATTCTCTCACACACAAGTAGGTATACATCCATATACAGACACATATACATATATCCCACCCCTGCTTACCTCTAACCACTCCTGCAGCTTTCTCTCCAGCCTCGGTTTCACTGGTGCAATCCAGGTCAAAAAAGGCCCTTCCTAACCAATTTTGAACCTATACGAGGAGACAGGAACAAGGGGTCACGGAATCACAGTGTGCTCTAGTTGTGTACTTGTTGTCTGGGGGCTGCCGTTCTCTCACCAGCAGGGTGACTGGACACACAAACCCATGCAACATAAAGGGCTAGGAAAGGGAGGGTTCTAAACAGCCAATCAGAACATCTCTCTATTAATATCATTTCACATCATATATCTTTAATGAATACATTTCTATAAAAAAATACAATTCACAACTTTGTATTGTTATTGTTCTTTCACTTTACTTTTAGAATGGGGTAGCCACATAGCTATGAAACAGGTTATAACTCAGTTGTTACAGTGCTGTTACTTAACACTTTATTATAGATATTAAAAAATAAAATAGATGAGACCAAGGACTGATTACGGTTTGAGTTTTTAAAGCAGGAATTATTATATATGGGCTAGAAGTATGGGCAGGGGCAGTACCTCAACCAGAATTCAGCTAAAAGGGGTGTTCCCAAAACGGGAACACACACAAACATATTCGCTACAAACTTTTGCAGAGTAGAGTACAACAGTTATACCAATTAACAGATATGGTAATGAAAAGCCAAACGAACATTATAATAATAGTTATAAAGAAGTACATCTCATATATACAAAAAGCCCTACACATTTAACTGATCTGTCCACTCCAAGTAGGGATATCACATACAAAACTATTATCCTAAATCCATTTATATCAAGTGCAATAGTATCACAAATCAAGGATGCAGAATAGCAATTAGAAGCAATTCTATGGAGGCATTGCAGCAATACAATAAACATTGGTATTTTCTTTATAAATAAATATTTTATATTTAAATCAATGTTAATTAAACAAATGAATCCAGTTCTTTTGTCTTGGCTAGACATTTCACTTACAATCTTCTAAGAACAAAAATCACAACTATTGCTAATGAAAAAAACTGTTGAAAATGTGTCAAAGAAAGCCTGGGATAAAAAAAGTGGTATTAATAACAACTACTTAATAGTAAGTCACATTAGCAGATGCATATTGCTGCTGTTAAGAAATTAAGTATATGTTCTGTGTTATTACAGGTGTTTTACAAACTGAATTACCTAATAACTTGTAATGTCTGAGCATGGATGATATAGAAACAGTAAAAATATGTGCTGAGCACTTGGATACATTTAAAATGATGTGTTCTCCAATATGTACAATATCAAATCCAGTTACATACAGTGTTTGACTTTATAAAAGAAGGTAGAAACATATAATCAACATACTAACATTAATTTAGATTGGAAAAAAATACAAAATTCCATCAAGTCCAACCATGACAAGGAAAACTGTTGAGTTAAAGAAAAAAAACACATATTAAAGCCAAACATCAGTATTAAGAACAGAACCACTCAAAATGTTTTTTATCATGCAAAGAGTAAAAAGGTCTAAGCCAACTGTGGTTATTGGTTCATGAGAACATGGAATAAGATCTTGACCATTTGGGAACGCGTCTGTTAATTTATTTCCCTTCACTTGTTTTTACACACGCACAACACACGCAGAGAGTAGAGCAATGTATCAAGAGATAGAAAAGATTTCAGTAGGTAAACATTGAGACTGGTGAAGCCTAAAGGGTGTTTCTAATGTGTAGCTGGAATATTGTTAATGTATGCTGGCCAATGTCATGAAGTTCTTTTCCAGTTCAGTATTAAAATTTCTGCAGGCATCATTTGTAACAATTCTATATGTTTATATACTCTGAGGTTGTACATCATGTAAAGACTACAGAGGGGAGCAGGACAGGTGAGTCTTCGATATCCTAAAAGGGCTATTGGTCGCTAATGAAGCTGACCAGGCTCTGCCCATTCCTTGGACTTGTCGCCATAGGCCATAGGCATGATAGGCAAATATCTATACTTGACAAGGATCTGTACCTGAACACAGATAAATGCTCTAGTTAATCCCCGCCTGATTTTGTACGTTTGCCCACTGACATTATTTTTTGTTGTTGTTATTCTGTCTCTCACTGTTCAAATAAACCATTAACATTATAGAATGACCATGTCTTTGTCAGTGGGCAAATGTACAAAATCAGCAGGGGATCAAATTATTTTTTCCTTCACTGTACACAAATAAAGATATGATAGGTAGATAGATAGATCGATCGATCGATAGATAGACACATAGGCTGGCACAGTGCTAGATATACTGTATGTGTTTAGAAGTATTTCTTCCGGGCAATAATCCAATTGATGGTATCTTATAAGATTGCATTGCGGATGTAATAGCTTTCACTACTCGATGAGCTATTTTTTGTTTTATTTTCTTTCCATTGCAACATCAGGAATGTAGACATCTGAAAGACATCAATATTAACCAGGTGTTCTAAATCTGGTTACACCCAGTCTTCTGGAAACTGCTTTGAAGCAAGTTGTACAATCTTTTTTGTAGAAGTCTGTGTAAATGAAGCATGGGGAAATGCCTTTACTCAAACTGGATCTGTCCCTTTCTTCAGGTCCTGCAGGTTACATTTCTGTACACTAAATAAACATACATTTTGAAAACCCACCATCAGATGTATCTTAACTCCCTACTCTGTAGAACTGCATGATTAGTTCTCCGCATTAACTGGCTCATTGTTAACTTGCTAATTGTTATTGATTGGTTTAGGCAGCAATTTTAAGGATGATTGAGAAGGAAGGTGAGAAAGTCAGAACAGAAAATTGATTAAATAAGGCTGGATCTGTCACAGGCTGCCATCAATCTCAACTCCATCAGGTGAACATTTGGGCTATATAGTTATACTGATAAAAAGGAAAAGCTAAAGGTCATTTTGTTAAAAGTAATTTAATTATGTAAAAAGCTGTGGCTACGACACCAATTCTCACTCCTGGTATTTTGGTTTGTAGAAAATACAAAGATCAAATGGCAACATGAAAAGAAGAAATATTGAAGTAGAAAGAAGAAATATAAGAAAAAGGGCAAGAGACCAATGGTATAGATGATTTTTAAAAAAAATATAGATTTAATGTGAATTTAGAATTTTTAAACTAAACTGTGCTAAATAATTAGTTCTGATAAAAAAATGGATTGCAGCAGATCATAAATCATAAATGGCTGCTGTTTAACCATGTACTCTTATATAGACATGCATTTACAGCACCATCGCTGACTAACTGTTATTATTATAAAATTATAAGTCTGATGCATACATAAAAGCGCATTTGTGTTAAGCTAGGGTCGGCCTTAGGTTTTCAGGTGCCGTGTGCGGGCTGCCCCCTGTCATCACCCCTAGAGTTTCTTTGTCGCCGCCTTCACTGTACATACCTACCTAGCAAACAAACACTTTCAAAACACAAACACACTCTATGTCTCCCCACTCTTTATATCCATCTCTCACCTTTCTCAGTACCCTCCTTTATCTCTCCCTTTCTCTTTTTTTTTTTACTTCATCCTTTTTCCCTACCCTTTTTTGTTTTTCTACCCTCCACTTTCTCATTCTCTTTCACTTTTCTCCTTATCACTCCCCTTTCTATTTTATACCTCATCTTTGATTTCCCTTTCTCATTATCTCTCCTCCGTTTCTTTACGTCATCTCTCCCCTTTACTCTTCATATCTCTTCCTGTTTCACTTTATTTCTCCTCTTTCTCTTTATCTCTCCATTTTCTCCCTACCTCCCCGCTTTCTCATTATCTCCTCCTTTTCTCATTATCTCTCGTGCTTCACATTATTTATTATTTTTTCTCTTTATCTCTCTTCTTTCTCTAGGTCTCCCTCCTTTGAGCCAATCTCTCCCCCTTCTCATTATTACTCTCCTTTCTCATTATCTCTCCCCTTTTCCCCATCTCTCTCATTATCTTCCACTTCTAACTATCTCTCCAATTTCTCTCTTGTCCTTTCTCTGTATCTTTCCATTTTCTTACTATCCATTCTATACTATTTATCTCTTCCCTTTGTCCCCATCCCTTATCCTTCCAATGTCCTGTGGTGAGAGCACCACATCTGTTCAGACCTCTGTCTCAGTGCTTTGCTTCAGTGCTCAGCATGCATTGCAAGGGAGGTCTGTATGAACAGACTTTGCACTCCCTTTATTTTGGGCTGGATAGATCAATGATCTCCCCAACCGGCCTGCTTTTCCAGCAGCGGGTAGTGCAGACCTGCTCTGGAGAACGCGGGCAGGAAGGCAGCCTGCCTTGCAGAGAGAGGGCCGGTGAAGGGAGATCTTAAGAAAGGCACTGTCTGTGGTGACAGGACAGGCCAGGCAGTGGCAGACAGATACATCCAGCCATATTAGAAAAAATAAGAATTGATACCCCCAAATAAGAAAGGTAGATGAGGAGCAACAGCAGCAGTAGTAGCAGGGCACTGGGCCTGGGTAGACACAAAAAGTGGTTCCCCCAGAGTAACAACGGTAAAAGAGGAGCAGCAGTAGGGCACTGGGCCTGGGCAGGCAGCCCTTTGTAGCAGTAGTGCATTTCCCAAATACTATATATTATACATAATAAAATGCCTGGTTTTGTCACCAATGTTTATCATTGAAGAATAATATATGATATGATAGAAACTGTCTTAATACCAAGAACAGTTAAATAAACTAAAACTAAAATGCACTGTGGGCAAGCACAATCAAATACCTATTTTTTGTGTGTTGACCAAAAACTAGACATTTTCTCCTAATATAAATTGGGAAAAAATGATGTAGTCCCTGTAAGTGGTATTTATAAATTATATACATACACTACAGTAGTAGTCAGTCAATAGAAATCCCAGTCCTTTTGAATACAATTTTTAGAAATAACTATAATATTATAACATTTTGTATCGCTCATGAGTTTTTTAGGTGATCAACTTTGACTAAAAACTCTATTTTCTCTTTAACTATTTTCTCTTTTTTCTTATTAACAGTAAAACCCATTTTTCTCATTATAACCCGCATATTGCAGAGGACACACTCTCCGATAAATATCTCCTCTCCTGCTTTACTATATCTATAGCCAAAGGGTTAGAAGAAATTCATCATCACGTAAGCTTTCAATGAATCCCTTTATTCTGCTTGGAAGTTCATGTCCAAAACTCTAAAACAGAGGCATTACACATTGACTTGGACAAACTCATTCTATCCTGGCATCCACATTCCTGAATTTAATGGTTTGCAATTCACTTGATTGTTTGTGGAAAATTTCCTTGCTGAATATTAATGTTTAAATACTTTAAGTGTTAAAAATGTAACTCATTTTTACTGTTAGCATACGTTTAACAATAAACTTTTGTCTGATATCTCTAATAAAGATAAAATATCTGAACTCATCGTCTATTTTTTTCATGATCTGCTCATTAGAAATTCCCTGATCATTTTTTCCCTTTTTTCAATATGGAAATTAACACTGAGAATTAGTTTTACATTTGACATAAATATCAATGGTCATTAACCACAAGTTAGAAAAATTACTTCTAAATCCATCATAATTATCTAAAAAATATGCAAATTGTTAGGACTGGAAACTTAGTGTTCTGTATCTTTTTTTTTACCAGTTGAATGTTTTTGGCTTTTATTCTATATACAATCCCAGGTGTTTGACCACCAGATCTGTGTTGTACTGTTACTATAGGTAAATTTCCAAAATATATTCTCGGAATAAAAGATCCAATTGACTTTTGATTCCTTTAAGCTTAAGTCAGGGTAGCTAAGAATATGAATGCATTCATACGGCAGTCATTTCATAAGTAGGGTACTGTCCAAATATGACTGACACATACAATATAAGTAGCCAATTTTATTTTACTGTTTCCCTTTATAGCTGGTAAACCTCTACGGCTCTCTTTGTCCCAGATGAGGATAAATTTGCCAGGGCTTTCCAAAATAAATATTTATATTTGAGGAAGAGATTAGCAATTGAAAATAAAGTTAGTTAATTTGTTTTCTTAAATTGTGCATGCTAACAGTGGAAAAAAATTATCTGGGTATTGAATTTGAAACTTATATTTAAATATGTTATATCAGTCTTGTACATTTTATCTAAAATGGTTTGCATCACTTAAAATGTATTAATATATATATATATATATATATATTTATAATATATAAAATAATAATATAATATTAAATTATATATATATATATCTACATTGATATTTTGTTTCGAATGTTAATTTTTTGGTCTCTGGTACTTAAAACTAAAACAAAATCACTATAGGACAATTTTGCTAGTTCTCCTATGGAAACATGAAGAGTAATTTATATTTTCACAAAGAAACCGGAAGGTGCAAATACATTGTACTCTTAAAAAATACAAAACTCATCCAGAATTGTAAATGGATAGCCTGGGCTTAATTACTAAAACATGACGTGAGCCATGTACACTTGCTGCACAACATTTATTAATGTTGCAGCCTTATATAATGGTTGACAATCTTTTTCTTCTGCTTGTTTTTAATCATCTCGAGTGCATAAATATTTATATAGACTAACGTAACTGACTTTAAAACATAAAAACATTTTTCGGTGTATATCATGAAAAACTTTGTCTGAGAATTTTAAACTTTAGTCTAAGTATTACTTTATGGAAACAAGTTAGTGCAATTAACCTAAATATTTTTCAGGTCTCACGGACATTTATTATATTCCCTATGAATATGCTAAATTGGACTATTTTTTAAACATTTCCATACAGCAATATACATATAAAATATTCTTTGATATATAATATAAGGATTGTGGTATATAAATTACATCTAAGAATGCGCCATTCCTTTATTCCATTGGAATTCCATTATTGCAGGAATATCTGACAAATCTGCAGATAAACACAAATTAGTCTATGTACTTCATCCCAAATAAGAAAGGTTTTCCTAGGGACCTCTGGCACCCAAAGTTTGATATTCTGGAGTTCAAAAGACGCATGTACGATCACAGACACACTCAAGGTTATTTGTCTTAAGGTAAAAAAACAGCAAAGCAAGCAAAATAAAAATACTTTTATGACAATATGCAGTGGCATATTCTGGCTTAGACCAACTAGGCATATAACAGCAGGTCCAGGGGGTGACAGCCGCTCTACTGTATAACAGCCAATTGCCCTAGGTCAATAAGGGTCCCTGTAGCGCCACTTCTAAATCAAGAGATCAGCTGCCAACATACGACATGATATGATTGGTGCTCAGAAGAAGGATGGTGGCACATTAGCATACCTGGGAACTTCTTTGCTCCGGATACCCGGAGCTTTCCCTTGCGGGACGCGGCCAGGAGTGCGCACTGACGTCGGTGGGCGGTCCCGCTGACATCGGGGGCATTCCTGCTGATGTCGGAGGCGTTCCCGCTGATGCCGGGGCGTTCCCGCTGATGTCGGGGCTTTCCCGCTGATGCCGGGGCGTTCCGCCTGCCGGGGCTTCCCGCTGATGTCGGGGCTTTCCCACTGATGTCGGGGGCTTTCCCGCTGATGCCTGGGGCGTTCCCGCTGATGTCGGAGGCGTTCCCGCTGGTGCCCAGGCGTTCCCGCTGGTGTTGGAGGCGTTCCCGCTGATGCCGGGCGTTCCCGCTGATGTTGGGGTGTTCCCGCTGATGGCGGGCCGTTCTCGCTGACAGCAGCAGGAAACACTCCCATTTAAAAAAAAAATAGGCAGGGAGCGCGATTGTCAAGACCAAAGAGAACAAAGAGAAAAGGACCTGCTTACTTTATCATACAAATGAATACAAACACAACTTTAAACCTCAATTTAAGCTGGTTTGGCGGTGAATGCTATCTTCTGTTCCTTAATGTGTTATTTAGCATGGTGGCATTTAACTGAACAGGGGACTTGTGGCAATACATTTCCCAACCACAAAAATAAGTCCTTACTTATTTCCATAACTCTAAGAAAAAAAGAATAGAAATGAGGTTCAGGCATTTGTGCTCCAGAAAGGTGGAAAGTGAAAAGTTGAAGATTACTTTATAAGCCCTATATTGTCAATCTATATTTTTGGCCCAGGAAAGTGATTTATTGGGAAAAAAATAAACCGAATCCAAATAAAAAACAAACAGAGGAAAAAATCTAGTAGCTTTCATGGGCCTATAAAGGTACCAACTGCACCTCATTGTTGAGGTTCCTGAAAGCTAAAGCATTTTTTGGGGATTGGTGGTTCTTTTAAGCAGGGGAGGTCTGTCTTGTATCTTCCTTCCGGAGTCCCCTAGGGTTGGTGGGCAACTGAACTGAGTGTTTTTAATTGCGCTAGAATCGGTAATACAGAGCTGCTATTAACACCAAATAAATATGTTATTGCCTTTTAACTGAGGTTTATCTTTTCATTATCTTTTCATTATCTCCATTTTTTTTAGCAAAACCAGCATTTGCTCCATTTCTTTTTATTTATTTATGTATAAAGATTTAGTAAGGAGCACTAAGTCAGAAATACATAACTGGTTTGGCATCATAAATGATTACATTATTCTGATGATGACAAATTCAAGAACAAATATAAAACTTTGAACACATAAAAAGACACGTGGCCACCCTATCATTTATTACAAAATGACATTGTGTTGTTTGGAATCAAATTCAAAAAGTATTTAATCAAAGCCAGGCACTGAAATCTTAGCCCAAAATGGCCAGTGCATAAATGATCTCAATTTATTGGATATCTAATAGATGTTAATAGGAGGAAAGTCTACCTATCTGCCAGAAAGACTGGTGCCAGAACTGCTGAGGCTTCTGATCCTGAAGTGGATGAAGTGAGTTGGCTAAAAACACAAAGACATGGCACACAAACCAATCTCTCCTCTTGCTTTTGTGGAAATTGCCTCTTGTGCCAGCTACTCGTCCTTACTTTTCCTTTTATGTAAATATTTCCTTTGAGTTTCTTTTTTGTAACATTTAAACTTTTTGCAGCATACTTTTTTTTGCAGTCCATATAAAATACTACTTGCAAAATCCGGTTATATTCTTGTGATCCTTCTGAATAGCATGATTTTAGTTTCATTGGTTATTATACAAAAGACTATGTACCTGTTTTAATCTATAATCATTTAGAATGATATAGAATGAATATATTGTTCATTATTTGCATCAATAGAAGGGGTGAAATCTCACTTTTCTGTCTTTTCTTTGCCAAGTTTCCATCCATTGAAGGGGTGAAATTTCACCTGTCTGCCTATTCCCTCTGTAAAAACTTTGGAATTTGTAGAAGCATTAAGTGTCTGAGATAATATGCATTATAAAGGGTCAACTGAGATTTTGTAATATTTTGGGAGAGCTAGAGTTATAGAACGGTGCAGCACGTCATTGCCATTTTCCCTTTAAGATAGTTATGGCAATTTGCATCCTGAAATTTCTTCTAGGAATATTTTAGAGCGTTCCGTTATCTACATGTTCATTAATCATTACATCTTCATTAATATATGAGTTGCTTGTGAGTAACTGTAAATACCTGCTACTTATTACTAAGTAAGTTGAGCTAACCTGCACCTTGTAAAAAATATTTTTAAAAAAAGGTTTCCAGGATACCAAGGGGTGGACAGATAATCTTCCTTTTCTCCAACCCCATATAAAGCTTTTAATTTGTCCTGGAGGGGGCATAGATAAATTATACGCCTCCTTATTTAAAATAGAGTATATTATTCACAATTCAGTCAAGATAAACGTTTTGCAAGTGACATTGGTAGCATATCCCATGGAGCGACGTAACCTCAAGTTGTTCTTCTGCATGTAAGCTATATATACGAAATACAGTGTGTTGGAGACCCATCAGACCGTCAAGGGGTTAAGTGCTTTTGTAATGTTACATATTATTTGTAATGTCTAAGTTCAAAAAGTTCAGGGCATTCGTTGGGAAAAAAAAGTCAATCTGTCAATCGCTAAAAAGTGGTCTTGTATAATCAGATGAGATCAGTGAATAAAACCAGGGAACATTAATCAAACAAATTGCAGAGTATCCAAAGCCACAACAGTGCATACATTGAAATGTTTCAGGAGGCAGCATATTCCTTTACTGACATTTCTTTTCTATTGAATTGAAAGTTGTACTTCTCAGAACCAGCCAAGTCATTGGAACTAGTTAACATGTGTTTCGTGTTTTTGCCTTTAGGGAATATCTGCCAAGAAAATGGTTCTTGCCAATCTTTCTTATGCGCATTACAACAAGTAAATATTATCTTACTTTGAACTCTTTCCATATTTGTCACATAAAAATGCTGCCAATAGCCGCTCCGTTATGTGAATCAGACTGAATTTATTTATTTACTGTGCTCTAAGTTTTGTTTATATTCTTGATTTCTCCAAATTTTTTCTCCTTCTTACCAGTTGGTAAAGAAACTACTTTTGTTTTTAAAACCGCTGTAATATTACAATTTACAATTACAATGACAATTTGTAGACAGAACTATTTATTAATGCGCAAGTTATTTTAACTCTGACCTAAGCCTACATCTGCTATCCCACTCTCTGCCAGTTTGCATTTAGTGGAATGGTTTGCTCTGTAGTCCAAACATTGTTGGTTTTACCCAGACTTCTGGATTAAGATACATCACAATTGTGTCATCCTAGATCTTAAGCCAGAAGTCGTCCCAAACAATATTAAAAAACCCTTTTATGTTACTTGACATTTCCTCTGTTAGCCAGCCTGCCATTATGCTAACAAAACTCATTCTCGGATGGCATTAATTTAAGGTGTAATACACAATCCAGATCATTTCAGGACCACATTATTGTAATATATGCCTGAACTAAAAATACACATCAGAAAGTGACATGTTTTGTCAATATATGCCGACAAATGTACTTTGATATATATTTTAATAAAGACAAAATATAAGAAGGGACCTATTAACCAAACCCTAAGTTGGTCTAAGATCTCTCTGTACAGATATGTGATCATTCTTGGATGAATATTCAACAGTTTTGAACTCTAGTATTGACTAAGTTAAACTTGACTGTAACTCCCTTGGTCTGTACTTGGTGGTGGTGAGGACGCATTGAACTGAAATCCGGAGCACCTGCTCATTGTTCTTCATCCACACCTATCTGTAAGGATGAGAGAGGTGATTGTCTGCAGTTTGTCCCTGGTGACAACTCAAAACCCAAGAGTTCAAGTGAGGTTATGAGATGGTAATGCAGACCTCCCTGAGCTCCAGTTAACAATTATTGGCCAAGTGTGGAACACTTGTATAAATGAAACTAATACAGCACTAAGGACAGCATGTGCAACCACTGCAGGTTCACTAGAAGCAGAAGGTTAACTCAGAATCTTGTCCCCTGAAGGGTTGTCAACTTTGTAAGGATATTCTATGTATAGACTAGCTAGAACTAGAAGTAACTGCCAACCTGAAAAGTAACGTCTTTGTTGAACGCAATAGGTAGGAGCTGACTCTACATTGAATTCATGAATGGTTTTGCCCAATTCTGCATAATTTAAGATGAAATACAGTTGAGATGCACAGCTTGGTGGAAAAATATTGTAACTATGTAAACCCCACATAAAAAAACAAACCCTACTAAATGATGCATAACCGTAAGGCTAATTTTTCATTTCACTCGGAGTGCTCTTATAAGAAACATGTAGTGAGAACGCACAGATATATGTATGTATTAAGATCCATAGCACCATGCAGAAGACATTGTGTCTTTACTATTATTAACCCCTTTACACAAGTGAAATTCCCTTCATGACTAATTGAAAGAAATTTAAGAAACTTGATCAAACAGACTTATTTTTTATATGACAAAAAACTCCTGAGATGCGAGCCGATTAATTAAGCACACTCACTCGTCCAATGAAGAAGAGTAGTCACAGAAGTTTGGTAATAAATTTCAAGCTTTAGTCAATCTCTGTAAAGATTACTTATAGAATAAGCTTTTTTTGGGCGAAATACATAAGATGATAACAATTGGGATTGTGCCATCCATGTGATATATAAAACCTGGCAATTTTCATGAAATAATCACTTATGTCTGGTTTTAGAGTCAGTTATACAGATTATTAATTTTTAACTCATAAAATGAAATACCTGTTTTTTTTTTCATTCTGTATAATCCTTTTGCTTCCACAGGGAGCTACTATGTTTGAACACCTGAGAATTAATTATGTGATTTTTACCATATGTGAAAGTATATGATTGCATTCCATGGGGTTTATTGGAATTAACCAGTGAACATAAAAGGCTCATGTTATTAGTCCAAGTGTGGTAAATTTACAATATTGCCTGCTTTAGAAAATGCCATTAAATTTTATTCTTATATCAATCATAAGTCAAGTGACCCTAAAAATATGTAGGAGGTAAAATACTTTAATTACTCTACTTTTACCTATCAATACTTATACGGAGTCATAGTTAAGGAGGGCGAAAAAGCACAAATCCATCAAGACCTTTCTTGAAGGGGTACTATATCCATATTTTCATGATAAACACATATTTCATGATAAAAAAAAATGGATAAGCCCATTATTCATGGTCTTCAGTGCGCTCAAGTAAGTGTCATCTGTCTTATTTTACTCCTCCCCTGCTACCTCTACTTAAAGTAGGGAGCATACCTTGGCATATTTCTTGTACATGCTCAGTAGAACTTCAATTTTAGCCAATGGGATTTAAAGTCCTATTGAAATCAATAGTAGCAGCAGTAGCCAATCATATATATGTTATCTGTACACTGATGTCTTGCTAGCATACATGCGATAAACTGCTGCTCCAATAACTTCAATGTGACAAAAGTGCTATTACTCATGTGCAAGAAGTTGACATGGTAATGTTGCCTGGTTTCAGTAGAGGCAGTTAGGAAACAAAGTCTAATTTTCTAACTTTAACACAAAAATGCATGTTCCAAATTGCATGCAGTGAAGTGCACTTTAACATATGTTACAAAATCAAAATATAATTCTTGGGCTAGACTCTTCCTATGATATCCATCATATTTACCGTATTTGCTCTAAAAAATACCCCTCGTCTTATATTTGGGATCGTCTTATAATCAGACCTCAAATGAGGTCTGACTATGAGACTAAGATCCAGATCCCCCGCAGTGCTGCAGGGGACCTGGATCCTCCTGCCCTGGTGTGTAGTCGGGGCAGCGGGTAGACGTCTACGCGATTTGCGTAGGCAACTTCCGCTGCAGCCGGAAGGAGGTGCGGTTAGCAGTAGAGGTTGTATGGGCAGTACATAGGTGTGTGTGAGGTCATTGTATGTGTTTATATGTGTGTGTGGGCAAGTGTGTGTAAGGGCAGTCTATGTGTATATGACTGTAAGCAAGTGTGTGTAAGGGCAGTGTATGTGTGTGGGCAGGCGTGTGTAAGTCAGGTACATGTGTATATATATGGATGTGAAGCTGTAGCCTTACCTTCATAGAACAATATGAGGATGATGATAATAATTGTCTTAAATGTTAGGAAAAAAAGAGAATTTTTCATTAGGTATTAATAATACCTTCAAAGGAGATGTTGATTTAATGAAATTATGTAATCTTGAAATGTTGCTTCCAAAGTTAGATATTACTTTCATATATACTGTCTTACAAGGAAATCAGTCAAACCAATCTTTTCAGTGCTGAGAAAATAAATATGATTAACATAGACATCACTTACTACTCCCAGTGGAAAATACAAGGAGGAGTATTGTGCCAGCTGTGTTGGCTGAAAGTCCTAAATAACTGTATGGAATATATTATAAATTGAACTATTTTAGTATGAGACATAGATATGGACTTCTAATTGCATAACATGTTTGGTTTATCAGGACATGATTATTGGGAAGATCCAAACATAAACGGTTTACTCTCTCTGACGTCTGTAAAAAAGAATTTCCTTAAATCGATGGAGAGCCAAGAAGTTTCTGGGAATATGACCATAGTTTTCTCTCTTCATTCTTCTCTCCATTGTACTATGGCATTTTAAGTAAAATCAGTTTTGTGTATAATACTTTCTTTCAAAGAACAAGCATTTAATGTAATTTCCCAGAGGTTAGGTTCTGTTGCAAATGTCAGCCAATTCAACTTTTTTTGTTTCAAATTCCAATAATGTTTCCAAGTGTAGTTACTAAATCATGAGTCAAAGAGAATCTGAGAAGTGTGCTGCATGGAATGATAGTGTCACATATGCACGATGGACAACTGTTACTGGTAATGACTTGTAACAAATGGTGAAAAAATAATCCTATTGCCAGGGGGGTCAGGAAGAGGTTAATCTAAAATACAAAAAATGCTCAAAAGGGGAAATGATCACAGCATTAATGACCAGAATCATGATTATGGATTGCTAGTCATGGGATCACTAGTGTCTGGACTACCATTACATTAATTTCCAGTAAGAATGTGAAAATATACCCTAATAACATAGTTATGTTATAAGTTATAAGTTATGGCTGTTTACAATATTGGTATGGTTTAATATTTATAACTTTTAGAAAAAAAATGAACAGCAAATGAAATTCTAAACAATCAAGGAACAAATATACTATTGAAATGTATTTAAAATTAATGTTCAGCAATTTAAATACTGAGGTTTTTTTGCTTTCTGATAATACAATTTATTCTCAGTTGAAGTTTAAACAGTTTAGATCAATTATTTATAATAAATTAACTTTAATTATTAAAAGTGAACAAATATTTATAAATCATTGTATTTATTGTGTGTATTAGAAGCAAATATACTCTATTTGACACACAATTCAAAATATAGTAGTATTATATGAATAAGATTTGCTTTGTCCTGGACATTCAACCATATGACTTCATTTTTCCAAATTATTTACTTCACTGAGCAGGTCAAAGAAAAACTTATATATAGAAATATAAATTAAATATTAACTGTGTTTGAAAACACGGTTTGTTCTTCAACACTTTCATGGGAACGGCTTTCAGCCTCATATACCACAAACATAATTCACCCAGAGAAGTAGTAGTGCGGTCCTATTAAATATTAAAATAATTAAAACACAGAATTTCAATCTGAGCTGTAATTGTGCAAGAAAACCCAGAGCTTTCGTTTAGATTGATGCAATGGTTCATAAAAATTTTTATTTTCCATAAACTTCAGAAATACTTAAATCAAAATAGCAACCTTCTGGCAGGTTGCTGACTCATTCAATATGGTTAATTGGAATATATTTTAAGTGCAAAGTCTCAACAGGCTTACACAAATAAATATGGAGCAGAGGTCTATCCAGTCATTAGGTTATTACAATCTTTAACATTTTACAAGTTTCAGGTTTCAGTCTTAAACATTTCTGCTGCAAGCCGTAAATATATCAAGTTCATGAAAAGCATTCTTTCCGCTGTCTGTGAATGTATTCATACTCAATGAAATGACTGTAAATTTTTGCTATAAATTGAATACCTGATTAGATTTTTATATGGATAAAGTTTTCCATGCTTAACCACTTGTTAATATCACAACTGCACCAAAAGTCTCTTGCTGCTAAATCCAAAGGTCAACACGTACTACATTTTCCAGAGGACTGCCGTCTGCCCAGCTGCAGAGTAATATCGGATGTGTAGTGATCAAACTATGTTGGACATTACAAAGAACCATCTATGTTGACAAGACTGGGTAGGCTTTTTCACTTAGCAGCCAACCTTGGTCTTAATGTGGCAGCCTTTTGATTTTTTGCTTTATAACTTACCCCAAAACTCTCGTTCTTACAAGTTCCTCGGTGTATTCTAGACGTGTATTTGTAGCATCTCCCCTGTTATGATACATTTCTAGAATGAATAAGGGGGTCCACATGTGTGCCGGGATATTTGTGCAGACATTTGTGGTACAAGATGTGCATTTCAAGTGGTACTTTTCTGTACCTTTGTTTGGATGTTGATGGGACCACTGGTTTCAAAATGCACTCACTGGCTGTGGATAAGAGCTCATACACTTGCACGAATCCAACTCTTTATTTATTAAGTGTTACATCCAAGTGTCATTTTTCCCAGGACAGACATGAGGAGATGTCTAAACCTACGTACTGTAGGCTAGATTAAACACATACAAGAAAGAGCCATGTGTAAAAAGGTAATCCCACTATAAATGTACGTTGTAGATTGAAACCTTAAAACTATACTCACTATACCAGGGGTGCTGACCACTGAACATAGGATTAACACGTCTGGGTTCGAAGTGGATCTTGGCTTATTGACATCCATATTGTTTGATATTAAAATAAAACACAATTTTATCACTCCATGGCAGGAAGGTGGCCTGTAGGGCCACATACTTACTGTAACGTTCAGGTCCTGCAATGAGTGCCTGCCAGCTGGATATGTGTGGCTATAGGCGCTATAAGAACATGACGGTGGCCATATGTACGTTATAAGGCACCTGCTGGCCTTAAAGTGCTAAGACTTCTTAGTCATTCCCAGTCTGGCCCTGGTACACAGTGTACTTATATGTGGCAAATCTGCTATGGCATACTATTAAACCAGTTATACATGACATATTTAATGTTTAAAGTTGCAGGTTGCCTAAAACAATTGTAGCTGGAATAGCTTGGATTTATGTAGGTATACATTTCTTCATAATTAATATGCATTAAATAAAATGGAATAATGCTTTAATCACATTACAAATTCTAAAGATAAAATCAATAGCATATGACTGTCCATGAAAAAATGAATTCCTTAATCCTATTTTAGGGTTAGGAACACAGATGGATAAGTGGATGGACGGACCTATCAATAATGTAATATATGCAATAAATGAGTACATGCAATGATATAAATTAAAAAATACAATTTGTATACCTTCATGTTCTGCAGCATAGGATCGGTATCTGGGAGACTTCTTGTCTAGAAAAAAGTTTGGATTCTGGAAAACAAATTCCAGCAGATCCCAAATATAACATTATGTAACCTTTAGACTTCTAAGTAGCCATCATGGTGCTAGACTCTACACATTTCAGAGTTTTAATAGAAAACACTTCACACCCTTCTAAATTACTGAACAAATATTACGTCTCACAAATATAGCCAATTTTGAACTCTTTAGATTTTTAATTAAATTATATTTAATGAAAGAAAATTATTTTTCTGGAGAAAAAAAAAGTACATAATGATTTTTCCCCTTGAAATAAATTGTACATCTTTATTTAAGTGTTCGTAGTATGGTTACATGAGGGGAGGAAATATGTCAGCCTGCCAAAATCTACATTATGTCAGCTGCCATACTCTATAAACACATTACACACACTTTAAACAAATAATCCTTGGTAAGTTAATCGTAGGTGCTGGACTATATGCTTAACAGAAAGTGTCAGTAAAACTGAACTAGATAATTCTTATTTTTAACATTTTGGTTCAATACGACTTACAAGTCTGTAGACTTAAAATGAAAAACTTAAACAAGAAAATCAAAAATCAAAATCAAATAAGAAATTAACATTATCCAGTTGTTTATTCAGAGTTAACTGCTCGGCAGTATGAGCTCATAACTTCATAAACCATGATCTAATTTTAAAAGCGTACTTTGTGGCAGGTGTCACAGTTTAAAGATCTGCCACAAAAAAAATGTTAATGTTAATATCTGATTTGATAAAAATATGAATATGCCCAATATGCAGGCTAGTTAGAAAAAGAAAGATATAGGCTCCCGAGATTTATTAATTTGTCAGGCATGGCCTCTATATTTTATTTGGATAGCTCTAGAGAACAGAGAGCCTCCATTATAACTGGCCAAATGAGTGCACCATCGGGTTCTACAGCATTAGGGTTGACCCCAAGCCAAGGCAAGAATATGCTAATGTAAATCAGACTAGGCAAAGGACTAAATCAGAACACTCTATTTTAAGGACACAAAGGGGCAGGGGGTTTAAAGAAGAACAAGCAAATTTTACCAGACCCATGTGTGATCACGAGCTACTATTTTAGAGAGAAATAATAAGATAGCTATCAACACTAAATATTATGTAATGCGTTATCTTTTTGTCTTAAGTTATAATTTACCTAAATATACTTGTGAATGCATGTGTATGAAGTTTTCTGGGTTATTCAAAGACCTATAACATTTTTCACTATCTTTATCATTAACTCACTAGGTTCATGGTTACAATGTATTCAGGGGCATAACTAGAAGCCTCAGGGCCCTGGTGCGAGAATCTGTTAAGGGCCCCCCCACCCCAACCCAATCTACCCCCTTCTCACACCCTCTACCCCCTTCTCACACATCTACCCCCTCTCCACCCTTCTCAGGCTATCTACCCTCTCCCTACCCCCCATTCTCACTATCTACCCTCTCCCTACCCCCCTTTGTAGGTTACTTACCATGCAGTCCTGTGGTGGGGCGCGAGGCCTCTGTCTTGCTGCTCTGCCGCGGTGCGTGCGGCTTCACTACTGAGCACCGGCATATGACGTCACATGCAGGCGCTCAGCGTGAAGCGCCGGCACCCGAGACAGACGCCTCATGCCCTCAACACTGCAGTCAGGGCAGGCAGCAGCAGGGAGCAGAGGAGACAGAAGGGCGCCGTGCGGTTGCTGAAAACGACCGCTCTGCACCCCTTGGGTCCCCCTGACTGGCAGAACTCCAGGGCCCGGTCTCAGTCGTGACCCCTGCGACCCCGGTAGTTCCGTCACTGAATGTATTTTAGTTACTGTTATCATAAAATATTGCATGGTTTTATTTATTTCAGAACTATGTGAATTACTTACACATTTGACAATAGGGTAGGGATTCCATGAACTGCAACGTTATTAACCCATATGGGTTTATTCAGTAGATATGCCTTATTAATACAGTTTCTAAAAATGTAAGATGGTATTATCAAAATATTTATATTACTATATTATATAATATATATATATATATATAATAAAGTCATAAAAATACTTTATAGCATTATATCTAAGTTAACAAGATTTTTGTTAAACATACACATATACATTTATTGCCAAATTGTAATTAATTGCCTTCAGACTGTATAGAAAACATTGTGAGGATGATTTCTCAGACACAGTGAAAAGTGGAAACAAATGTTAAATAATAATCATCTACATCCTTTCCAGTTTTCCCCGTCAGCAGTTGCATACATCAGCAATATGTCTTCAAAGGTTCAATGTTTTATTGGGGCATAAAAACCACTGAATCAAATTTCCTTAGGACTTATGACCTTACTCATAGGTCTATGCACTTATAAATTTAATTTTACAAAGTTGATTTTAGCTTAAAGTAAAAGTGCATGACACATGTAGAGAACCCGCAAGCAACAGGATCACTTAATACTACGGGGGGGGGGGTGATACAGCGAGGGCAGCCATTGGGCGGTTTTATGCAATTTATATATAAAATCTAGTTTAAAGGAAAACTCTAGCTGTCCTATGCACTTTAAACCACAGGGATTGATAAGTGTCACCTTTAACCCCTAAAGGGTCTGGCTGCATTTTTCCCAGTGGAAGGCCTGACCAATTTTCATAGTTTTCCTATAATTAAGTTTAGGTGATAGTCTTATAAACAGCTTACATTTTACCTAGGGAAACCTATGTATATTTGTTTCAGGGCAAGTAAAGATATTTCTAGATATATTTCTTAGGGAAAACCATGCATCCTGTTATGGGAAACATATAGTAAAAACTTGAAAAATATGTAATCTTTCCCTCCATTTTTCCCTAAAAATATCAGACCAAATACTTTAAATAACAAATTTTTTGATTCCTTTTTAGACCATAAGTTGTCGGGCAACAAATTACGTTTCCTGCCCATTCACTTTGGATGAAAATCCGGGAGGCATTTTTAATAAGGGAGCAAAATTATTTGCCAATTGCCCACATTCATTCTCTCTCACACACTCTCTAAATGTTTCCCTACATTCTGCCGACCACTTCCGCATCTTCTCCTTCCTCTTCTATCTTTTACCGTCTGCCGTGATCCATCTTCAATCTGTTATCTTCATATTTCTTTCTTTGTCCACATCTCCACAGGCATAAACCAATGGGAACTTCCAATGGGGGTAGAGGACGTCACCAAAAGCGGCATCATATTGCCCTGAGTTCAACTTAGGGAAAAACGAAGGTGCTTCCGGTGACGTCCTCTCCCCCAACTGACGTTATATCCATGGAGATACGGATGAAGAAAGAAGATTGAAGATAGCAGATTGAAGACAGAAGAGAGGTAAGGAAGAAAAAGATGCAGAAGTGGTCAGCAAAAGCTGAAGTGGTTGTGGAGCATGAGACAGTGACGGAGAATAAGAGTGTGAGAGAGTGTGAGTGAATGTAAGTAAATGTGGGCCCACGTATTTCAGAGCTTTTTGCCTAATTTTCCTCTGATTGGTGGGGTCTGTCCTCCTTTGTGTGGCTTAGCCGCAACACTTATACACACTTATACACTCTAATGTACATACATATAGCCATCCATGCATACTCCCTTCCCTTAACCTGACATTGAAAAAACACTTTAGAAAAAAGAGGGGAAAGTTTGCTTTCCTGATCTGATAAAGGGTTTAACTCCTTCTGCACCATTAATCTATCCTAGTTGCAAGCAGAATTTAAAAGATCAATCCAAATGATAACAGTTTCCCTCTGCACTTTATTCAATAATATTCAAAATGAATACATGAATACATGTAAAACGGTTATGGAAAGAGCAGAGAAATCTTTCTATCACAGTATTATACTTTTGGAAAGAGGGTCACCTGGTTTACAGAAACTCAAAATTTGTTTAATCCGCTTTGAATTAATTAATTTAATGCTAAGTAAATATGAACAGTTGTGTTTATAATAAAAGCCACGGCTTCCAGTTCACTGGAGAGCAGATGTAAAGTCATAAGTGACATCAGTACACCTGTATTTTTAAAACTGGCAGAAAAATGAATCTTACTTGGAATGGAAATTAATTTGGGAGAAATGGATTCTGAAAAAAGAAATGTTGAGTGGCTTGACTCTGTATATACTGTATATATTAGGGACATTCCATTCCTTAATATAGTGTTGAATCTACTTTTAGTACTGCTTTTAAAATATGTACAATGTAATTAACCCTTACCATGTTAACAGAACATACCACTGCTCATAAGTACCAGGAACAGTAAAACATATTTCCATTTTAAGTTGTGTATCTCAAGATGTTTCCCTAGATTCTGCCGACCACTTCCGCATCTTCTTCTTCCATCTTTCATCTAGAAAGTAGTTGTATTATATAAATAATGCCATGCTTTACTTAGCATCACACTAACGGTTATGTATAAAAAGTGATTCTGATGCAAAGTGTCTTATCATCATAACTATAGTGTAGCCCATAATATTGAAAATGGATAGGTTGCTTTTAAAAGTGTTATTTAATTTAATGATGTTTCCAATACTAAAACATTCTGCGTTTGTCATCCCCTATAAAGCTTTGGATATTTTTTTCTGCAGTTACCAATATTTGCAATTTTTAAGACTTGAATGGAAAGTGTTTTAGTCCCTTAATCCTCTTACTAGCATTCTTGATAACAAGCCAGTTTTTTTGAATCTAGGTTAGAAATCTCATTACTGTTGGTATTTGATATAGGGTACCATATACTTTCTGGGTTTTTTTTAAATAATTCTCATTGGCTTAGACTCTTTTTTTCCATTAGATACTCATATTTGCCATGTCATTTTTCAGAGAACCCTTGTGTTTTTAGTTTTACCCATGCCTGACAAACAACACTACAAAAATGTATAAACTGGATACATGATAATGATCTCCAAATAACATGCAGATGAAGGTAGGAGACCCTGAAACATTTATGTAATTTTAATTTAATTTAATAAATATGGGTGACACAATTGCCCCAATGGAGAGTATTATTTTTTGTTGAATCTTTATGGTTATCCAATATCCATTATGGTTTTTGCCACCCTTTGTTTTCTTAATCCTATCGATCCCACACATATCTTTGATTTTGTTATATATTTTCATTGTTTTTATTTAAGAAGGTTCATACCATGAGCATCACTAAGTAAGGATACGTTTGAACATATTAGTTTTTTTAAACTTTAGCTGCATTTCCATTTTTTGTATTAGATTGTCTTAAGTAATCATTACTAATAAAACTATTGTAAAATTTAAAATGTGATAAATATAATAGGAGATATTTTGCTAGAGTATCCCAAATTTTATGAGAATGCTATGAGTGGGAAAACGTTTATTGTTATAGAAATGAAAAAAAAAGAATATCAAAGGAACAACATTCTGGATCTATGGAGTGTGACCACAAATCCTGGCTTTCATTTGCAACCAGCTTGACTTATTTCTTTTGGAAACACTTTGTTTATTTAACAGATCTTAAAGTTATTTGAATAGTACCAGCATACAATGAAACCTATGAGCACCGGACAGGCGTGTAACACTAAAATATTTTGCTGGTCACCCTTCTAGCACTTATCAAGTGTTAAAGGGACCCTATCAGAGAACCAATATTGTTGTTTGAGTTAACATATTAAAACAACTTTACATGATATAACACATGTTTTATGATGATGCTATAATCTGTTAGAATGCTAAGAAAGCCGTTCAGATCTTAGCTTCTTAATTGCAGTAAAAGTTGGATGTTTTAGTCTAATGAGAAATATCTCTTTTTCTCCTTAATAGTTTGTCTCTGTGAAAATGACATGAAATGAGTTTGACTTGTACTATTTTAGCAGAGAAGAAGTAGGTTAGACAAGTAAAAAAATAAGTATTATACGGGAACATTTTATAAATGTATGATTATTGATATTTTTATGGGTATAGTGAGGGATACAGAACAGAGAATGTGAAGAGGAGAGATGCAGTAATACAGTATGTGACTGTGAAAAATAATGTATATAAATAATCAGTATGCAATCTGCACAATATTTATCGAACGCACAAAAGGTGAAACCATGTGACCATACCGTATTACCACATTACCTTCGTATCAATACGGGTTCCTTTGTTAGCTTACAAGAAGGGCCAGCCTCCTCATTGACTGAGCAATTATGTACTAGCTGCACAATACTCAGAAAAAATAAAAGTTGCCTTATTATTTATGCTCAGGCCTGAACTGGCCATTTGGCAGATCAGGTAAATGCCTGGTGAGCCGCTGCCCATCAGCGCCCCCTACTCACCCGATCTGCCGTCAGCCATCCGCTGGACTTAAAGTCTCAGGTCCTCCCTATCATCGCCAGTCTTGACCTGTTTATGATATTTTATTTTATCATATCTGCAAACTTCCTTCATGACGTTGTTTTTAAGGGACATTATGAAATATGCAAACAGAATGATTAAATGCGGTGTTAGAGACTTCTTCCGAAAGCCATCCCTTCCAGAGATAACTCTTTCATCATGTATGTTAATCATGTGACACAGCAGGTTCTTAAAAGTGTTTGTGTTACTTTATATAATGGAACTTTCTGAAGATAGAATAAAAAGACTGATTGATTTTGGTTTATTTGCTGCAATTAGTGTTTTATCTGAAACAGCACCTTTCCATGCCAAGTACAAATTCTGCTTTGGTTGAGGAGAAAGAACAAAACTGTTTACAAATTGCCTTTTCTTTTTTTCTTTGGTTGTATGACACTCACTCATAAATTATACAACTTCCTTAATAAACAAAAGAAGACATTTTATTAGATCAATTTTATAGCAAAATATGCTTTGTAGTGGATTTCCAGCAGTTTAACATTGATTGTCTGAATTGTTCATGTTTGTAACTTATATCGCCATATACAGAAAGATAAAATATAAAGTAGTAAACATGGATCCATGGAGCACAGGGCTGGGTATATTATCCTTGAGCAAAGGCTATAGGTCAAGCACATTGTTTCATGCTTATTCTGTTTTGTATTACTGCACTAAAAACGTCATGCGGATTCCCCACAGAGCCCGTAAACTCTGGTACATTGCGATATACAAACAAGTTCTTTGGCCACTGGAAGAAATACTCTCAATGCGAACATGAAAAGAAACTATTAGAATAAGCCCAAGAAAATCTGTGGGGCTAGCCTTTGTGAAGACTGTTCTGTGTCACATTATAATTGTTATGCTGCCCTGCCTAGGTTGCTCATACATTTAATCACTTTTATAACTTATGTCATTTATGTAAAATCCAGATAATGACGCACACCAAAACATGTATCCGGTAAAATCTGTTTTTGCCAGTAACCACAGAATTTCATGTTATTTTTAAACATATTCAACTTTTTTTCTATTTTCCCCAGATTGGGCAATTTTACAGACCACAGGACGTCTTTAATTATAGGGAGAGAGAAATTCCGGACATAAAAATAACAAAAATAAATAAGGCAAAATCAGCCAAAACATCCGTTTATAATTTAAGTGTCTAAGTAAAGTGTCATAATGTACTGTCCTTTGTGGTTTGTATTCGATTTTCCCACGTCACTTTAAAACGTTTCCTCTTTTGACCTCTGAGTTTACAGATGAGCACATGGCACACAATCATCATGGAACTCACGTCACATTGATATGTTTAGCATTAATGATCTATGTTTTAATGAAGGTAAACTGAATGCAGGAGATCCCATGAGTTAGCGCTGGGAGTGTGCACTGCTTTCCAACATAGGTTCCAACGTAGGTCCACCATTAATGTTCTGTATTTCTAGTAATACTGAAGGATCATGACATGTAATCATGACATTATTCAATAATAGTGATGCAAATTAGATTAATCAATAAAGAGGTGAGTTATAGTGAGTAAAAACATTTGAACTCCCTAACTCAACTATTCATTATGCCAGACCAACCAGACAAAATTCATAACGCACCATGAAGATGATGACTCAACTCACACGACGCTCCTGCTATCTCATAGTTTACTGAATAAGTTCCAGTGGAGGGCTACAAATTATTTACGGGCTTCGGGGAGACAAAACGAGGAAGGGAAACATTCAAATAAAGGTATATACCAATCACATACACATTTATATGCAAATGAATGCATATGTATGGGTTATGAAAGGAAATTGATATGCTCCAAAGAGACAAGCAAGCGAGTGGAAATGTGTGCCTGTGAATAATTATATCATATATTTTGCTGTTTAAGAGCAGATGATTTCAAATTGGATTTTTGACAACCCAAGAAGATACATTTATGTTATTAGAACAATTCTGAATGATAGCCGATCAAATCAACATACAGATACATGTTTCTTGAACTAATACATCTTAAAATCCCTTTGGCCTCTTAAAGACTACGTACGTGGGATCAAAGTTTTAAAAGCCAGAAAGCAATTTTCCGACAAACCCGCGATATAAATAATCAAATCACGTTCTATTATTCTAGAGAGATAATTGTAAATTAAAATAGTTTGGTATACAGTAGATTTAAACAAGTTTCTGGAACATATTACTTTGTGTTTTATCCTTTTGAGTACTGTAGAAGGTTAATTTTTTTTTCATTTCAGCTTTTCCCCCACATGTTTCCATTACATTATTAAATCACTGTATCTTTAGGAAATCCTTTCACACTCCATATGCAATTAAGGAGAATATTACCAGCATCATCATCATGATTTTAAAAAAGGCAATTTCTCTCTGCCAATATACCGTACATTTTGTCTATTTCAGAAAATACCCTGCAGTAGGATTCATTTTGCTTCGTGTATTTAAGCTGCAGCTCTTGTACTTAATGGTTTGTATTATGTGACGGTTTTTGTCTAGAACAAAAAAAGAGACTTGCACCAGGGCACTTTATTACATTGGCTGTAATGCTGGCTTCATTGCCAGTACTACATTCACTATAAATCAGGGGGGCCAAACTGCGGCCCTCCAGCTGCTGCAGGACTACATCTCCCATAATGCTCCTTCAGCTAAGGGGCTGGCTCGAGGAGTATGGGAGAATAGTTATAATTTTTATTACTTATTATTCTTTATTTATATAGCCGCCACACAGTCTTAACAGCGCATTAAAAATACATAAATTCAAGGGATATGACAAGACAAGAATTGACAGACAAAGACAAACCGATACATTTGGTGGAGAGCCCTGCTCGCAAGCTTACAATCTAGAGGGAAAAATGGGGTGACAAACATAAGGCATAGAGGAAGGGTGAGAGGTATTGTGGGGGGTATCGATGACAAGGATGTTCTAGCAGCTAAGATGGTATGCGTCTCTGAAGAAGTGGGTTTTTAGATGTTTCTTGAATGTCAGGAGGGAGGGTGAATTCTGAAGGTTCCTTGGGAGCAGATTCCAGAGATATGGGGCAGCTCAAGTGAAATCTTGTAGACGGGAAAAGGAAGAGGTGACGAGTGAGGAGGAGAGCCTTAGCCCATGGGAGGAACGTAGGGATCGAGTAGGAGAGTATTTGCTAATGAGGTCAGAAATGTACGGAGGAGCAGTATTGTGGATGGCCTTATATGTCAGTACCAGGATCTTAAATTTAATTCTAAAGGTAATCGGGAGCCAGTGGAGGGTTTCACAGAGGGGGGAAGCAGAAGAGGAGCGACGTGCAAGGAAGATGAGCCTTGCAGCGGCATTTAGGATAGACTGTAGAGGAGAGAGTCGAGACAGTGGAATGCCAACCAGAAGAGTGTTGCAGTAGTCAAGACGGGAAATGATAAGTGAATGAACCAGAGTTTTTGTGGATTCTTGGGTGAGGAATGGGCGGATACGAGAGATGTTTTTTAGGTGCAGG
Source organism: Spea multiplicata (assembly GCA_009364415.1). Lineage (NCBI taxonomy): Eukaryota > Metazoa > Chordata > Amphibia > Anura > Pelobatidae > Spea > Spea multiplicata. The sequence continues at coordinate 16,469,667 of VKOC01000003.1, read as the reverse complement.
CGGCAGGATCTGGCGAGGGACTGAATGTGAGGGATGAAGGAGAGGTTTGAGTCAAGGATGACCCCAAGGCATCGGGCCTGGTTAGTAGGAGAGATAGTTGTGTTGTTAATGGTGATAGAGAATTCAGGTAGTGGAGTGGAGATGGAGGGAGGGAAGATAATGAGTTCCGTTTTAGAAAGATTAAGTTTCAGGTAGTGTTGTGACATCCATGAAGAAATAGCAGACAAGCAGCTGGTGATCCGGGACATGAGAGATGGAGAGAGATCAGGAGAAGACAGGTAGATTTGGGTATCATCTGCGTATAGATGATACTGGAGGCCAAATGAGTTGATTAGTTTGCCAAGAGAGGAAGTATAAAGAGAGAACAGCAGAGGGCCAAGGACTGAACCTTGGGGGACACCAACCGAAAGTGGAAGGGACGATGATGTGTTGCCAGAGAGGTTGACAGAGAAGGAACGGTTAGACAGATATGAGGAGATCCAGGAGAGAGCTGTATCTCGAATGCCTATAGAAGCAAGTGAGTCAAGAAGAAGGTGGTGATCAACAGTATCGAAAGCAGCAGAGAGATCCAGTAGTATTAGAATAGAGTAGTGACCTTTAGCTTTGGCAGAGAGCAAGTCATTGGAGACTTTTGTTAGAGCTGTTTCAGTAGAGTGAAGGGGTTTGAAACCAGACTGTAGAGGGTCAAGGAGGCGATTGTACACAATCCGTTCAAGCAGCTTAGAGGTAAAAGGAAGCAGAGAGATAGGGCGGTAGTTAGTCAAACAGCTGGGATCTGAGGAAGGATTCTTTAGAATTGGTGTGATTAGCGCATGCTTGAAGGCAGATGGTACAGATCCAGATGATAGAGAAAGATTAAATAGGTGGGTGAGGGATGGACCAAGGGATGGACGTAGAGATTTTGTGAGGTGTGAAGGGATGGGGTCAAGGGGACAGGTTGTTGGGTGAGAGGAAGAAAGAAGAGTGGCTATCTCTTCTTCGGTTGTAGGGGAAAAGGCAGTTAGTATAGTAGGAGTAGAGAGGGTGGTGGTGAGTGGTGTAGGAGGGAGTTGTAAGGAAGAGAGGTCTTTTCTAATAGTCTCGATCTTCTCTTTGAAGTGGGTAGCAAGATCTTGGGCAGTGAGAGAGGTTTGTGGTGTGGTGTGGAGGGACAGAGAAGGGAGTTGAAAGTAGAAAAAAGGCGTCGTGGGTTGGAAGAAAGAGAGGATATGAGAGTGGAGAAGTAGAGCTGTTTGGCAAGAGAGAGGGCAGAGTTGTAGGTGTTAGAATATTCTTTGTCTTGAATAATCTAATCTTCTCCAGTGATCAAACAGCAATCAAGACCACAGCTTCAATGTCTATCAATTAGGTTTATTAGATAACAAATGATCAATTCATACAATACCAATGCTGGAACAAATGTTGATAAAAGGTATTGTAGGCTCAGTATCTTGGTGAGATGTAGATGAGAGCGTGGAAAGAGCGTGGAAAGAGACCTTGCCCTTGTCGTCATGCCAATTTATACCCCTTTACACTTGGTTAGGGTATACGTAAAGGAATCCTATTGGAACAGTAATATGATACACCAGCATTCCACAGAAGACCCTCTAAGCTACGTCACTTACTTGATACCATATGTTCCTAGCACTCAAGTTGCATTCAGGCCTAAAATGTGCAGAACAAAATAAAAGTATAAAACTGATTTCTTACAGTAGGTGTGAAGCATGAATTTATAATGAGTAAAGTCTTCGCTGGATTTTGATTTTCTGAAGTAGCGCTCAGCTGTGCGGCAGCACTTCTGAAGATACCGTGTGGTTTTGGTATGCCATGGTTGGCGTTTAAATTGTCGGGGGTAACTTGTAGTAATTGGAGCTATGGTGTCGAGGGATGAAGCAAGTGTGTTGTTGTAAAAAGAGGCTGCTGTGTCTGGGCAGGAAAGGGTTAACATGGAAGGTAAGAGAGGGTCGAGTGAGGCTGAGATGAATTTTGGGTGTGGTAAATGGGGTAGTTGCGCAGTGCACCAATACACAGGTTTCTAAACAGGTTGTGCCTCGAAGTGACAGTCGATTGCCACAGACAGCCAAACATGAATGCATATTAAAATACTTAGTACATGGATTAACCTGCAAGTATTATTTACTGCATAAGTTAACCATTAAAACACTGCAACTGCAGAGCTGCTCTAGAATGCCTCCTTCTCTTTCCGTGACTCCTGACAGCGTTTCTATTCAGCCAATCAAAATGCAGAAATCAATGGGACGGATACCAACAAAGTCCCCAACCGCCAACTAGCAGCTGATAAAGGCAAGAAGAAAAGTTGTGTCATGTCATCAGGCTTAAAAATATTTAATGATGAAAGCACCAGCCCACCACAGCAACGGTTCATAGAGTGACCACCATAGGGCTATGCATAATGTATGACTCTAGCGAGAAAACACTATATAGTGAAAAAAACACAATAGTACAAACAGTGACCGTATAGACTCCATTATCAATTTCTGTTATGTTTAACTGTTGCACTTCTTTTATTTAAAGGGACAGGGATGACAAACCTATTGATTCAACAATTGAACGATGCTTGTCTTTATAATCCAAACAGCTGTTTAATGTCAAATGCTTTTTAAAAGATGACTGCCTCCTAATATTATAGAATTGTTAAAAAAAAACTCTTGTCATCCTGAAGCAATGGGTCTCTGTGATTAGACGTGCACAGCAGGTTCAGCAAACAATGCTGCTAGACAGGCTAGGGTCCTATGGACCGCAGCGAGGAGCCTTTGGCGACTTCCATTCTGTTAAAAATAGAATATTATTAAATGAGTACATGTACTTTTAAGAGCTGACTGTTCCCTGATACTGTATAACCCTTATTACTCATTTGGGACAATATTTCCATGGTGCTCGGAGAGAATGCAAGCTTTCTTTTGGACATCTGTTGCAGGATCTGTCAACATTCTCACTACCTACACATCACCAAACCAGCTGCATTGCAGATGCTCTGACTTCAAGAAGGAGAACAGAGAGCAGCTGCTAGTGACAGAAAGTCCAGAAAATGGAACCTTTTTACTAACTAATGGCATGCAGTCTGCATGCCTCCCCGTGTTAAAAGAATAATCTATAAGGATGAGGTTGTAGCACTTTATTTATTGAGTTTATTTACTATTAAAAACACAATATCAATATAGTTTTGTTTGGTTTCTACAAGATAGAGGAAAACTATCATGGTATCGTTATAAAAACAAGCATACACTGAGGGAATTTAAACAAACATATGGCTATCCTGAATCCAGGACCGTCAAGGACCGATTAAGGACCGAGTCTTCATATCAGGAAAAATGGGCATTTGACGGGCTGAATGGTTCTTATCTGCCATCAAATTCTATGTTTATGTACAGGTTTATTCTGTAGGAGGGAAGCCAAGGAAATGCATTCATTAGTAAGGCAGAGAAAAAACAATAACTTAAATTTTGCTAATTGCTACATTTTGTTTATAATTATTATTTATATTCCAGATTGTAATTATGTATATAGACTTTATCATAGTTTACAGGGAGATAGTATAAACAGAACAAATACTATAGGCTCAAAGAATGTGCACAATATTTGGCAGGAAAAAAATGAAAATATAATTTTATTAAAATAATATAAATCTACTTATTTTCTATAAACTGAAATAGATATTTTTATTTTTTTCTACGATGAATCCAGGTATGTTTTTATGACAGCTAAACCAAAACAGCTAAAAGAAACATTGACCAGCAAAAATATTTCAACTGATCATTCATATTTTATTTCGCTCATTGTAAGCCACGTTATTAAGAACACATTAGTTATTCTTGCAACAAAAAAACAACAACAAATGTGTTTGTTGAAATGTTTTAACACAAGAAAGTACTGCTTTTCAGACACAATCTTTTTTTTTTTGTGGCTTGACTGACAGGCCCTGTGATGTCTACAAACAGCTGCCACATCTTCTACGCTGACCATTCAGTAAGTGTACCCAACATTTAAACACTTAGCGTTTTTCTTACTCAATAAAATTCCTTTTCATTTCATGCCGGGTTGCTATGTCTTTTCAAACAGAGACTGAAAAAGCAGTTGTCTGTGTCAGACAGATTTTTAATTTTCCATCCCCATCAGTTTGTATAAGGCAGACAAAAGCAAACAAACCCTACCAAAGCCCTGGCAACCCACAGTTTAGGCAGTCAATGCATATGATCTACAGGATGAAGGCCGGGACCTGTTCACACATGAATAAAGAAGATTAAGATTTTCTTTCAAAAGACGTGAAGCTTTTTTGACATCCAGTGTCAACAGTTCTGTCTGCTTTTCAATGTGAAACAGTCATCTCTCTCAGGTTCCCACAGGGAGGTCTTGCTTATTAGCATGCTGTACATTACTGTTACTGGTCACCATTTCATGGTAGAATAAAGGTGGAAACACTACTTGTTAGCAAAGAATAAAGGATAACTTGCAGAAAAGTCTCCGAACTGGTTGTTTGGAGTATCCTCAAGGAATTGAAGAAAAACGGGGAAAGATCAAGGGCATTGCTTGAAAAAGGAACAGCATATTTTTATAACAAAATCAAATAATTGTGTTGGTAGATTTCATTCATGTACAATTGTATAAACTATAGTTGATAATTTTCAGTTATATGTATATTTTTATTTGTTATTTTGTCCTGCTATGAAAGAGTTACTTTACATTAAATGATACAGTGTCAGCAGATTCCGTAGCCCTATTACGAGAGAGGGACAGCTAAAGATAACAATAACATTAAAAATGACAAAATACAATCCGACAATAAGATTAACAAAATGAAGGAACACTGGTACAGAAGGAGAAGGTGAATCTGCTGTTGTATGCTTAAAATCTGACATTTATATTAAGGATGAAAGATATGCAGTCATTTGCAAAATGAATAGCTTATTAGCCAAATTATATTTTTTGTAAAAAGCCTTATAGATCAATACAAATTGTTTCATTATTTGGTCATCTGGGCATCTATTGCACAACCTAGAAGGCTATTATTTAGTGAAAATTCTGTATATTAATATTTATTTGGAATTTGACGATTTGTTCACATGTGGGTGGTATGTTATGTTATATATATGTTATGTATGTTACATATGTAATGTATTTTATTTTATATTTAAAAAAAAATTTACCTGGTCATCTAGTGGAGGTTTATGGCTCTGTCAGCACAGGACCTCATAAGATAAGAGAAACCAGCAATACAGTATTTTTACAGAAGTCTAAATGGGTAGATGGTTCTTATCTAACATCGAGTACTATAGTTTGGAGTCACTAGTATTAAACATGCTGGTAGTGAACAATGGCAGAACAAATCCTGTGAACATCCCTTGCACTGATATGAGATAAAGTGGAGTCGCTTACTGCAGGGACCATTAGTGACAGCCAGATCACAGTTTGAAAACAGCATTGGTCACTTAGAGAAAGCAGATTGCTAATTCTACTGTATATAGACCTGACAGACCCTCTCAATAGCATGCTGGGAAATTTCACCGGTGAGCCCCCAGCTTAGTCACCGGTTATATAGTTATAAAGTCCTCATACCAAAGGACTGGCTTGGCCTCATAAGTGGTGACAATGGTACTAGATGTCATGGGAACCAGGGAATATGAAGCCATTGTGTTGATGTCCTTCTCAGTTCCTCCAGGAATGGCCCTACAAAGCTCACAAGCAGCAGCACTCAATCATTTTATGTACATAGTGCCAGCAGAATCAGTATTTGGTAAGTTTACCCAATGCCCAGCTTGGGCCTGATGAGAGTGTATAGCACGGTGTATATTCTAGAATGGGGGTTACGCAGCCTAAACCTTGTGACTGTCACTTATATATGTGTCAGGAAGGAGTGCCTTTTTATCTTTTCCTAATGTTAAGGTATGGGGCTGTTGTCTGTCACTATTAGATAATGTGTACTTGTTCAGAATTACAAAAAATATCTCCTTAAATTGGTTATAATTGGTGTTTGAATCAATTTGTATTTATGCTTCTGCTTCTCTGGCCAGAAGTGGAATCGATATTTTGCAGAAGACACACAATTTCCTTTGGATAAACAAATGGCTCAATTGAAATCCAGCCCAGCATATGACATAAAGATCAAGTATAATAACACACTGCTATATTCCATTTATTATATCACAATACTATGATTACATTTACCAGAAATATACATGAATGATTTCTGATTTTTCCATTTCTCTGTCAGTAATGCCCAGCATCTCAAACTGACAACAAATCGCTATATTTATAAATGTATTTGATCTTTATACCCTATGCAAACATCTAATTTGCTCTTCATGTATTTAATTATATATTTTGTTTCTTATTATTTCTTATTTCTCTTATTACTATGGCAGTTTAAAACCCGTTAATAATAAGTTCGCATTGGTGCTTACAAAAAGCTTCTTCCAATTTAAATCTTGACCGTGCATATATTATTTATATATATAAAAAAATAATAATAATTTGATTTCTTACATTTTAGCTAATTGAACCTTGAAGATCAACATTCATATGAAGTAGTGATATTGTTGCTTCTGTATCTATGTAATTACCATGTAAATTGTTGGAGCTATATACTAATTATTATTAATATAATAATAATTATTATTATCTTTTATTTATATAGCACCAACAGTTTACGCAGCACTTAATACAATACATATATTCAAGGGGTCTGACAAGATGCGAACTGACAGACTAAGACAAACCGATACATTATAAAAAATAATGAATCATTGTTTAGCTACGGTAACATATTACTTGTAGTTTTGTCATTTACTTGCATAATGGACACTAGAGAACACAAACACAAATACTATATACATTTCACTATTTCCAGTTTATGAAAATATGTATGACCTTGATAGATAACTCGCGTAAATTATAATGCCCTGAAAGTTTTGTCCTATAAACAGATTTCTGGGTCTGTCTGTCTATCTCCCCATGCTGTCTATTTCCCTACTCCATTCCTATCTGTACAGCTATTCTGACCGTTTATTGTAACATCTGCCCCAAGTCTCCCTTGGTCTTTTGCCTCATTACCTCAAAAGCATACCAACTGCAGAGACATATTCTATTTTTTTTAATGGTGGAACTATGTGACGACAGCTACTGGATAAAGATATGGGTAGCAACAACTGCATGGATGTTCTGTCTTGACTTTCTAGCTCATTGCTCTTTACTAATGACCTTTGACGTGTTGGCAGGAATGATTTTTATTGATGTAACTGCTGATTGCCAAGGCTGTGCTTTCATGAGTTATTGTGTTACTAGAAATTACTCTACAACCTGTAGTTCATTTATTCACTTGAAATCTATTAGCGTAGCGTACTAGGTCCACCACCAAACAGGATATGCTATGGCCTAGTAATGGCATTTGTATGGTGATGGATGTCATGCACAATCTTCACTTCAGTTTCTATTATACAGTACATCATTTTTTTATGAATGAGAAATACATAAGTGTACCTATTTAAAGCAAACGTTAACACAATTGCACACAGGATGGTTGTCGGTTGTTTTCATATCAATTCCTAAAAGCCCAATGACAAACATTTATTGATTTTTGAGATGTGACTAATAGGTTCAATCCATAAACACATGATGAGCAGTTATTTTAAATCCCCTTTGCCCCAGTGGGCAGGGGCTGGGGTGACAAATATGCTCCCCAAGGGGCATACTTCAAACGTTAACCACACCATCCCATTCCAGGGAGGGGGAGGCATGGTTGAGGATCTGGGCCTCTCATAGGTCTCTTTATGTTATTTAATTGCTTTTGGAGTGGGGCAAGTCGACAGTCTCCCTTTTTGGTAAGTCTCACTTAAAGAAGCACTTAATCACTCAAATCACTTAAATCAGTGAACTGCAAGTTGCCTGCTTTTTTCAACTCAAATGCACTCCCACACCTGGATGCAAGTGTATGCAAGGTTTTGTTCTACTTCATGCAAGTTGCTTAAGTCAATCTTTATCTTCATATACACCCTGTCGGACTTCAGCTGAGGCTGGTACTAACCCTTAGTATCGAACGTCCAGCTAGGAAAGTCGACACACAACTGTAGGGAACACTGGATTTAAAGGACACTCATGCAATACTTTGTCACATTTTGCTGATCTTCTGCCTATTATTATTATTATTATCTTTTATTTATTTAGCGCCAACAGTTTACGCAGCGCTTAATACAATACATAAATTCAAGGGATATGACAAGACAAGAATTGACAGACTAAGACAAACCGATACATTTGGTGGAGAGAGCCCTGCTCGCAAGCTTACAATCTAGAGGGAAGAATGGGGTGACCAACATAAGGCATAGAGAAAGGGTGAGAGGTATTGTGGTGGGAGTATCGATGGCAAGGATGTTCTAGCAGCTAAGATGGTATGCGTCTCTGAAGAAGTGGGTTTTTAGATGTTTCTTCAATGTCAGGAGGGAGGGTGAATTCTGAAGGTTCCTTGGGAGCAGATTCCAGAGATATGGGGCAGCTCGAGTGAAATCTTGTAGACGGGAAAAGGAAGAGGTGACGAGTGAGGAGGAGAGCCTTAGCCCATGGGAGGAACGTAGGGATCGAGTAGGAGAGTATTTGCTAATGAGGTCAGAAATGTACGGAGGAGCAGTATTGTGGATGGCCTTATATGTCAGTACCAGGATCTTAAATTTAATTCTAAAGGTAATCGGGAGCCAGTGGAGGGTTTCACAGAGGGGGGAAGCAGAAGAGGAGCGACGTGCAAGGAAGATGAGCCTAGCAGCGGCATTTAGGATAGACTGTAGAGGAGAGAGTCGAGACAGTGGAATGCCAACCAGAAGAGTTGGCATAAATATTGGGGATTCCATCATGTTATATTGCTAGGCCCACCATTATGTCAAGGTACCCCAAGTTTGATGAGTCCTGCCTAATTTTTCATGGCTGCATGCTATATGTCAGGGTTGAGCAGCCCAAAATGCCACATAGATGCCTCATTTACAGTGTCCAGAGAAGTCTTACATTGCATTGGGATCTCCTTGGGTTGAAAATGCAATGCAGTCTCGTTGATTAAGCTCCTAGGTAAGCAATATAGCTACCCAAACTTGGGGTACTTTGATGTAGTGGCGGGCTAAGCAATATATGGCAGAATCCCCAATATTTATGCCTTAGATAGATGTTTCTTGACTATTATTTGTTGGTTGTTCACTGAATTCCTGCTTTGTTTTTTATATCTAAAATACAACCATTTTTAAAGGATTTGGTCCACCACTTGGGAGCTATGCCAGAAATGAACTAATTATTTTGGTACTTTTCTTTAAAAAAAACTACCATCATTTTAATGTATCAATCTTTAATGAAAATGTCACTTTTGATGCATGTCAAAAAATCTACTTTTTTATTTTACAATTTTCTTACTTCAATAGCGATCATTAATACAATCCATTTTCACAGATATAGCCCCAGGTAATCAATGTGCTACATTCAGTCCAAGAACCTAAGCAATAAAATTCATAAGAGGATTTGAAGCTGTTTAAAAAAATGGATCCACATTCATATATATATTTAAAGGAGGTAGCTGGATATTAAGGCATATATGAGAAGCCTTCACTGTATATGGGATAGTTTGAAGCTACAATCTCCTCAAATGTTTGCCCTCTAGGGGATTAATACCACGTAACTAACAATCCTTGCACTTCAGACATATCAGTGATTTTCTGCAGTCCAAAGCCAGAGTTAATCAATTTTCAGCATTAAAGACAATATTTTTATCTGGACGGTATTACAATTTTTCAATATAGTCAAACTTTTTTCCAGAAATATACCGGCACGTAGAAAAATGTAACAGGATAACTTAATCTCATCTGAACAGCAGGCATTTAAATGTTTGCTATTTGGAATGGACAATGGATTTTTTCCAGCAATTCAGCTCTGTAGTATCTTCCACTTTACTATTTTTATTCATACTCACTATGAAGTATCCAATGCCTGCTGCTGATGGCACAAAAACATGAGAAATTCACTTCTGGATCGCATTAGTTACCGTCAAAGAACAGACGAGACATGAGTCAAAACTAATTTAAATAGCTGTATGTAATCCTTGCAAGGTTTGTATCAGAAAAGAGAATTTAATAAAATTATTATTTTTTTTAAATTCAATTAACATAGACCATGTCAGAATTAGCACAGAATTTGGAAATTAATGAAAGCTTGTTCAAATAAGCTTCAGCAACATTTTTATTTCAGACGTATAAAAAGAGAATATACCCACTATTAGTTGTAAACATTGTAACTTATTTTAGACAATGCAAAAAAAGCTGTAAATTTTATGACCGATTTTTACTGCAACCCCAGATTTTAATTTAACATTTAAAAAAAGAAAATGGGATTAATCACAACCCAGTCATGAAGAAGAAAGGGCAATTTTTCTTTTGCCCAGCCCTTTTGCAGATAATAGCTAAGCTGGCAGTAAACATAGCTTGCGTGTGTGTGTGTGGAGTGTATGTGTGGTAAGGTACAACTTAAAGGAAAAGTCTACTGGAGAAGAAAATCTAATTGAGCATAAAATGCAATGATAAATACAGTAATGTAGGTTAGCATTGTATCTCATTTATCATGACTGCTATTGTTGTCAGTCATGATATTTTGGGTGACTTTCCCTGCTCCAACACCACATTGAGCTGATTTTGTATGACAATGCTACGGAAGTCTGTTCCTATATAGATTTCAATTAGTTAGAGTGTTGCGTAACCCCAAGGTAATAGGGCGGTAGCGGCACGGTAGCTCCAATGAACACAGCTCTCCATGAGGTAAAAGGGAGGGAGTGAGGGCAAAGAGGAGATGAGGAGGGACAGCAATGTAGGCCGAACAGTGTGTGTATGTAATGTATAGTGTTAGAGTGAAATACGATTAGTTCCAAAACCTTGACCATTTTTCAGACAAAACAGTATGTCAATAGGGCATTAAAGTTTTTTCTTTTTCCTTGTTGAACTTTATATCGTGCATCAGTAGAATATACTATCTAGCATGGGATTTTACGCTCAGGCTATGTGCTTTCTTTGTGCACATGCAGCTGAATTTATTATCAAACGAACTAAAAACTATAAGTTAATTAAAATAATAATAATATCTGAGTCATGCAACATTAAGAATAAGCCAGTAAACAGTGAACCATTTACTCAGCCAAAGACATCTCATGCAAGCTAAGGGATTGGGGGCTGGGAAAGAAGCAAATTAATATGGGTGTATTCTGACTGATACATCCATGGATTTGCAATGAGGAGCATATTATTTAATTGGGCTTTTCAGCTATAATATACATTAATGTGCATATGATGGCCAGAGAGTCTCATTAACATGACCTTAATATCGTCAACTTCGGCCCCATTCCCCAATAAGACAAATAGACACCGGATGTAATCAAAATGCCTTATTTATTCGATTTTGGATAAATTTGGCCATGGTCAAAAATCAAGTATTCTCCCCAACTGTGAGACTCATTATATCATATTTCTTAAACGTGTCTATTATAAATCAGAATTAACCACAAACTTGGCTAAACGCCAACCGTATAACACAGTAGATCTATAAGGCTGGTAAGGGCATAAGTATTCCACATCACCTGTAGAGGCTGCCGGCGTCCAAAGCCCAGCAACCACACGTCAATCAATGTATCATCTCAGCAACACGCCCAGGGAGTGTTCTGCACTTCCACTCTTAGGCATGTGCACCACAAGTACAACTATACCTTAGATAGTTGTCTCAAGCACCGAACCAGCCAACCACATTTGAACAATAACCAAAACATAAACACCAACCGCCACAGCCTGTAACGTGCGACCCCTTGCATTGTTACTGGCCCCCAAAACCTCCAAGGCTCACTCGATCCCTGATTAAATAGCCAGATTCCACAAATCTAAGCCCACATCTGATAAGTGGATGTTACCTCCTCCGTGGCGTCTTCTCTTCCACGAGCAGGGATGCTGAGACGCAGCCCGCGCATTCGGCTCCCTGCTCGTTGCATTGATGTGAGCCGCCGCCAGGTCCGTCCTCCTTCTAGACGCGCGTCCCTGCCGAGTTCAAGGGATCTTGACAGGATGCGCGCCTCTACGTCATGAGTAGAAGAAGGCTCCAGGCACGCAGGGGTTCCATCAGACAGATTTATTGTAGGAAACAGACAACAACGTTTCGACCTCACAATGAGGTCTTTATCAAGTTGATCTACGTCATGAGAGCCATTCGCGCATGCGTTGCTGTCTGCAGTGAATCGCTCACATCTCTGTTGCTCTGGTTGCTGAGCGTCCTCGCTCCGCTAGGAGGCGCCTTTTTTTTCCCGTACTTCGGTCGTGACAGTGGACGCAATCACCACGATAAAGACCCGATAAATCGCCTTCCAAATCAACATGCCTCACCACGATACCCCCTTGAAAAGCCACAAAACGGGAGATAGTCTTATTCACCTGCCGCCTGGCTCTCTCGATACCCTCCCGGGAATTGGCACCCCTCCAAACCTTCCTAGTGACAACATGAGACCACACGAAAATCATTCGCGGGTAGGCGGCCCAAAATTGGCGAAGATCAGCCTTAATATTACTCACCAATACTCGCAGCGGGACATAACATAAATCATTTCCTCCTACATGCAAAACCACGACATGCGGTATGCCATGCACATGAACGTGCCGAGTCAATTCGCGGGAAACCCTGTCCCAGCGCATACCCCTGAATCCGAGCCATCTTCGAGATAATGAATGACAGACGGTAGACCCGACACCTCCCGAACAACCCATTCGACAAACAAACAAAATACCTGGAAATATTTACAGGATATTGAGCAGCCCATTAGGAGGCATTTATCCACAAAAAATTGCCCGTCCCATTTGCACCCAAGCAGGTGGAAACAATCCGGATGAACCAGTAACAACTGGAAAGCCGCCTCCACGTCAGTCTTGGCCATCAAAGCCCCCCGGCCAAAGGAACGCACCCAATCCACGGCCTGGTCAAAAGAGGTATAAGACACCGTGATGAACGGGAAACACCTTCATGACTACCACCATCAGCTGTGCCAGATGACGCGGGTGGATCCCGCAGCACCGGATTAGCCGAAACGCCATCCATCTCGTCTTCGGAACCACTGCTAGGAGGACCGAAGGTAAGAGGAACTTCCGGACTCGTGCGTCTTGGTTCCTGCGGCTCCCTGGAACGTCCGCTCCCCGCCGATGCTCTGCTCCGCTTGGTGTGCGGGCGGCCATCACTCCTGGCCTGCACAGAAGCGGGTCTTGTGCGCCTGGACGCCATGGGACTAAGGCGCGACGGGGAGCGAGTCACCCGGGTCCTCGTAGAGCGCAGTGCCCTCGGGTGACACCGGCACATCAGGTTAGGACTCGGATAGAAAATCAGCCACCTGATCACGCAGTAAGCCAGTCCCTTCTGTTGCAAGCATGGAACGAAGCTCCTGCAACAATTCCTCCATAATGATGTTGGTAATAATTTTGTGATCCTATATGAAATTTTGCCTACTTAAAAAACCTACAAGTTCATCTGTGAATAAGTTCCCAAATGTATTTATCTTATGAAACCCAGTGCCCTCCCCTGAATATTCAGAATGGGGGGCAAAAGTTCACTCAGGGACCAAGCAGTCATAGAGGATGTCTGAATGCACAAACATTTAACCCCTTGTTAGGTCATGGTGTGCTACTTGTTCCTTACCCGATCATGGTGCCCTTAGACTTATTTCTTGCTCCAGGGCTGGTCTGTATATCAAATGCTCTAATGGATGAATGGGCAAATATTCCCACAGAAAAAAAATCTATTTTTCTTGTAGAAATCCTTCCCAGAGGAGTGGAAGATGTTATAGCTGCAAAAGGGGGACCAACTACATAGTATTATCTGTGTATTTAGAATGTGATGTCATAAAAAATTCCTGTTGATGTAATGGTCAGGTGTCCCATATAGTGTAGGTGTGATGGTCCAGTATCCACATATTTTTGGTGATACAGTGTATAGGCGTATCTACTATATAGGGCTCTTTTAGGGTCCATGGCATAGGTTGTATAGCTACAGGCATTAGAAGCAGAAAGAAGTTGCTTATGCCACTTTACAGATTTCTGGTCAGACTTCACCTTGGAACCGATTCAGTGACCCAAATAATCCTTAATTGGCCTAAATGGTGTAAAAAATAGTAAACAATTCAGTTGCCTGAGTAAAATCATTTGATCTACTTTACGAACACACAGAAAATTCTACATTGAAACCATTGAAAACCTTGCAATTCAATGAGCTGCGCAGTTTGTATGAGCACCAAAAATAGATAAATTTTGGCTCATTCATTTCAGACCATAAACTCTTTTGCCTAACCTCCATCAGACCTGGCAAAAGTAAATATACACTGTACAAGAACCAAACACAGCGCTCATGCTCACGTTTCAATATTTGTGAATAGTAGAGTTCAATTCGGATTAATTCTAAGAGACACAAGTTTCTAATTTGAGTTGGCTGAGGTCCCAGAACACTGACGAGAGCCCATTTATCGAGTTGGCTGAGATCCCAGAATACTCTGTAGCACCCAATTATTAAGTTGGCTGAGATCCCAGAAATACTATCCTGGCATCTTAGGATCATAGGATCTCTGCCAACTCAAATTAGAAACATGTGTCAATAAGTTTCCTTTATCGCCAAATGTATTTTTCTTTTCTCTTTGCCTTTGGTCTAATTATAGGTTAAGTGGTTTTGTCTTCTAGCAGCAGGTTGTGGTTTGACTTACTTTGCAAGTGTATTTTGGCTGGCAATGCTCAGTTATTATCTTTTGATTGACTGCAATTAATTACTCAGCACACAGGTATACAAAATCAATGTACTGTATTTTCCAACCACTGACCAAATTTAGTCAGGGACTTTGGTTGGAGCACCTTAAGTAGTGTGTATAGTTCTGGAGACCCCATTTCCAAAAGCACTTTGACATTATGGAGACAGTTTCGGTATGGTTTGCAGGGAAAAAAAAATATCAGGAACGACTAAGGGATCTCAATCATATTTGCTCGATTATAAGACGACCCTGATTATAAGATGCCCCCCTAAACCTGAATATTAATTTAGGAAAAAAAGAAAAAGCCTGAATGTAAGAGGACCCTATAGGAAAAAAGTTTTACTAGTTAATGTTAATTCATGTAAACTATGTAAACGATTTTTAAAATAAAAGCTATGATTGAGAAAAATATTTTTGATATGATATGGAGGCATTGTGGCATATAGAGGGTTAAAGGCATTTCTGGAAACAGAGTGGCATTAAGGGGGTTAAAAGGCATTTCATTGAGCACTCTGCCTACAGAAATGCCTTATGCCCCCCATTTAACACCCCCCCCCACACACACACACTTAGCGGTGCTTCTGACTCCCTGCTGTTTAGTCGGGGCAGTGGGTAGACGTCTAGGCGGTTCGCGTAGGCAACTTCCGCTGCATCCGGAAGGAGTCGCGGTTAGCAGCCTCCTTCCTGCTGCAGCGGAAGTTGCCTACGCGAATCGCCTAGACGTCGGAAGTCGGAAGAACCGGTAAGTTTGGGGGAGAGTGTTAAATGGGGGATAAGACAGGAGGATCCAGGTGCCCTGCAGACCTCTATTTGAGGTCTGATTATAAGACGACCCCGATTATAAGAGAAGGGGTATTTTTCAGAGCATTTGCTCTGAAAAAAACCTTGTCTTATAATCAAGCAAATACGGTATATGTCAGATAAAAGAAGAAAGAGTGAATGTGAAAGAAACATCTGAATAGATAAAGGAATTTAGTAAAGTACAGGAGGGGAGTTTATTTCAAAGGAGAAAATGCTACAAGAGGTCATAATCTAAAACTAGACAGTCAGAGCCTTATATGTAATGGAACGAGTTTTACTATATTGTGAGGGTGGTAGATAAGTACAACAGCCTCCAAGCAGAAGTGGTAGAGGTTAACACAGTAAGGGAATTTAAACATGCATGTGATAGGCATATGGCTATGCTAAATCTGAGACAAGGCCAAGTACTTAAGTAATTAAGGTTTGAGTCTTTAAAGCAGTACATACTAATGGCAAGTTGATTTGGCCCAATTAAAGTATATGTTCCTATACTATACTAGGTCATGCATACTCACTACTCATATTGTATGAAGTAGGTATAAATGAGTAAGACTGGGGGGGAATTCATGTTGTATTCTGCATGGTGACCTGCATACGTATACCCATCTCTGACAAGTCCTGAATAAGTCCTATTCACCTTGACAATCCCTTTTTGCAATGAGATTTATGTATCTTTCAAAACACAATAATAAAAATTGCCTAATTATATTCTGCTAACTTTGTCATGTTACATTGGATAAAACAAGTTATTTTTGCATAAAGTTCCTTGCAAACTTTCTTTGCAGAGGTCACCGATAGTTTCTGAAGGTTTTTCTGCACTCCAATTAATACTGAAATCACAAAAAAGCAAAAGATCTTTTAACTTTCAACACAGGACAGGCATAAAAACAACAGCTTTCATTTGTTCTCTGTGACAGCATTTATTGTGGCAGTTCCAGTGGGATTCAACTTCTTTGTTTGCTTGTGCAATGATGGTCTCATTTAAGAGTCATTGAAGATAAAAAGCCAAGGCAAGTTTGTCTATTTCAATATTCTAGCCTGAGTCAGCACATCATATACTTATACGTGCTGTATTCCAAAAATTAATTTGTAGTGTAGAGAAGTTCGGGGTTTATCAGACTTCTCAATATACACATATATCTCAATCATAAAAAGCATTTGATAATCACTCTGGCAGTTTTATATGTTCCACAGATTTATTAATCCGGATCTCATTTTAATCCATAGATGATGAATTTTGTGCCGTGTCATGGATTAGCAGGAGTGTCAGTGTTTGCGTTAAGAGCAGAAGACATGATTGAGGGATAGGTAAAAGAGCATATGATTAGCAAAGCAAAAAGAATAATGCTCATGTTATTGTAGGAATACAATTTCTGCAAAATTAAAGCCAATGCCCCAGCACATGCTTATTATTATCTTAGTAGAAATATTACAAATCTGCTATGTTACCTTGGTCCCTATTACAATGAATGTGCAGATTTAATGAAATCACAATAGAGAATCACTATTCATTTCTGTTACTTAATATTATTTGATCAGTTGTGCTTTTTTAAGATTTCAGCTTTTTATCAAAAAGTCTTCTGTGTAAATAAATGTTTATTACAGCTAGACATCTGCTCTTTATTAGCAAGACACTCAGACAATTGATCGGTGGGTCACAAACATGAGTGGATTAACTTCAAATGGGGCCCTCCAACATAATCTCCCTCTCACACACACACATATATATTTTTAACAATCATAGAACATCTTTTTTATCTACACAATAGACTGTAACAGCACAATAGTCTATTAGATTGGGAAATCACAAGCAATTGTGTCCCCAGACAGGAAGGAGACTACAGACAAATATAATAGTGTTGCATTTTGTTCTGCATTTTCCATTAAAAACACATTAGTTTCTAATATAACCAAGTATTTTTCAGTAGACACCTTTATTTCATACATCGATGCAAGTTGAACAAAGCCTAAAGACCTCGAGATTCATTGCTCCTCTAATTCCTTCTAGTGGGATACTAAGTTCCAATATGTATTTTTCAACTCACATCCCCATTCAAGTCTACGGGCTTCGCTGTTGCCAACAAAGCCAATTTGAAATCAATGGAGGATGGAATGCATCCTGCAGCCACTTGATGATGCTGGTGAGGTAATACATAGCCCTATACAAAAATGTTAATTTGTATTAGCCCCCCAACCATGGACAATTATCGTCCCTCCCACCATTGTTTTTAATGGACTTATTTATATGTGTGTTATGTGTTTTAGCTAAATTGTGGGGCAAAAATGTATATTTTCATTCAATTCACAATCACTAAAAATGCAATACCTTCTGGCACAGTAACTCTGATCCTTGAGGGAGAGATGACAGGAGAGTTTGCAGGAGAGTTGTGGTTTCAACTGATAATCTCACTATACATTATGAAGAGTCAACCCAATTGAAATGCTGTAGCAGGAGGGTCTTGACTGGCTCTGTATAACACATGTGACACAGTGATATTTATTCAAGTTCTGCAGGGGTAACTCAGTCCTTCTTGCTGGGGAAACTTGACAGTGTTGGACCTTCAAAATGAAAAATGAAGATGAAAGGGAGTTGAAATCACCCATTCTCCAACCAGCTCCCCATTTAGTGAATAAAAAGCATGCAGCTTTCAATCTTACTGACTGGAACACATGATTCGAGAAGGAGTTTACTGAATGACTGATCCTGTACATGACAGGAATTGAGACACTGCTGCGCAAGTTTAACCCCTTAATGACAAAGTCTGTACATGCATTGTTTTCAATGGGTTTAGGGACCGCCCATTGTCCTTAAGGGGATAAACAGCATCTCATGAAGCAAAAAGCTAGTGGGGGGCTGGTGCCATCAAGGGCCCTGCAAAGAACATGCCATTTTGTCCTCTTATTAATCTGACCCTAGCCATTTAATGTTCAAGGTCAAATTAATATTTATTGGCACAAACACTAAATCTCTCTGTCTGTTACCTAACCAACTGATTAGTTGCCGCCAATGAGTAGAGGGAGACCCCTCTCCACCAGCCAGCTTCTGCTACAGCCACCACAGAAGAGAGGAAGACCTCCATTCACCCCAATGTCACCATTTGGTGGTGAATCAGGGAACTACAGGTGCCTACACGACATAGGTTACAGTCATGCCACACACAAGATGGCTGGCGAAATCCACGGGAAGTGACGTCAGACTTTTTCATATTTTGGCACCAAGACCTCTAATTGGTGCCTAGTTACTTCCCACCCTTTATAAACCCTCACTAGACGTCAGACCTTGCCCTCTGATGGTCGTGCTTATGGTACATTACAGCCTCCAGTATTTGATATCAGCTTGACCTCTGGATTCCTGACCTCGGGTGTTCATTGTTGTTCCCTGACTTCTGGCACCCTCACCTCGTCTTGACTTTGACCTTGATCGAGTCTGCTTCTTTTAGTCTACTTGCATCAGTGTCTCCAACCTTGCTGTGCGTGACAATTTCATAATGAATCTCATAGCAGGATCCCCCCCCACACACTTAACCTGTTCACTACTGTTTAAGGGAATTGCAGAAGGAAAAAGGCAATTTATATTACAGATGTTAGAGATTCAGTAGTAGAGTAGTAGAGGTAGTAGTAGTAGAGGTTGAAGTCGAATCCAAAATGCACTGTTGCGAATGCTATGAGATTGAAAGGTTTGCATGAAAAGGAGGTGGTCAACAGTGTCAAAGGCCAAGAGGATAAGCAAGAGGAAGTGATCTTTTCTTTTAGTTGTGGGTAGATTTTAGTGTTAAGTGTTCAGTATTGTGGACAAAAATGTAATGCAACGGAGATGTTTTTAGTGGTTGGAGCTTAAATGTCCCACTAGGTTGGGGGTCAGCGGAAAAAGGTTTATTTAAATGGCAGAGCATGTTTAAGGGGGGTGACAACATACTAAAAGATAGATTAGGGAAGGTATAAGGTGTGGTAATGTGGTAACGTGAGAAAACAAGAGGAAATCAGAAATGGCGTTTGGGACAATAGGCCTTAAGTACTTGAGAGCGGTTGCTTTTTAAGGCACCAATATAATTATCCTCATGGATAATGATCTTAACCCTGATGCTATTTATTTACAGTTTTAAAATGGCTACCAAAGTCTTGGTAGAGAAGTTGGAAGAGGAGAGATAAAAGGGGGTTTTAAGAATTAAACAATGATGTTTAGGGTTGTGCAAAAGGGAAGAGATTGTGTGAAGTGGACAACGTAGGTATACAGTCAGCATGATTTTTAGTGTGCAGAGTCCTTTGGTAAGCGTGATTTCCTCCACGGACAATCAACAGTGCAAGAGCACCTCTGTAGGTGGTGGGTCTGTGTGGAATTCCATGATTAAGGTGTAAGGCATGAGAGAGGTGAAATCATATTGTATAGATGTATTGGTTCATTGACCCTGTGTTAATGTAGAGGACAGCGGTGTTAGTAAAAAAGGGGTTCATTAAAAATATGATGACAATAAACACACCTCCTTATTTAGTGTTGGCTGTTACCTACCTATATATTAAGGACTTTCAGTATGGTAACGTACAGGCTTAGCCAGAATTTAGTATAAGAAACTGCAATATAAAATGGATCCCTATCAGTGTGCTGTCTCCTGTTATGTTAGTTAGAGATTTCCCAAAGTTCTCCTAGGCTTGAGGCCAGTAACAAATGTGAAAGTATACCTCAAAATAATTAAAATACATAAGAATTCCTATACTACAATAAGGATCCAGGCAGGATGTCCTAATGTTTTTCATTAATTCTGTGTATTTGTTACAAAAATGATTAACAAACAGAGCCAGTGATTCACTTAAAGTAAGACATAGCCCCTGATTAAAGACTGATTAAACCACTTACTCGTTTCTAATTTCAATTTGAGACTTTATTCTTGAACATAACCTGGATATTCACTACTATGCATTTCACATTTTGGGGATTCATCTCAAAGAGTTTTTAATATATACAATACAACCAACATACTTACATAATTATAATTACATATTTTACTACATACACTGCACATTACTGTGAGTTGATCTAAAAAGTATTAGTCAATGTTACTTACCCGTCCTCGGTTCCCACGTCGCCGCAGCAGCCGCCACGCAGGAGAGGGAGACCCCCCTCCACCGCAAGGCCGCTTCCGCTGCCTTCCTCTGAAGTGCCGCGCAGGAGAGGCAGACCTCCTGGTACACGGCGTCCTGCTGCTGCACATGCGCGACCTCTAGTGGCGAACTCGCATACTAGAGGAATTTATGAAGGGAGATTACGCCATCCACAAGATGGCCGCGAGTCACAGACACCGGAAGTGATGTCATGAGGGGCTGATGGGAGATTCAGACTTCCTCCGCGGTTCTCCATTTAAACCCCTCAGACCAGTTTCACCTTGCCTTCTGATGGTCGTCTATGCCTTGTGCTAGCACCCAGATAGCGTTTTGGTTCCTGTATTCTCGTGTATGATCCCGGCTTGTCTGACTTCGTTGTGTTCCTGATTCCTGACCTCGGCTACGTTTACGTTTATCCTGTTTTCCTGAATCCTGACCTCGGCTACGTTATATGACTATCCTGCTCTCCGGAAACCTGACCTCGGCTTGTTTGACCTGTTCTGTCCTGGAGTCCTACCTGACCACGGTGTCTCCTAACTACTTGTACGTGACAGTCAACTGCTTTTTTATTATTTCTAAATTAACCCTATATTAACATGGTATACATACATTTTTGATGAAGTGACCCACTGCAGAAAAACACTTAGACACTTCTACACAACAACAACTAATATTGTTTTAATTGTATAGTAACAGCAGATATGCGTAGTGCTTTCTAGATTACAGCACAATAATGAGAGGGGGGTTGTAAGGACAGTTGCACAGATATTAAAATAGGACTGACAAAGGTATGTAGACTGCCCAGTAGAGGTTACATTGTAAGTAATAATTTTAAAAATCCTTAGAATCCTTAGATTTTTTTTTATTCTTACAAAATAAAGCTATAAAAAATAATTTAAAATCTGGTAATCTAGTTCAATTTAGAAGGAAGCTTTTGTTGGTGCTTGGGTAGAAACTAAAGGCAGCTAAATAAATTATGCTATATTAACTAAATTGGAATTATATGTGAATATGAAATAAAATGGAAACATTTTCTTATTGAGATTCGCATAAAAATGATGTCTGCATATAAAAGACAAGCCAAAGATATCTTTGAAGGTTTCCTTTTAAAGCGACTCCACTCCCCTGATTGTCTGGGGAATTCTGTTATTAATTGAAGTTAATTTTCTAGGATATCAGTTTGCCATGCACGTGGATAAGATTGATAGCCTCTATGATTCTCAAGAGTTTTGAAAATGACACTGTTCCATCACCAGACGCCTTCACTTTTATCATCACAAATCAAATTATAAACATAGGGGCAACCTTGCTGGAATCTGGCTTCGGGAGATTTCCATAAGATTAATTAGGAGGCCAAGGCATAGATGGTAAAATAGAAAAAAAGAGGGAGGGTGTTAAGAAAGAACCATTCATTGCTTGTGAAATGGGAAGTCAATTCAACAATGGGTAATTAGCGTGGGCCATGGATTCTCAAAGGCACCGAGGACACTGGACTCTTTCTGTCACTCTGATGTTTAGTGCTGTATTGTGGACCCCCTCATTTAATTAGTGCACTTTGATACCCACAGGACTAGCTTAAAGCTCCAGGGCATGCTAAACACGGACTGACACCAGCAAGCTTCTGCCTCCTTCCACTCTAATTAGTGACACAATGAGCTGCAAAGACAATGTTTTATTTCAACGTGTTTTTTTTTCTTCTTCCAGACACTTCTGGCTTGAACAACTGTTTATTTTGTGTGTATTTTGGTATTCATTTTCAACGGTTAGCAAGGAAAGCATGAACTGAGGACAAATATATTTAATAAACCAATATTTGTTTCCAAAAAAGTAGAATGCCATAATTGATATGAATTAATTGCTAGCATAAATCTAATACACATTGTTTATGTAAGAATTTCACTTCTGCTTTTTGGTATTATTTTCTTAAAGCAGAACTGTCATTTGGTTATAAAATAAATACATTTCTTTTATTAAGCCTAGTGAAACACGCATGTGCGTAGAATCAATATTAAAATCCATTAATAAATAATACTAAAAAAAGAAGGGGCTATTTTACCTGTTCTATAAGCCCACTTTGGTCGTCAAAGGCTTCTGCCATTTCTTCAGTAGTGACAGCTACAGAATTGCACATGGGAAATACTAAAACAGCTGGTTTCACTAGTACATGCCTGCCACTAAAAAACAGTTACTGGTGATGTGGTAAGTGTTTCATCCGTAGACATTAATGTTGTTAAGACAACAGTAGTCACATTGTAGATACATTGAAGATAGTAGTCACATCTGATGTATGGTCTTGTAGTTGGGAAAGGTCAGGGCCGGCTCTATCTATAGACAAGGTAGGCGCTGACCTAAGGTGCAGGTAGATTGGGGGCACCTCCTCTGAGGCAGGCTGGTCCACCTGTGGCACCAGGAACAGGGCCTGTTGGAGAGATCCCTGATATCCCTTTAATTATTGGCGAGCCCGATTTTACTGGTGAGTGCTGGGATACTGTATATGATATCCTGGTACTCAGCATGACTCGGTGGCAGCATTGCTCCTTTGCAATGGAAATGGCAATTAAGCATGGTGCGCCTTACCTCAATTCAGAGGGGATATGACATCATATGAGCAGTGAGGTTGGCTGGACCTTGCATTTCATTGCTCTGTTGTGATACTGCCGGTAAGTGATCATGGTGCACCAGATCTAACTGCAGAGCGCTGGGGTATGATATCATATCCCAGAGATCTACAGTAAGGTCAGGCACACCATGATGGAGATAGCTAAGTAATAGGAAAATATAGTAAATACGGTAATAGATAGGAAAAAAAGGTAAAGAGAAAGACAAAGGGAGAGATAATGAGGAGGAGAGAAAAAAAGGAGAGAAAGAGAGAAGGGGAGAAAAAGGAGATATTGTGAGAAGGGGAGATAATGACCAAGAAAAAAGAATGGGTAAAGGGAGAACAATATAAAAAAAGAAGGGATAACAAGAAAGGAGAGAGAAAAGAAGAAAGGAGACAGATATCGACAGGGACCATTTGACTACTTTTTCGTACACGCTTGCCATCATGTCTGCCCAACCTATGAAAACTGGAATCACTCTGGCTCACAGAAATTTCCAAACCGATTGTAGTTCAAAATTTGTCTGGTAGCAGCAGACAAGAGTATTGCTGAAGGACCACTTGGACGTGCAGCATGTACACAACAACCCCAATTTCGGCCTGTGTAACTAAACTATTAATAATTAAAAGGCAGACATTTCTTTTGCATTATCCAAAGTAAGAAGGCTTTGCAGGTAGCATAAGCATACAAATACCACACAACTCAAGAAAAATAATTCAAGGAGTGACACACTGTGCAAGTGTATATGCACATTCCCCTATCATGCCTAATTTATCTATAATATTTTATTATGTTTTCACCAAAATTTTATTTTTGTGTCTAACACACAACTCAGGATATCAGTTTCAAAAGCTGAGAGATTGTGCAGTCCCCTGCCCTGCCTAACTTGTCACCAACATTTTATTATTTTTACCAATTTTATTTGCATTGTCCAAATTTTAGAGGTTTTGCTGGTGGAGTAAGCATACAATTACACTCAGATACAACACTTCAAAAACTAAAACTCACTTTGTGCATGCAGAGTTTAATGCCTAATCTTGTCACAAATATTCAGTGATCTATTAGTTTGTGTTGTACAAAAATAAGTGTCTTACTAAAGCACATTTAGCCAAAATAAAAATAACTTTGTTATTGGATGAATAAATCATCCATAGACATCAGAGACCACCCCCCTAATTTATTTTGGCTTGTTCCACCAATTAATCAGTTATTATGTATCCTACTACACATAGTATCTTCCCACTTTCCCTCATGAAAGAGTCCCAAAACAGGTTGTAATGGTGCCAAAATGGGAGAAGTGAATGAACAAATCCTACCAAAAATTCTAAAGGTTTTGCTGTTACCTTTTGGTTGTTTCATTGGGGAGCCCCCTCATTATCAGAGATTCATACAAATGCATGATAAAATGAATGCACATCTACTATACATTGTGCACAGCTCTCTCAAAGTGTAAAAAAGTTAAATTTAAAAAGAATATCCAATACAAAAAAATGGAGGCTGCTAAACCGTCTTAAACATTTGAAAACGGAAATGTAGATGTTCCATGAATGCCGATGAATGCCCTGTAGCTTCTAATAACATGCCAAATGTTTGCTGTACTCATAGGATGTTGCTGAATAAAGCAGAGTTGAATATACTCTGTGTAATAAATCCACATGGCAATATATGTGTAAGCACAAATATATTATTTACATATTTATAAATGTTATAGTGGCATCGATAATGCATGTATATGCATACACAAACAAATAAGCAGCCACAAACACATGCATTCATATAGCAGTATATCTACAAAAACACATAGACACACATGCCTCTCCTTACAAGCACAGAGCAATACAGCTTCTACTACCACACCACAATATGTTACTGAAAAAGGACACTCTTACTGGCTGATCCAACTGGTGTAACTACAGGGGTCCCAGTGGTCACAGCTGTGATGGGGCCCATATGTATAGATGTGTACTTGTGTGTTTGTGTGTGGGCATGGACATGTAATTGTGTGTGTGAGCATGAATGTGTAACTGTGTGTGTTTGAGCATGAATGTGTACTAGTGTGTGTGTGTGTGCATGGATGTGTACTTGTGTATGTGTGAGCATGGATGTGCACTTGTGTGTGTAAGCATGCATGTGTACTTCTGTGTGTGAGCATGAATGTGTAACTGTGTGTGTTTGAGCATGGATGTGTACTGGTGTGTGTGTGTGTGAGCATGCATGTGTACTTGTGTGTGAGAGCATGGATGTGCACTTGTGTGTGTTTGAGCATGGATGTGTAATTGCGTGTGTGTGAACGTCCCTGGCTGATTCTGTTAAGCTCCCTCTGCCATCACCTATAATGCTCCAAAGATGGAGATTACCTGTGTCTCTGCAACTACACTTACTACAGAAGGGGGACCCCATATCACCCAGTAAAACTGTGCAGTACTGGCAAGTATGTGATTGAGTAGCATGAACAAGTCAGCAGAAATTAGGATTCTTTGCCAATTTATTATAGGGGCACCCACTGGCCCCCTCTGGTTAATTAGGGATTTTAGGAAACATAATTTGTATTTTTAAACATTTTTCTTCATTTATTGTATAGAAAGAGGCAAATTAATTTGCAAGTTGCAGTTGAGGGTATGCAACTGGGAAATTAAGCTTAACTTTCCTCAAACTTGAGCTTTCCTCCAATATGAAGTCAGCTACAACATAACATTTTAAATTCACATTTACTTGCAAACAGCTCTTCTGTTTAAGTTGTTGTGCTTGTGTGTGTGTGTGAGTGCATACATGCATTTTAAGTTTTGTAAAGGCCTAGTAGTGAATCAACACCTTCACAAGGAAACTAACATTACCCTAAAACTCTTCAAACACAAGACAGGCAGGAAAAAATCTACAAGTTGTCACTTCTAATTTATTTTTGTTAGCATGACTTTTACAAAGACTACATTTATAGAGGCATTTATTTAAAATATGGTATAATGCTGTCAAAATACATTACATCTGAAAACAGTCTCTTATTGTCGGTTTTCATCTGCAAAGAATTAGGTACAGTTTAAAAACATTTATCCCAAATGTATGTCTCTGAATTCCATATGTTTTTTCATAAAACAACATTTGATGATAAATTGCAATACAAACAGAATTCTTTGTTCAATCACAGAATCACATTTGTTTTTTGTATTATATGAAATTGATACTGTAATATCACACCAATTGATAACCATATTCTTTGAAAATTATACTTCTATTATAGGTAAGCATGATTTATTTGTAACTTCAATAATAAAGTCAACTGGGTCAGCCACATCTCCAAGCTGCAATGATACAAATTTTAAATTAAAAATGGAAGATAATAGTAATGAATTCATAGTAATGTAAGTATTGTGAAAGCATTAGAACATACATTAATTGGAAATTAGAAATATTTCAGGCATGAAAGCAATCCACTATATCCAATATTACATGTATTTATCAATAAACCTCTGTGTGGTTTGCCAGGAAATGTTGTTGCTTTGTAGTACTAGGGCTCATGTTCTAAACTGGTATTTTATTGTTTACATGTAGTACTTATACTTAACCTTAAAATTGAAAGGGAAATTTTAGAATGTCAGTGTGCCAGGGAAGATCGAGCAGATGGAACCTGCCTATGTGTAAAGGGTTGACGTGAGTGCCTATATTAGCTGAATGTCCACCAAAGAGTCATACATAAGAAGAAAATGTTGACAAAACCTATTTTCTGACACTTAAATTACGTGTAATTCTGCCAGTATTGGCAGCCAGCGACATCCTGCCAAAATTGTAACCCTACAAATGAATATAAAACAAAAAGATTAAGATATTACGTTCTCTTTCTTCTGTTGCACAAGTGGTCCAGAATTACTGGAAACTACCAAAATACAATTAGCTAAAATATATTTTAAATATTTTGAATAGCTTCTATCTATGTTTAATAGCATTCTTCAAAAGAGTGAGAGTGATTATTGTATAACCTCCACAAAATAACTTGTTTCATACATGAAACACATTGCCTTACAATATAGTTTTTGCCCTGTGGTATAAAAGAGATTAATTGTATATAATTATTAAATATCACTGTTCATTTACCATGAGAGCAAGATTACTGAATCAAAGAAAATGTAAATGACTCTATACCTCAAAAAGAGTTCAATGGTTAAAAGGAAAATTCATCAAGAATTATTAGTTTTAAATACTTAGTTCTAAATGAATTATGTTTCGTGGAGAATGATTTTCTCAAGGTTTCATTAGCAGTAAAATAAAATGTCCTCCTGAAATGGAGACAGTCTTGTCTTTTTGATATTCCAGTGACAATTTATATGGTAAGTGTCAAAAACAACTCTGGACTGGCTAGTATAGTATTCTTTCCTTTTTAATATTCTAATCGGGAGGTGTAAAGTGAAACGGTTGCACAGTGTAATGGTGGTGAGGAAACAGGGTGTCAATGAAACAAGAAAGGTGACAGACATGGAATAAGACCCCAAAGTGCTCACCGAGTGCACTGGCTAAAGATTCCCCTGGGAAATTTGTCTTATTAGTTTTCAAATGCAGTTCAGTAAATTTAAATCCCAGGTTTCTATTATTTTAAAAGAATAAAATATGTTTCTTCATCTGCTGCTCCCGACCATTATGTGTACAGTGTTCTATTCAATGTTTAGGCATTATGAGAAGCATTATGTCTAAATTGGTATCAATATCTATCCTCAGTTCTGCCTATGTACGATCATTATACTTATACTGTAAAAGTGTAACGATATACTTATCATTAATACTTTGAAATCCAATTTGAAATATAAATCTTTATATATATTTAAGTTTATTTCTTTTATTGATTTTCTAAAAATAAAGTGTATGATTGGCTTCCTATTTAAAAAAAAGACAACATAGGATTGTTTGGCCGCATCATAACTGTAGGAGAGCTTTCTTTATTACTGCTGTTGCAATGCATTCAACCAATGCATTGTACTAACTAGACTTGGGCACCAGGGGGCTCTTCGTGTTCGTCTTCGTGCTCGTCTTCGGGAAAAAAAAAATCTTCGTATTCCGCGAATATTCGCCCGTTCCTGTCTTCTCTTCGGGCGAATATTCGCGGACATTCTTCGTGCTCGTTTAATCTTCGTTTCCCTCCTGGTTGCCTAGCAGGGGTTAATACGGGGTTAATAACACATCACAGCAGCAGCAGCTGCCGTGAAGGTACGTGTGTGCAGCTCTATTGGTCGTTTCAGCAGGGGGCTGGTCTGGCATCAACGAGTGAATTGCAGAACTGCAGAATGCACTTCATTCGTTGATGGCAGGCGAGCCCCCTGCCGAAACGACCAATAGAGTTGCACACACATACCGAGGTGTACTGTCCATAGATGTTTAATAAAAGAATAGGGAATATTTTACATTTTTAAATTGATTTTGGACCACTTTACATGCCTAACATTTGCTACCTATTTACAATGGCATACTTTGCAACAACCCAACTTACTTATTGGACAGGACTGGAAAATAGCAGGACTGTCCACCAAAATCTTGGGTGTGTTGGCAGGTATGCTGATGGAAAAATGTTGGACAAGAACTAAAAAATAGCTTAGGGTTAATGTACGGTTATGTTTAAGATTAGTAGCAGTGCACTGGTTTGGTTAAAGATGGATTATGTCTAAATAATAATAATTTAATTTTAATGTTTTTTTTTTAAAAAAAATAGGGGTTTATTTAAATGTATTTTAAAGTTAGATTTATTATTTAGTACTTGATTATATTTATTAAATGTTTATAGTAGCGTTACCTACCGAGCTATAACTACCTATGTGTATTTGCATTTTGCATACCTAGTTTAGCTAAATTAGATGGGACAGGACTGGAAAAAAGCAGGACTGTCCCTGAAAAAGTTGGGTCTGTTGGCAGGTATGTGGATGGAAAAATGTTATAGGGTGAAGTGTGAGTTATAGTGTTAATGTAATGCAATTAGTGAGTGAAGGCCAGGGCAAATAACAAGGAAAAGGTCCTTGTGTTTTGTGCATTGTAAGTGTGTGTGTGTTATGTGTGATGTCACTGTGTGTTATATGTGTTATTGTGTGTGTTATGTTTGGTTGGTTGTGTATCAGAAGGAAAATAATGAAATGGAAAAGGAAATGGGAAAGGCAAATGAGTGGGCAATTGGCGACCCACTCACCTGTTTCACCCCAGAGCAAAGCATCTAAACACTGTCAGTCCTAGACGTTTGGCAGCAGACTTCCAGAGCTCAGACACAAGGCCCTAGCGTAAGCTGGCCACTCTGGCGGAGGTAGCAGGCGTTGCCACACCGCAAACAGAGGCAGCCAGGGGGGAGAA
>VKOC01000003.1:16426853-16439987 GCA_009364415.1 Spea multiplicata | reverse complement strand
GTCAATTGATTCTTACCTGCTATTACAATTTCTTTCAGTGTTGAACTAGAATATAAACTATGGCAAGTAATCCTAGAGCCATTTGTAAAACAATTGACAATAATGCAGCAACCAAATCATGAGTTGGATGCAATTAATACTTTGTAATATAGACATATACAATAAGAATACAAAAGGAGTCAAGTGAAATGTATAGCTTGCATGTGTGCAAATGTGAAAATACAAATATGTAATAGAGTTAATGAGAGGGTCAGAACCCCCCCATATTCAATAAAATGACCACACAAGGGAGTCACATTCAAGAGGACTGTACTGCATTTGGAAGTGAACCTATGTAAGGGCTGTAAGTGTCTGAATACGTCAACTCAAGAACTCCAGAAGTCTTTGCCGTTAGCACCATTGAGTTTAATTAAATTCTGTCCCATGAAGTTGTACAGTATATGTTTCCGTTCTGGTGATCCGTTTTCTCAAGCTATCATGGTTGCTACCCTAAATAGAAAGTATACTAGGAAGCAATCAGAGTTTTATATGAAACTGTTGACCTGAACAAGACCATGGGCATCTAAACTGGGGATTATTGCACCTCCCACAAACCGTTACTGTGTGGAGAATCCCAGGGGACAGTAAAACATTGAATGCACTGACTTCATGTTCCTCGTGGTACACAACTTTTTTAATTTCCCTGGGATTACTATCTGATCAGAAAATAATCATAATAGCAGAAGGTTACTTGGGAACAGTCACATTTTAGAGAAGAAAATTGGAAAAAATTTGTAGAATGGGTGTGGCTGGGGGAGGTGAAATGGAAATTGGAGGGAGGGTGAGAGGACGGCGGACCGGCCCTTAAGGGGCAAGCCAATTAAACTAGCACTTCAAGGCTCTTTCAGAAATGGCCTTTTAAGTTGGTGAATCAGCATTCCTACCCACTCCTATTTCAATGATAGTGGCTTGGTCTGTTGATTGGTGAGCGTGGGACTCCTGTCTTAAACAAAATGCTATTTTGGGATCAGAGTATGTTGGTGTTGGGAATTATCCATGCTATGAGGTAGTGTTCCGATCCACTGTGTTGGTACATGGGGTTCAAACTGTGGATTCTGGTGTAACCCTATAAAAGCGAATGAGACAGGGGTTGCCCAATTGCATCAATGGGTTGGAATGATAAAATGTTAAGAAATAGGTTTTGCAATTTATTTGTTGAGGTTTTCTGTGTTATGTAATATACAGAAACCATTGTTAAGAGATATTTACTTTTATTAACATTAAACATGTCACATTGTTTGACAAAGCTGTGGGCCTTTAAAATCGAGGTCTTTCTCTTTTAATAAAGGAACAGGGCTGAGGTCCTGCGAGTAATATCAAAAACATATCCCTGAACAACTATTTAATTAATCCAAGATCTAACATGATAGCTTGGATTAAGATAAACTGAAAAAAACCAACAATGAAGACTTAGCCTTCATTCATTCAACCAACATGTGATTGAGGTAGTAAGATGAGCATTATTAGTTTGTTTTTTGTGTTTCCAATTTTGGTCTCAAATAGCAAGAATCACTTTCTTTGTTTAGAAAACAAATTAATAGTTATTCTTCCTTAAGTATCGGTGATGTTGACACAATTTGTGTACTTTGTGAGGTGGTCTTCCTCTCTTGAAAGGTAACATCACCAAGTCTACTGTGCAATGAGTGCATTATGCTGTTTGTGTGTGTAGGTACTGAGAGGTATTATTTATGCACTCTCATTGCTCTCTCATCTATGAGAAATTGTGACATCTGAGCATATGTAGGGCAGGAGAGTGTTTTATATTTCCTATAAAAGAACAGACAGGTTAAAAAAATTTTAAATAAATGTTCAATTATGTATTTATTATCCTAATTATGGTGGCACTTGATGTTGATAAATATATACCAAAACACATGCCAAGAATTTTGGATAGTTATGTTAACTAATTGAAATGTCTGCTTTTCTGTGTCTTCTTGTATTTTACATTATCTGTGCCCTTTTTATAATTTAGGCTGGGTGTGCAGTACAAGAAATTGATACTTAATGCCACCATGTTGCTCCTCAGTAGTAGGATATGGTAAATATTGCCTTAGGAAATACATAATATAATTGTGAGACTTTAGCCACAAGTAAAGAAGCATCTTATTAGCTCTTGGTACAGATACATCATTAGCTCTTTTATTCTGTATCTGTATTTTGTTGTGTTTAGGGAGTTCAATATCCAAAAAGGTAATTTGACAAGAGTGTGATTGAAATGGTCCCATTGGTGCTTGGGAGTGACAGAAGGTGAAATACCCACAGTTGAAATCTACTTTAATGTGAGCCATTAATAAATATTTACAATTCATATTCCAATGATGGTTATGTCCCTCACATAAATAATTCTGAGTACTTGAACCTTTAGTTTGTTTAAGGTCTTCATATGAATAATTTGAGGTAGCTGTATATTATAAGAGACATTTTAACCAGCTATACTTTGAGATGCTTGAATTTCATATGAAATCCATATTTAGTATTTTTGGATCATGTGCAATTGCATATTTTAAAGTGTTTTTAAGCTGGTGGCCCACAATTTAACATTGTAAATAAAACATAGGGCTTAAATGTATAATAGAATATTACCATTCATAATCCATTCATAAGCATTCTTGTAAAATTTGAGTGTAAGATGGCCCCTGGGCAAGGCCTATTTTATAAACTGTGACATATATATTTAAGAACTTTCTGACCAGTTAATCAACATAAAAGCAGATACTACTGATCTAAAATTCCAGAACACATTCAGAATATTTAAGAAACACACACTTAAGGGACAATATATATTATATATATATATATATATATATATATATAGGATTTTCCTTAAATAATCATTCAATATTGCCTCTTGTTTAGGGAATTTTGTTCTGCCATAAAGGCCATGTACAGTAGATGTTTGTAAAGTTTGTTCTGCTCTTACACAACGTTGGCATAGCTCCTGGTGGCCTAGTGAGTTACAGGGTGTGTGCAAGTTGTGATGCACAACAAATCTAGTATAGTGCAGGAGTTTGATATCATCCTGGGATCCTAATAACAATCGGTTACCTCTCACTTTACAGCTGGTGATTTGTGGTATCGGATGAAAGATTACAGACAGCAGATTGAAGATTGAAGAGAGAAGGTAGAAGAAGATGTGGACTTGGAAGTGGTTGGCATTTCTGTTTACCTATACTATTATGGAAAACAAGCATGGTGACTGGATTGCACTCCGTGATCTTCATTGTAGTGGGGCAGTGCATATTTTTTGGTGCAAACTGGTATACAGCTATCTTGGGTCACAAAAATGTAGAAGGAACAGCACTGAGGCCTAACCAACCCAACCACCCAAACACTACCATTTTGGGGGATTAGCAGAATACCCAGATATGGCACGATGACAGTTGCGATGTCATGACTGCAGTCCATAAATAGACCCTGTCGAAGGGATACGTTTTCTTACACAATATTTAACCACCATACTATTCACAATGATCAAAGACTAGTTACCAACTCACACGGCACAACTGGCGACCTTGGAACAAGGCACATTGAGCATGAGGACCAGGTAGTAGACCTAAGGAAAGAAATGTCTACCCACACTAAACAGTTACAACTCCTACAAGACAAATTGGATTCTTTGGAAAATAGTCACACAGTCTAATACCCATGTTATAAAAATGACTACCGGAGGTACTGCAGGTCCTGCCTGAAAAAACACCCATCCATATTGAAAGAACCCATCATCTGGGATTGGAAAGACAAACAGAAAATGTAAAACCAAGACCAATAATTCTGCCTTTGAGACAAAATTACAATTATAAATGCCTATAGTGCAAAGCCAGAAATTTACTACAAAAATAACAAAATACTACTCTGCAGTGTGCAGACAGTTGGTTGAGAAGAAGATTAAGTTTAGTATGCTCTACCCGGCAAAACGCAAGTGTCAGCTTACATTATCAGACATACTTTTCTGTACTGCTACATAAAGTGCAAGGTTTTCTCAACGACCATCAACTTCCTCCATCACAACACCCTAGGGCAGGGAACAGCCCTCCACCAACTCTGCATATGGGGACTTGAGTGGACTCCAGTATAAGTGTATGGATAATCATTGAACGTAATGTTATTAGGTTTATGTTTTCTTTTTTGGTCTAATGTTTTGTATTTTATACAAGGTTAGCCCCTGCTCTTCAGCGCTACTGATGAAAAACTATGCACAACTGCACTGTGTTGTTGTGTGCAGTCTGCCAAAGTGCTCGTTATTTAAAAATTGGTTAACTAAAGCCACTAAATGATGTTATTAACTCAAGTGTAACTATAATATACTAACTAGTAAAACTACTAGCTGTATTTTATATTTTAAATTTACACGGCCGTAAGAGCCTACTACTATGCTAAAGTTATATTTCCTTCCTATTCTAAGTCTACCTCTAGGCAAGGGAAGACGCTCTCAAACCCACTAAGCTAAAGTGAGGTTATAAATATATTATTTCAATTAATTTATTAATTGGATATAATATAATAGATTATAAATTATAATTATTATATTATGGGGTTAAACAATTTTAACTTTAAATCAGATACAGAAGCAGACAGATATAGTTGTACTACTTCTGCTAAGTCTACAGAAATGTGCTATATTATTATTTTTATTACTGGTACTACAGCTACCTTGAAGCTTTGCTTAGTACAGTTGTCATGAAAAGAAATTAGAAAATAAAATTTAACAGCAAAACAGTTAGCGTCGCTGCCTGCTGAACAAAAAAACACACAGCACTTCACAAGTTCACTTCACTGATGGACTGAGGTGGGCAAAACTCTGAGGGGTTTTTAATAAAATAAAATTCAACATTTGAAAATAATAATATTTAGCAAAACAGTTAGCGTCACTGCTTGCTGAACAAAAAAACATGCAACACTTATCTGGGTGGACTCACTAGCCCAACAAGTTCACTTCACTGATGGACTGAGGTCAGCAAAAACAATGAAATTAAAAATAAATATATTTAATAAAATTATTAATTAATATTAAGAAGTGTAATTGACTTTGTCTCTTGCTGTTGCTAACACAAAGCACAAACTAAAGCACTGCAGCACCAGTACTAGTAAGATTAGCTTAACTTAAAATTAAAAAAATATTAAGTAAATTATTAACTAAGTAATAAATTATTGGGGATTTCTTATACTAATAAAAATAATAATTAAATTAATTACCAACTTCTAGCTTAAGCTTAAGGGTAGTAGTGGACTGGTTAATCTTTTTGTGGGATGAATTAACTCTTCTACCTGAAAAAAAGTCTCTAGCGCACTAAGCTAACATAATATAGCTAATTTAGCTAGCTAAAATGAATTATAATAATATGATTATTAAATATTAATGATTATAATTACACACTAGTAGTTGTCTACTCTACACTAGTATACTATATGACAATATTATTATTATATATTATATTATAATATTACTATTACATTTATAAATTATATTATTTAATTACTAATACCAACAGTTCAGCTTAACTAACTCAATTTTTGACTGATTGACTCTTCACTGCTAGCTCAGGGCAAGGGCAAGGGCACTCCAGTGCCAGTGAGCCACTGTGTACAGCAAACTGTCAGCTCAACAGCACTACACAGTTGACAGAGAAGCACTGAAAAAAATCCTACTTCAGTAAGAGTACACTGTGAGAAATGGCAGGCTGAGGATTACCAGTCTCACACAGAACAATCTCTCTCTCTCTATAACGCTCGGTTGCAGCACACGAGTGTTGCAAAAGCAGTCACAGCAAAAATGAATGGATTCCATGCAAGCTCTGCTCTTATACAGACTGTTTCCTCTTAAAAAAAAAGCAGCACAGACATTGGACGAGCCCTCAGCATCACAAGAGTGAGCTGATTAGACAAATGAAGATCAGCTCACTCAATCTGTGTCCTCCTCTTCTAAAAATTGACGGGCGTGCCGCGAACATGAAGACGAACGCACAGAAACGAAGATTCTTCGTTTTGTGCACCTTCGTGTACATTTTGCCGCCACCATGTTCGTTACTTCGTTATTCGGTTTGAGCAACGAAAACCCACTATTTGCGTTCGTTTTCATGTTCGTCCGAATACGAATGCACAAGTCTAGTTAGTACTAGACTTGTGCATTCGTCTTCGGGCGAACATGAAAACGAGCACGAAGAGGCCGTTTTTTTGTTCGTTCCGAAGGAACGTAGAACAGAATACAGTGCCGGCAAACCATAGGCGAAGACGAAGACTCACAATCACGAAGAATCGAAGATTCTTCGTGATCGTCTTCGTTTTTGCCGCGCAACCGCCAAAATTTCAAACAGGAGTGAGCTGATCCTCGTCTGTCCAATCAGCTCACTCTTGTGACGTCACGCTAAGGGTCTCGTCCAATGCCTGTGCTGCTGTTTTTTTGAATTCTGAAGGCGCCTTTATAAGACCAGAGCTTGCCTGAGAGATCCATTCATTTTTCGCTGTGACTGCTTTGGCAACACTGCTGTGCTGCATCCGAGCGTTACAGAGAGAGATTGATTGTGATTGTTCTGTTCTGTGTGAGACTGGTAAGCCTTAGCCTGCCATTTCTCACTGTGTACTTCATCCTCACTTCAGTGCTACTTAATTAATATATTTAATAATAATAATTTGATTAATTTAATTTTTTTAATTTAATTTGTCATCAACTTTAGTGTAAGTGCTGTTGAGTTGACAGTGCACCCAGTGCCTCAGTGGCACTGGGGTGCCCTTGCCCTGGGCTGGCACTAGTGCCTATTGCCTGTCCTGCTTAAATAAATTAAATAGAATTTATAAATTACAATTTAATAGAATCTATAATTTAATAGTTCATTATAATATTATATATATATATATATTTGTCAGTCATATATATATATATACTATAGTATACTAGTGTAGAGTGTACTGTAGACATTCATCTACTAGTGTCTAATTTAAAATCAGTAATATTAATTAATATAATTAATAATTGAATTCATTATAAAATTATATATATATTTGTCAGTTATAGTTAGTAATAGTATACTAGTGTAGAGTGTACTGTAGACATTCAAGACATCTACTAGTGTCTAATCTAAAATCAGTAATATCAATAATTCTATAATTCTTTCTTATCTTAATAGTTAATTAAATTAGCTATAAATAAAAGTAATATTAATTAATTACTACTAGCGTATAGTTCAGCTAATCTTATTAGTACTGGTGCTGCAGCTCTATAGTTTGTGCTTTGTTTTAGCAACAGTAAGAGACCAAGTCAATTTTTCTTAATTAATCTTTCATTTTATTTCATTTGTTTTGCTCACCTCAGTCCATCAGTGAAGTGAACTTGTTGGGCTAGTGAGTGCAGCCGCATAAGTGCTGTGTTTTTTTTTGATCAGCAAGCAGTGACGTTAACTGTTTTGCAAAGATTTTCTCATTTATTTTACATTTTATTTCAATTTTATTAAAAGTACCCTTAGTGTTTTGCTCACCTCAGTCCATCAGTGAAGTGAACTTGTTGGGCTAGTGAGTGCAGCAAGCAGTGAAGATAACTGTTTTGCTGTGACATTTTATTTTATTTCTAATTCTTTTCAAGAAAAATTGACTGTGACGAGCTGTACTAAGCAAAGCTTCAAGCTACTAGCTGTAGTACTAAAATAATTCTAATCTTCTTTAATCTTAATCTATAATATATTATAAATAATAATATTCTAATTCATAATCTATAATATAAGTAATTCTAATTCTAAATTCTAATTCATAATCTATATTCTTCTATCTATAATACATAATATATATTAGTAAATTAGTTCTAATCTATTAATATTATATAACTTAATATTAATTAAGAAATCATATACTTAATCTGATTTAACCTCACTTTAGCTTAGTGGGTTTGAGAGCGTCTGCCTAGAGGTAGACTTATAGTAAGGAAATATAGCTTTAGGCTAGCATAGTAGTAGGCTAAGCTCTTAGGCCCGTGTAAATTCAAATTAAAAATAAAATACTGCTAGTTATAAAATAGTTAATCTTGAGTTAATAATTTAAATAACTTTAGCACTTTGGCAGATTGCACACAACAGCACAGTGCAGTAGTGCATAGTTTTACTTAGTAGCACTGAAGAGAACTTCCTCTATTTTTTTTGTCTTTAATTTGTTTTTCCTTTTTTTTGTTTTTATAGTTTTTTAAACACTACACTACACTACACTACACACACAACACAAAATTTGAAATGGATCCTCCTTTTGGGACTAAGGAGGGACAAGCTCCATCTACCACCACCACCACCAGCACCACCACCAGTTCTAAGATGCAGCCTTTGCGTCAGTCTAGTCGGCCAAGTAGGCCAAGCTCTCGCTTATCATTTGGGAAGCATTGCTTGAAGGATTATCAAGTAAAGGAAAGGCACCAAAAGCAGGCAGTAGTAGTGCGGCTAGGCCTACAAGCTCTATGGTTTTTTACGGAAAGCCTAAAGCACCAGCAGCACGTTCAAAGTTAAAGGGTAGCACAAGTAGTACTAGCCCAGTGACTAAAAAGAAGTGCCTTTTGCCCCAAGCATCATCTTCCCCATCCACAAGCAGCATGCACGGTACCAAGCAGAGCCAAATTAGCAGCAAGACTCAGAGGGGTCCCAAACCAAAGCGATCTCATTCCTTTGTAGGGAAAACCACCACCACCCCCACCTCTACCGCGTCTACCACCACTAGTGCTGCGCCTACTGTTCCCACCGGTACCGCCACGCCATGTCCTCCTAGTACCTCTAGCAAGCCACCAAGTCCTTACAGTATTTTTGTAAAGACAGTTAGAGAGATGGCTACACATAGTACTGGAAATCCAGCTAGCGAGGTACCAGAGGAGCCTGAGACTGAGAGGCCAAGTGTAGAGTCTGTTCTTCCTGCTCGCACTACTACTACTACTAGTCACGATATCAGTCTTAGCTCCAGCCTAGCAGGAATTCCATTTGATCTGGCTAATGAAGAACTAGACTATGAGCCAGAGGAAGTAGAGGAGATGAGTGGCCATGAATCAGATTCCTCAGGGAGCAGTGTACAAATGACTAGTGCACAATTTTCCCCTGAGCCTCCACCTTCTCCGCTGCGATCATCACCACCACCAGCAGCAGCAGCAAAACCTACCAAATCTGCTAGACTTCAAGCAATTAGCAGTCCCACTATGGCCAGTACTGGTAGTACCACCAGTGCCACTACCACCACCACCACTAGTTCTGCCGCTGTTCATCCACCCCGAGCAGTACAAGCAGCACCCAAGGCACACCCCAAGGCTATGCGCGCCCCAATTTGGGAGCACTTTGAAAATGTGGAAGAAGGGCGCTATGGAAAGTGCAAACACTGTGGGAAGCTAATAAGCAGAGGGAAAGTGTCTGGCCATTTCACCAGTGCTAGCATGAA
Source organism: Spea multiplicata (assembly GCA_009364415.1). Lineage (NCBI taxonomy): Eukaryota > Metazoa > Chordata > Amphibia > Anura > Pelobatidae > Spea > Spea multiplicata. The sequence continues at coordinate 16,430,561 of VKOC01000003.1, read as the reverse complement.
GCATCACCTCAGCACTCAACACAACGCTGTGCTATTGGGGAAAGATGCAGAAGTAAAACGTAGTGCAGGCAGTGGTAAAACCCCAACAGCTGCTTCTGAGCCAATAGCAGCAGCTAGTGCTGGCAGCCAGAGACCAAGGCAGGTTGGAGCACTGCATGCCCAGCCCACCCTGGAAGAATTTGGGGCATTCCACTCCAAGAGAACGATGCCCAAACAGCAGGCCAATAAAGTAACGCGACTTATTGGTCAGTTCATTGCTGTTGGAGGGGCATCCTTCTCCATGATTGAAGGGGAGCCTTTCAAACAATTGATGGCGGCTGTGGCTCCACAATACACAGTTCCGTCACGTTCCACTTTCAGCAGGAACATTGTCCCCTCGCTGTATCGGTCCTGTGTTGCAGCAGTGAAAGAGGAGCTTTCCAAGGCTGCCGGTCAGTGTGTTCATTTCACTACAGATTTGTGGAGTGCACCTAGCGCCCAGCATGCCTTTCTTTCTTTGACAGCACACTGGTGGCAGCCCGGTGTGTCTAAGGAAGTTGCTGCAGCAGGCTACCGATCATTCCTTCTCCATGCAGAAGTGATGGATGAAAAGCACACTTCCCAAAATATTCTGCATGCGATTAGGAAAATGTTTAGCCTTTGGGTGGGAGCAGAGGCGGGCACCAATGTTGAAGTTGGTTTTGTGGTAACTGACGGAGGTGCCAATATGGTGAAAGCGCTGCGAGATGGTCATATTGTTGGTGTGCGCTGTGCAGCCCACATCATCCATCTTGTAGTGAAGGCAGCAATGTCAGAAGGAACTAATGTGGCAGCAGTAGTTCTGTCCCGCTGCAGAAAGATCGCTGGGCACTTTCAGCATAGTGTTAAGGCTAGCCAACTTTTGAGGGAAGAGCAAGAGAGGTCAGGTCTTCCCGTACACTGCCTACGTCAGGATGTCAGTACACGGTGGAACTCCACGTTAGACATGCTGGAGAGGATTTTGGAGCAGCAGAGGGCAATCCATAATCTTGCCTCAGAGCACAATATTGGGATTACATCTCCATTGAATAGGGAGGATTGGACAGTGATCGCCCAGCTAGTGGCAGTCCTTAAGCCATTCAGGGATGCCACAGAAAATTTAAGCTCAAACACTGCCAGTCTGGCCCAGGTAATTCCAGTGTTCTCCCATCTAGGCAGCAAGATGGATGTGTTCCTTGAAAACCGTGAGGCTGTTCAAGGTGGCACTCTACATCCTGACGTAGCAGCCATAGTCAGGAAGCTGAAGGATCTGCTAAAAGTACACCTTCGCAAGCGAATGGAAGAGAGTCCCGAAATGATGCTAGCGTGCCTTTGTGATCCAAGAATTAAGGGAAAGCTAGCTTTGAAATTCAATGTTCTCAGTAGCTACCGGGAGCAATTGGTCAACAAGGTGCGTGACTGGCAGCGTAAAATGGGAATGCTGTCCGAGGAGGGTGAGGTGCAGGAGGAGGAAGAGATGATGTGGTCTGCTACCCCTAGCAGCAGCATCAGCAGCAGTGCCACAAGCAGCACAACACAGCTGAGTGGAGCAGCTGCGTTTTGGGAAGAGGCACTTGGCAGTATAGTTGGACCATCTGACAGAGCTAGCAGCAGAAAGGAGAGTAGTGCTGCTGAAATGGTCAAACTTTACCTCTGTGAAGTTCCTTCTGCTCCTAATGTTGATCCTCTTAGCTACTGGGATGAAAAGAAGAGTGTGTGGCCTGCACTCTCATGGGTTGCGCAGCAGCTTCTATCATGTCCGCCAACCACTGTTCAAAGTGAGCGCGTGTTTTCTATGACTGGAAACATACTGAGTCCACAGCGCTCACGCATGGCACCTCATCTGATGGAGCAGATTGCCTTTCTTAAATTCAATCTGCCCAAATTGGGTTACCCAGCTCTTAGCTTGGAAAGTTAAATTTTTTCTCTCTAATGTTTAAGGTAGTTTCTCCCCCTGGTTGCACTTGCTGCGGTGTGGCAATGCCTGCTACCTCCGCTGGTGTAGCCAATTTACGCTAGGGCCTAGTGTCTGAGCTCTGTAAGTCTGCTCCCAAACGCCTAGGACTGACAGTCTTTGGATGCTTTGCCCTGGGGTGAAACAGGTGAGTGGGTCGTCAATTGCCCACTCATTCACCTTTTTCCGTTTCCAACGCTGCTGCTGGTGGTGGTGCCAGTATCTTTTGCCAGTTCGCTTCCTGGCTGAAATCATGCCTCAGATGTCCCTAATGGAAAGGGTAGTTTCTCCCCCCTGGTTGCACTTGCTGCGGTGTGGCAACGCCTGCTACCTCCGCCGGTGTAGCTAGCTTATGCTAGGGCCTTGTGTCTGAGTTCTGTAGGTCTGCTCCCAAACGCCAAGGACTGACAGTGCTTGGATGCTTTGCCCTGGGGTGAAACAGGTGAGCGGGTCGTCAATTGCCCACTCATTCGCCTTTCCCAATTCTGCTGCTGCTGGTGGTGGTGCCAGTGTCTCTCTTCAATGCCAGTTCGCTTCCTGGCTAGTGTCATGCCTCGAATGTCCCTGATGGTAAGGGTAGTTTCTCCCCCCTGGTTGCACTTGCTGCGGTGTGGCAACGCCTGCTACCTCCGCCGGTGTAGCTAGCTTACGCTAGGGCCTTGTGTCTGAGTTCTGTAGGTCTGCTCCCAAACGCCAAGGACTGACAGTGTTTGGATGCTTTGCCCTGGGGTGAAACAGGTGAGCGGGTCGTCAATTGCCCACTCATTCGCCTTTCCCAATTCTGCTGCTGCTGGTGGTGGTGCCAGTGTCTCTCTTCAATGCCAGTTCGCTTCCTGGCTAGTGTCATGCCTCGAATGTCCCTGATGGTAAGGGTAGTTTCTCCCCCCTGGTTGCACTTGCTGCGGTGTGGCAACGCCTGCTACCTCCGCCGGTGTAGCTAGCTTACGCTAGGGCCTAGTGTCTGAGTTCTGTAGGTCTGCTCCCAAACGCCAAGGACTGACAGTGTTTGGATGCTTTGCCCTGGGGTGAAACAGGTGAGCGGGTCGTCAATTGCCCACTCATTCGCCTTTCCCAATTGCTGCTGCTGCTGGTGGTGGTGCCAGTGTCTCTCTTCAATGCCAGTTCGCTTCCTGGCTAGTGTCATGCCTCAAATGTCCCTGATGGTAAGGGCAGTTTCTCCCCCCTGGTTGCACTTGCTGCGGTGTGGCAACGCCTGCTACCTCCGCCGGTGTAGCCAGCTTACGCTAGGGCCTTGTGTCTGAGTTCTGTAGGTCTGCTCCCAAACGCCAAGGACTGACAGTGTTTGGATGCTTTGCCCTGGGGTGAAACAGGTGAGCGGGTCGCCAATTGCCCACTCATTTGCCTTTCCCATTTTTCAATGCTGCTGGTGGTGGTGCCAGCATCTCTTCTCTGCCAGTTCGCTTCCTGGCTAGTGTCATGCCTCAAATGTCCCTAATTGTAAGGGCAGTTTCTCCCCCCTGGCTGCCTCTGTCTGCGGTGTGGCAACGCCTGCTACCTCCGCCGGAGTGGCCAGCTTACGTTAGGGCCTTGTGTCTGAGCTCTGGAAGTCTGCTGCCAAACGTCTAAGACTGACAGTGTTTGGGTGCTTTGCCCTGGGGTGAAACAGGTGAGTGGGTCGCCAATTGCCCACTCATTCGCCTTTTCAATGCTGCTGCTGGTGGTGGTGCCAGTATCTCTTCTCTGCCAGTTCGCTTCCTGGCTAGAGTCATGCCCAAAATGTCCCTAATGGTAAGGGC
>VKOC01000003.1:16410969-16426753 GCA_009364415.1 Spea multiplicata | reverse complement strand
TATGTGGTTTCGCCACTGACACTAATGGAATGTAACAATGATTTAGAATGATTTAATAGTTCCCAAGTTGTGCTGTAATAGTGCTATTTATATTATGATGTATATCACAAAACCTAATGTGGTTGTTTTGATATATTGCATACATCCACGCTGCTTTACGTTTAAGGGATTTTAAAATCTATCAATGACACAGATAAAAATGGCATAACTAATACGAGGGCTGACTTTTCTTTATATATATATATATATATATATATATATATATATATATATATTATATATATATAATGCATTAAATAAGCATTATTCAGTAAATTCATTTTAACAATTGCATGGTAATGGTATATATAAGATTAGCATAACTATGATTCCATATTAATTAGTCACATTTGTCACTTTGCCAAAAAGTCTAATTATGTGTATAATTTTTTATAGTTCATTAGTGTTATAGTCAATTAACAATGCTAACTAGGAGTAACCTTTTGAGGAAGTGAGCCTATTTGCACACCTAATAGGAATACATTCTTTAATGTGGTCTCGGTAATGGTAAATGCAGTGGGAGAGGATTCATATGTTGATCTTTTTTTAATTATATTTCTATTGAAAAATTAATAAAGCATATGTTTCAAAGTTATGTCCTAAAGAATTATAATGTACAATATGACTGTGCCGTTGTTTAAATTATCACAAGTTAAATAGCGAGAAGTAGTTCATATTTACATACATTTACATGCGTTAAACCCTTATTTTAAATGTGCAATTTAGACGCAATCAGTTATATGTATGGATGTGATTGATGTAAGTGCCATACATATATTGTTAGGTGACATAAAAGTGTGTGTGTATTTATATTATAAGGGCTTGGATGTATTGCATAACAAGACTTAACACGGCATTACCAGTCCGAGTGTTAGGAAATATGCATACTAATCGTTTCAAGGCTGTGAGGAGAGGTAAACTTGTGTAAAAGTGGTAGATAAGCAGATATTGTGTGGTAATGCAAGAAAGGTTGAGTTGTCTTCCTCTTACTAAAAGGGCTGGGGAGTCTGCATTGGCATCATCACAATTCCTAACTGCTATTCAGGGAAACTTACTTTGGCGAGTGTATTGCATCAGTGTTAGCCATCTATCATGAACACTGTTAGCACCAGTTGCATGATTCTGGTCACAGATGTGTGATTCAACTGTGCAGGACAGTTAGAAGATGTGCAAAGACGGCTTATGCTTTGTTAATGCATGTGTGATGAACAATTTAATGCAGCACAACATTATTGTGTGTGCAGTGACGGTCAGGATGCCTCTGTAGGGGTAAAGTTGGCTTGTCCAAAAAAGAAAAAAAGTATTCAATGTATATTTTAGCATTACAAAATACTCCTTTTTAATTTCATAAATATTTTGTCATAATCTATATATATATATATATGTTAATATATATTATTAATAGTATTATTAGTATTGTGACAGCTGTCATAACTAGAATCCATAAAATGACATGGGCTCATCATGATTCATAATGTATATTTCCTAATAAATTCAGACAGTGAATGTGAATGATCAAATGTGCTTGTTGGCCCTTCCTAAAATTACTAGCTTTGACCAAGTACAATATACTAACTGATAATTCAGCAAGGGGGTCAGTTATATAAAAGCTGTCCATTTTGCTGGTGCCATTTTGGAAGATGTTAAAAGAATTGGCAGTAATAGAAGCAAACTTTAGAAAAAAACAGTAACAATCAGATTAACACTCATTTTGTTTCTTAAAGTGTCAATTGTCTGTTTAAAAAATAGTTACACTATGCAGCAATTTATCGACACTGTACATTTGTATATAAAATCATAATGATATCTTTCTCTTGGTATCAATTTATCTGGAAATAGTTTACCTAATGTTTTCTTTTTGCATCCCTAACTTAGTTATGTAAAGAGTAGGCAAGTGAAGACCTCAAGGGAACAGGACATTTGTGACACCAGTCTAAACAGATTAAGCTATGCATGGACATTATAGAGCACGTTAGAGCACTGACATTATCACATCGAAGCTGAAATGAACAGTATTTCCTAGCATTTTTGTCCCTTTTTCCATAAGCCAATAGTAGCCAAAGGCATTTAACTGGAGAGCTTGTTGGATTGACAGGTCTGGCAGTCATTACACGCTGGATTGAATACTAGATTACTCCAAAGTGGCTCAGGGTCAAGGATCAGTGTGTTCCCTTTTGGCACTAAATGACTTTAATATCCTCACTGTATTAGTCAATTACTTTAAAGCTGCTGCTCTCCTTGTCCCCCTGCAGTTCACTATGGGCCATTTGAATGGTTCTAATACTTAACCCTTACATCTCAATGGATATATTTTCTGGTGACTGGCTCTTTAAATGAGCTTGACTGAATTGCAGTAATAAATTAAACATTTGCCCTGCTCACTATGTAGTGTCATGATAGTACCGCTTTAAAAATCTATGTTTAAAAATAGATTTTTTTATCTTAAAACAAATTTAGTTTCATTGAATATTTTTAGACAGCTGCATATTTCTCATGTGTGTGTTTTAGCTTTTTTAACTCATTCTATTACACAAACACAATGACCCCTTATCGTAGGGCCTTGTGTTAAATAATATAATGGCTCAGTTTAAATCACCCAGTTGGACAGCCTGACATATGAAAGCCCATAAAAGAAAGGATTTTATCATATAAAGTGGACAAATAATCAGCTCAGTATGGTATCTATACCTAGGAATTCCCTGGGTATCACCGAGAGACTACGGATGAAGCGCTGCATCTCCATATCACTAAGAGGTGCAGGAGGGCACGCCTCACTAAGTAGGAGGGCACGCCTTACTCCCCTCCTACTTTCCCTCAAGGGCGTACCTAGAGTATTTGGCACCTGGGGTGGATCCTGTATGTGGCACGCACGCTTTAAAACTGCATAGCTTCTATCATTATATACTGGCAAAGATATTGACGGTGGTACAGCATAACTGTTATCATTATATACTGAGGCACACATTGATGGTGGGCGCAAAGGTTGCAGGATCGGAGGTCTGCATTAACAGAACTACTACTCCCTTGATTGACTTTAAGCCGGTTAGAGGGAGATCCTTGATTTCTCCAACCGAGCCTGCTCCTATAGAAGCGGACATTACTGTGCGTCTCTGGAGGGGTTCCGGCGTGGTGGCAACCCCTGATGAGTGGCACCTGGGGCGGACCGCCCCCCCCCCACTAGGTAAACTACTGCTTTCCCATAAAAATTATATGTCACAAGGTGTCTGTTGAACCACCCACTGACATAAGCAGAACTTCCTACCTGCATCTCGCAAGAGGGGCTCCAAAGCCATAAAATTTCCAGGTATGATGGTATCTTGTGGGCAAAGTCACCAAAAATACGAAAATGTTTTATAACCATGTGTTAATTTGTGTTATGGCTCAGTGTGTGAGCAGCTATAAAGATAGGCTCCAGGCGATGTAAGGCTGTTGGGTGTGATAGAGTGAGCTTTATGTAAGTATGTTTGTTAAAGTGTGTGTTAGTGTGGGTGAGTGTGTGTTAGAGTGAGAATGTGTTAGTATGAGATTGGAAAGGTCATGTTTTATTCCTCAGCCAGAAGGTGCCAACCTTACCCTGCATATACTGGCTTAATGGCCATAAATCTGGATAAAGAATTTGTTTTAATAATTATTGTTTTAAATATATAGCACATATAGTCTAATATACTAATTATAGAAATTATTAAGCCTAAATAGTGGAGAAAGTAAGCATGGTTATGATTAACTCCAACCCAAATCTTATCTAACATACTTAAAAAAAATACAGTAATCACAATGTAAATCGTTATGTGGTAGACAAAGAAAATTGTGCTATCACCTGGGTATTGCATGGGTAATTTATACGTCTAGTTTAAAGTAGAAAGTTCAACTATTGAGATAGCATAATAGATACCTAGACTATTTTTCAGTACGAGTAATAAAGGGAATCAAGAATGCTTGAGATGTACAAAAGTACTGAAGAATAAAAGTAAAATAAATATAAGGTATCAAAAAAGGTCAATTGATTCTTACCTGCTATTACAATTTCTTTCAGTGTTGAACTAGAATATAAACTATGGCAAGTAATCCTAGAGCCATTTGTAAAACAATTGACAATAATGCAGCAACCAAATCATGAGTTGGATGCAATTAATACTTTGTAATATAGACATATACAATAAGAATACAAAAGGAGTCAAGTGAAATGTATAGCTTGCATGTGTGCAAATGTGAAAATACAAATATGTAATAGAGTTAATGAGAGGGTCAGAACCCCCCCATATTCAATAAAATGACCACACAAGGGAGTCACATTCAAGAGGACTGTACTGCATTTGGAAGTGAACCTATGTAAGGGCTGTAAGTGTCTGAATACGTCAACTCAAGAACTCCAGAAGTCTTTGCCGTTAGCACCATTGAGTTTAATTAAATTCTGTCCCATGAAGTTGTACAGTATATGTTTCCGTTCTGGTGATCCGTTTTCTCAAGCTATCATGGTTGCTACCCTAAATAGAAAGTATACTAGGAAGCAATCAGAGTTTTATATGAAACTGTTGACCTGAACAAGACCATGGGCATCTAAACTGGGGATTATTGCACCTCCCACAAACCGTTACTGTGTGGAGAATCCCAGGGGACAGTAAAACATTGAATGCACTGACTTCATGTTCCTCGTGGTACACAACTTTTTTAATTTCCCTGGGATTACTATCTGATCAGAAAATAATCATAATAGCAGAAGGTTACTTGGGAACAGTCACATTTTAGAGAAGAAAATTGGAAAAAATTTGTAGAATGGGTGTGGCTGGGGGAGGTGAAATGGAAATTGGAGGGAGGGTGAGAGGACGGCGGACCGGCCCTTAAGGGGCAAGCCAATTAAACTAGCACTTCAAGGCTCTTTCAGAAATGGCCTTTTAAGTTGGTGAATCAGCATTCCTACCCACTCCTATTTCAATGATAGTGGCTTGGTCTGTTGATTGGTGAGCGTGGGACTCCTGTCTTAAACAAAATGCTATTTTGGGATCAGAGTATGTTGGTGTTGGGAATTATCCATGCTATGAGGTAGTGTTCCGATCCACTGTGTTGGTACATGGGGTTCAAACTGTGGATTCTGGTGTAACCCTATAAAAGCGAATGAGACAGGGGTTGCCCAATTGCATCAATGGGTTGGAATGATAAAATGTTAAGAAATAGGTTTTGCAATTTATTTGTTGAGGTTTTCTGTGTTATGTAATATACAGAAACCATTGTTAAGAGATATTTACTTTTATTAACATTAAACATGTCACATTGTTTGACAAAGCTGTGGGCCTTTAAAATCGAGGTCTTTCTCTTTTAATAAAGGAACAGGGCTGAGGTCCTGCGAGTAATATCAAAAACATATCCCTGAACAACTATTTAATTAATCCAAGATCTAACATGATAGCTTGGATTAAGATAAACTGAAAAAAACCAACAATGAAGACTTAGCCTTCATTCATTCAACCAACATGTGATTGAGGTAGTAAGATGAGCATTATTAGTTTGTTTTTTGTGTTTCCAATTTTGGTCTCAAATAGCAAGAATCACTTTCTTTGTTTAGAAAACAAATTAATAGTTATTCTTCCTTAAGTATCGGTGATGTTGACACAATTTGTGTACTTTGTGAGGTGGTCTTCCTCTCTTGAAAGGTAACATCACCAAGTCTACTGTGCAATGAGTGCATTATGCTGTTTGTGTGTGTAGGTACTGAGAGGTATTATTTATGCACTCTCATTGCTCTCTCATCTATGAGAAATTGTGACATCTGAGCATATGTAGGGCAGGAGAGTGTTTTATATTTCCTATAAAAGAACAGACAGGTTAAAAAAATTTTAAATAAATGTTCAATTATGTATTTATTATCCTAATTATGGTGGCACTTGATGTTGATAAATATATACCAAAACACATGCCAAGAATTTTGGATAGTTATGTTAACTAATTGAAATGTCTGCTTTTCTGTGTCTTCTTGTATTTTACATTATCTGTGCCCTTTTTATAATTTAGGCTGGGTGTGCAGTACAAGAAATTGATACTTAATGCCACCATGTTGCTCCTCAGTAGTAGGATATGGTAAATATTGCCTTAGGAAATACATAATATAATTGTGAGACTTTAGCCACAAGTAAAGAAGCATCTTATTAGCTCTTGGTACAGATACATCATTAGCTCTTTTATTCTGTATCTGTATTTTGTTGTGTTTAGGGAGTTCAATATCCAAAAAGGTAATTTGACAAGAGTGTGATTGAAATGGTCCCATTGGTGCTTGGGAGTGACAGAAGGTGAAATACCCACAGTTGAAATCTACTTTAATGTGAGCCATTAATAAATATTTACAATTCATATTCCAATGATGGTTATGTCCCTCACATAAATAATTCTGAGTACTTGAACCTTTAGTTTGTTTAAGGTCTTCATATGAATAATTTGAGGTAGCTGTATATTATAAGAGACATTTTAACCAGCTATACTTTGAGATGCTTGAATTTCATATGAAATCCATATTTAGTATTTTTGGATCATGTGCAATTGCATATTTTAAAGTGTTTTTAAGCTGGTGGCCCACAATTTAACATTGTAAATAAAACATAGGGCTTAAATGTATAATAGAATATTACCATTCATAATCCATTCATAAGCATTCTTGTAAAATTTGAGTGTAAGATGGCCCCTGGGCAAGGCCTATTTTATAAACTGTGACATATATATTTAAGAACTTTCTGACCAGTTAATCAACATAAAAGCAGATACTACTGATCTAAAATTCCAGAACACATTCAGAATATTTAAGAAACACACACTTAAGGGACAATATATATATATATATATATATAGATATATAGGATTTCCTAAATAACTCATTCAATATTGCCTCTTGTTTAGGGAATTTTGTTCTGCCATAAAGGCCATGTACAGTAGATGTTTGTAAAGTTTGTTCTGCTCTTACACAACGTTGGCATAGCTCCTGGTGGCCTAGTGAGTTACAGGGTGTGTGCAAGTTGTGATGCACAACAAATCTAGTATAGTGCAGGAGTTTGATATCATCCTGGGATCCTAATAACAATCGGTTACCTCTCACTTTACAGCTGGTGATTTGTGGTATCGGATGAAAGATTACAGACAGCAGATTGAAGATTGAAGAGAGAAGGTAGAAGAAGATGTGGACTTGGAAGTGGTTGGCATTTCTGTTTACCTATACTATTATGGAAAACAAGCATGGTGACTGGATTGCACTCCGTGATCTTCATTGTAGTGGGGCAGTGCATATTTTTTGGTGCAAACTGGTATACAGCTATCTTGGGTCACAAAAATGTAGAAGGAACAGCACTGAGGCCTAACCAACCCAACCACCCAAACACTACCATTTTGGGGGATTAGCAGAATACCCAGATATGGCACGATGACAGTTGCGATGTCATGACTGCAGTCCATAAATAGACCCTGTCGAAGGGATACGTTTTCTTACACAATATTTAACCACCATACTATTCACAATGATCAAAGACTAGTTACCAACTCACACGGCACAACTGGCGACCTTGGAACAAGGCACATTGAGCATGAGGACCAGGTAGTAGACCTAAGGAAAGAAATGTCTACCCACACTAAACAGTTACAACTCCTACAAGACAAATTGGATTCTTTGGAAAATAGTCACACAGTCTAATACCCATGTTATAAAAATGACTACCGGAGGTACTGCAGGTCCTGCCTGAAAAAACACCCATCCATATTGAAAGAACCCATCATCTGGGATTGGAAAGACAAACAGAAAATGTAAAACCAAGACCAATAATTCTGCCTTTGAGACAAAATTACAATTATAAATGCCTATAGTGCAAAGCCAGAAATTTACTACAAAAATAACAAAATACTACTCTGCAGTGTGCAGACAGTTGGTTGAGAAGAAGATTAAGTTTAGTATGCTCTACCCGGCAAAACGCAAGTGTCAGCTTACATTATCAGACATACTTTTCTGTACTGCTACATAAAGTGCAAGGTTTTCTCAACGACCATCAACTTCCTCCATCACAACACCCTAGGGCAGGGAACAGCCCTCCACCAACTCTGCATATGGGGACTTGAGTGGACTCCAGTATAAGTGTATGGATAATCATTGAACGTAATGTTATTAGGTTTATGTTTTCTTTTTTGGTCTAATGTTTTGTATTTTATACAAGGTTAGCCCCTGCTCTTCAGCGCTACTGATGAAAAACTATGCACAACTGCACTGTGTTGTTGTGTGCAGTCTGCCAAAGTGCTCGTTATTTAAAAATTGGTTAACTAAAGCCACTAAATGATGTTATTAACTCAAGTGTAACTATAATATACTAACTAGTAAAACTACTAGCTGTATTTTATATTTTAAATTTACACGGCCGTAAGAGCCTACTACTATGCTAAAGTTATATTTCCTTCCTATTCTAAGTCTACCTCTAGGCAAGGGAAGACGCTCTCAAACCCACTAAGCTAAAGTGAGGTTATAAATATATTATTTATCAATTAAATTTATTAATTGGATATAATATTAATAGATTATAAATTATAATTATTATATTATGGGGTTAAACAATTTTAACTTTAAATCAGATACAGAAGCAGACAGATATAGTTGTACTACTTCTGCTAAGTCTACAGAAATGTGCTATATTATTATTTTTATTACTGGTACTACAGCTACCTTGAAGCTTTGCTTAGTACAGTTGTCATGAAAAGAAATTAGAAAATAAAATTTAACAGCAAAACAGTTAGCGTCGCTGCCTGCTGAACAAAAAAACACACAGCACTTCACAAGTTCACTTCACTGATGGACTGAGGTGGGCAAAACTCTGAGGGGTTTTTAATAAAATAAAATTCAACATTTGAAAATAATAATATTTAGCAAAACAGTTAGCGTCACTGCTTGCTGAACAAAAAAACATGCAACACTTATCTGGGTGGACTCACTAGCCCAACAAGTTCACTTCACTGATGGACTGAGGTCAGCAAAACAAATGAAATTAAAAATAAATATATTTAATAAAATTATTAATTAATATTAAGAAGTGTAATTGACTTTGTCTCTTGCTGTTGCTAACACAAAGCACAAACTAAAGCACTGCAGCACCAGTACTAGTAAGATTAGCTTAACTTAAAATTAAAAAAATATTAAGTAAATTATTAACTAAGTAATAAATTATTGGGGATTTCTTATACTAATAAAAATAATAATTAAATTAATTACCAACTTCTAGCTTAAGCTTAAGGGTAGTAGTGGACTGGTTAATCTTTTTGTGGGATGAATTAACTCTTCTACCTGAAAAAAAGTCTCTAGCGCACTAAGCTAACATAATATAGCTAATTTAGCTAGCTAAAATGAATTATAATAATATGATTATTAAATATTAATGATTATAATTACACACTAGTAGTTGTCTACTCTACACTAGTATACTATATGACAATATTATTATTATATATTATATTATAATATTACTATTACATTTATAAATTATATTATTTAATTACTAATACCAACAGTTCAGCTTAACTAACTCAATTTTTGACTGATTGACTCTTCACTGCTAGCTCAGGGCAAGGGCAAGGGCACTCCAGTGCCAGTGAGCCACTGTGTACAGCAAACTGTCAGCTCAACAGCACTACACAGTTGACAGAGAAGCACTGAAAAAAATCCTACTTCAGTAAGAGTACACTGTGAGAAATGGCAGGCTGAGGATTACCAGTCTCACACAGAACAATCTCTCTCTCTCTATAACGCTCGGTTGCAGCACACGAGTGTTGCAAAAGCAGTCACAGCAAAAATGAATGGATTCCATGCAAGCTCTGCTCTTATACAGACTGTTTCCTCTTAAAAAAAAAGCAGCACAGACATTGGACGAGCCCTCAGCATCACAAGAGTGAGCTGATTAGACAAATGAAGATCAGCTCACTCAATCTGTGTCCTCCTCTTCTAAAAATTGACGGGCGTGCCGCGAACATGAAGACGAACGCACAGAAACGAAGATTCTTCGTTTTGTGCACCTTCGTGTACATTTTGCCGCCACCATGTTCGTTACTTCGTTATTCGGTTTGAGCAACGAAAACCCACTATTTGCGTTCGTTTTCATGTTCGTCCGAATACGAATGCACAAGTCTAGTTAGTACTAGACTTGTGCATTCGTCTTCGGGCGAACATGAAAACGAGCACGAAGAGGCCGTTTTTTTGTTCGTTCCGAAGGAACGTAGAACAGAATACAGTGCCGGCAAACCATAGGCGAAGACGAAGACTCACAATCACGAAGAATCGAAGATTCTTCGTGATCGTCTTCGTTTTTGCCGCGCAACCGCCAAAATTTCAAACAGGAGTGAGCTGATCCTCGTCTGTCCAATCAGCTCACTCTTGTGACGTAACGCTAAGGGTCTCGTCCAATGCCTGTGCTGCTGTTTTTTGAATTCTGAAGGCGCCTTTATAAGACCAGAGCTTGCCTGAGAGATCCATTCATTTTTCGCTGTGACTGCTTTGGCAACACTGCTGTGCTGCATCCGAGCGTTACAGAGAGAGATTGATTGTGATTGTTCTGTTCTGTGTGAGACTGGTAAGCCTTAGCCTGCCATTTCTCACTGTGTACTTCATCCTCACTTCAGTGCTACTTAATTAATATATTTAATAATAATAATTTGATTAATTTAATTTTTTTTAATTTAATTTGTCATCAACTTTAGTGTAAGTGCTGTTGAGTTGACAGTGCACCCAGTGCCTCAGTGGCACTGGGGTGCCCTTGCCCTGGGCTGGCACTAGTGCCTATTGCCTGTCCTGCTTAAATAAATTAAATAGAATTTATAAATTACAATTTAATAGAATCTATAATTTAATAGTTCATTATAATATTATATATATATATATATTTGTCAGTCATATATATATATATACTATAGTATACTAGTGTAGAGTGTACTGTAGACATTCATCTACTAGTGTCTAATTTAAAATCAGTAATATTAATTAATATAATTAATAATTGAATTCATTATAAAATTATATATATATTTGTCAGTTATAGTTAGTAATAGTATACTAGTGTAGAGTGTACTGTAGACATTCAAGACATCTACTAGTGTCTAATCTAAAATCAGTAATATCAATAATTCTCTAATTCTTTCTTATCTTAATAGTTAATTAAATTAGCTATAAATAAAAGTAATAATATTAATTAATTACTACTAGCGTATAGTTCAGCTAATCTTATTAGTACTGGTGCTGCAGCGCTATAGTTTGTGCTTTGTTTTAGCAACAGTAAGAGACCAAGTCAATTTTTCTTAATTAATCTTTCATTTTATTTCATTTGTTTTGCTCACCTCAGTCCATCAGTGAAGTGAACTTGTTGGGCTAGTGAGTGCAGCCGCATAAGTGCTGTGTTTTTTTTTGATCAGCAAGCAGTGACGTTAACTGTTTTGCAAAGATTTTCTCATTTATTTTACATTTTATTTCAATTTTATTAAAAGTACCCTTAGTGTTTTGCTCACCTCAGTCCATCAGTGAAGTGAACTTGTTGGGCTAGTGAGTGCAGCAAGCAGTGAAGATAACTGTTTTGCTGTGACATTTTATTTTATTTCTAATTCTTTTCAAGAAAAATTGACTGTGACGAGCTGTACTAAGCAAAGCTTCAAGCTACTAGCTGTAGTACTAAAATAATTCTAATCTTCTTTAATCTTAATCTATAATATATTATAAATAATAATATTCTAATTCATAATCTATAATATAAGTAATTCTAATTCTAAATTCTAATTCATAATCTATATTCTTCTATCTATAATACATAATATATATTAGTAAATTAGTTCTAATCTATTAATATTATATAACTTAATATTAATTAAGAAATCATATACTTAATCTGATTTAACCTCACTTTAGCTTAGTGGGTTTGAGAGCGTCTGCCTAGAGGTAGACTTATAGTAAGGAAATATAGCTTTAGGCTAGCATAGTAGTAGGCTAAGCTCTTAGGCCCGTGTAAATTCAAATTAAAAATAAAATACTGCTAGTTATAAAATAGTTAATCTTGAGTTAACAATTTAAATAACTTTAGCACTTTGGCAGATTGCACACAACAGCACAGTGCAGTAGTGCATAGTTTTACTTAGTAGCACTGAAGAGAACTTCCTCTATTTTTTTTGTCTTTAATTTGTTTTTCCTTTTTTTTGTTTTTATAGTTTTTTAAACACTACACTACACTACACTACACACACAACACAAAATTTGAAATGGATCCTCCTTTTGGGACTAAGGAGGGACAAGCTCCATCTACCACCACCACCACCAGCACCACCACCAGTTCTAAGATGCAGCCTTTGCGTCAGTCTAGTCGGCCAAGTAGGCCAAGCTCTCGCTTATCATTTGGGGAAGCATTGCTTGAAGGATTATCAAGTAAAGGAAAGGCACCAAAAGCAGGCAGTAGTAGTGCGGCTAGGCCTACAAGCTCTATGGTTTTTTACGGAAAGCCTAAAGCACCAGCAGCACGTTCAAAGTTAAAGGGTAGCACAAGTAGTACTAGCCCAGTGACTAAAAAGAAGTGCCTTTTGCCCCAAGCATCATCTTCCCCATCCACAAGCAGCATGCACGGTACCAAGCAGAGCCAAATTAGCAGCAAGACTCAGAGGGGTCCCAAACCAAAGCGATCTCATTCCTTTGTAGGGAAAACCACCACCACCACCACCCCCACCTCTACCGCGTCTACCACCACTAGTGCTGCGCCTACTGTTCCCACCGGTACCGCCACGCCATGTCCTCCTAGTACCTCTAGCAAGCCACCAAGTCCTTACAGTATTTTTGTAAAGACAGTTAGAGAGATGGCTACACATAGTACTGGAAATCCAGCTAGCGAGGTACCAGAGGAGCCTGAGACTGAGAGGCCAAGTGTAGAGTCTGTTCTTCCTGCTCGCACTACTACTACTACTAGTCACGATATCAGTCTTAGCTCCAGCCTAGCAGGAATTCCATTTGATCTGGCTAATGAAGAACTAGACTATGAGCCAGAGGAAGTAGAGGAGATTAGTGGCCAGGAATCAGATTCCTCAGGGAGCAGTGTACAAATGACTAGTGCACAATTTTCCCCTGAGCCTCCACCTTCTCCGCTGCGATCATCACCACCACCAGCAGCAGCAGCAAAACCTACCAAATCTGCTAGACTTCAAGCAATTAGCAGTCCCACTATGGCCAGTACTGGTAGTACCACCAGTGCCACTACCACCACCACCACTAGTTCTGCCGCTGTTCATCCACCCCGAGCAGTACAAGCAGCACCCAAGGCACACCCCAAGGCTATGCGCGCCCCAATTTGGGAGCACTTTGAAAATGTGGAAGAAGGGCGCTATGGAAAGTGCAAACACTGTGGGAAGCTAATAAGCAGAGGGAAAGTGTCTGGCCATTTCACCAGTGCTAGCATGAAGCATCACCTCAGCACTCAACACAACGCTGTGCTATTGGGGAAAGATGCAGAAGTAAAACGTAGTGCAGGCAGTGGTAAAACCCCAACAGCTGCTTCTGAGCCAATAGCAGCAGCTAGTGCTGGCAGCCAGAGACCAAGGCAGGTTGGAGCACTGCATGCCCAGCCCACCCTGGAAGAATTTGGGGCATTCCACTCCAAGAGAACGATGCCCAAACAGCAGGCCAATAAAGTAACGCGACTTATTGGTCAGTTCATTGCTGTTGGAGGGGCATCCTTCTCCATGATTGAAGGGGAGCCTTTCAAACAATTGATGGCGGCTGTGGCTCCACAATACACAGTTCCGTCACGTTCCACTTTCAGCAGGAACATTGTCCCCTCGCTGTATCGGTCCTGTGTTGCAGCAGTGAAAGAGGAGCTTTCCAAGGCTGCTGGTCAGTGTGTTCATTTCACTACAGATTTGTGGAGTGCACCTAGCGCCCAGCATGCCTTTCTTTCTTTGACAGCACACTGGTGGCAGCCCGGTGTGTCTAAGGAAGCTGCTGCAGCAGGCTACCGATCATTCCTTCTCCATGCAGAAGTGATGGATGAAAAGCACACTTCCCAAAATATTCTGCATGCGATTAGGAAAATGTTTAGCCTTTGGGTGGGAGCAGAGGCGGGCACCAATGTTGAAGTTGGTTTTGTGGTAACTGACGGAGGTGCCAATATGGTGAAAGCGCTGCGAGATGGTCATATTGTTGGTGTGCGCTGTGCAGCCCACATCATCCATCTTGTAGTGAAGGCAGCAATGTCAGAAGGAACTAATGTGGCAGCAGTAGTTCTGTCCCGCTGCAGAAAGATCGCTGGGCACTTTCACCATAGTGTTAAGGCTAGCCAACTTTTGAGGGAAGAGCAAGAGAGGTCAGGTCTTCCCGTACACTGCCTACGTCAGGATGTCAGTACACGGTGGAACTCCACGTTAGACATGCTGGAGAGGATTTTGGAGCAGCAGAGGGCAATCCATAATCTTGCCTCAGAGCACAATATTGGGATTACATCTCCATTGAATAGGGAGGATTGGACAGTGATCGCCCAGCTAGTGGCAGTCCTTAAGCCATTCAGGGATGCCACAGAAAATTTAAGCTCAAACACTGCCAGTCTGGCCCAGGTAATTCCAGTGTTCTCCCATCTAGGCAGCAAGATGGATGTGTTCCTTGAAAACCGTGAGGCTGTTCAAGGTGGCAGCTTCCTGACGTAGCAGCCATAGTCAGGAAGCTGAAGGATCTGCTAAAAGTACACCTTCGCAAGCGAATGGAAGAGAGTCCCGAAATGATGCTAGCGTGCCTTTGTGATCCAAGAATTAAGGGAAAGCTAGCTTTGAAATTCAATGTTCTCAGTAGCTACCGGGAGCAATTGGTCAACAAGGTGCGTGACTGGCAGCGTAAAATGGGAATGCTGTCCGAGGAGGGTGAGGTGCAGGAGGAGGAAGAGATGATGTGGTCTGCTACCCCTAGCAGCAGCATCAGCAGCAGTGCCACAAGCAGCACAACACAGCTGAGTGGAGCAGCTGCGTTTTGGGAAGAGGCACTTGGCAGTATAGTTGGACCATCTGACAGGCTAGCAGCAGAAAGGAGAGTAGTGCTGCTGAAATGGTCAAACTTTACCTCTGTGAAGTTCCTTCTGCTCCTAATGTTGATCCTCTTAGCTACTGGGATGAAAAGAAGAGTGTGTGGCCTGCACTCTCATGGGTTGCGCAGCAGCTTCTATCATGTCCGCCAACCACTGTTCAAAGTGAGCGCGTGTTTTCTATGACTGGAAACATACTGAGTCCACAGCGCTCACGCATGGCACCTCATCTGATGGAGCAGATTGCCTTTCTTAAATTCAATCTGCCCAAATTGGGTTACCCAGCTCTTAGCTTGGAAAGTTAAATTTTTTCTCTCTAATGTTTAAGGTAGTTTCTCCCCCTGGTTGCACTTGCTGCGGTGTGGCAATGCCTGCTACCTCCGCTGGTGTAGCCAATTTACGCTAGGGCCTAGTGTCTGAGCTCTGTAAGTCGCTCCCAAACGCCTAGGACTGACAGTCTTTGGATGCTTTGCCCTGGGGTGAAACAGGTGAGTGGGTCGTCAATTGCCCACTCATTCACCTTTTTCCGTTTCCAACGCTGCTGCTGGTGGTGGTGCCAGTATCTTTTGCCAGTTCGCTTCCTGGCTGAAATCATGCCTCAGATGTCCCTAATGGAAAGGGTAGTTTCTCCCGACTGGTTGCACTTGCTGCGGTGTGGCAACGCCTGCTACCTCCGCCTGTAGGTCTGCTTCCAAACGCCAAGGACTGACAGT
>VKOC01000003.1:16379433-16398720 GCA_009364415.1 Spea multiplicata | reverse complement strand
TATATACACAATACTAAACACGTGCAAATGAGCCAATAAAAAATTTATTTGGACACATTTTTTGGTTCGTCTTTGGCCCATTTGTTTTTAGTCAACAAATTTCGTTCCATGCCCATTTGGTGTGGATGAAAATTTGGCAGCATTTTTGATTTGGGAACAAAATTATTTGCCGGTGCCCACCTTTACCCTCACCCTCTGCCAACCACTTCTGCATTTTATTCCGCTTTTCTTCAATCTGCTATCTTCTTTCTCTGTCTGCATCTTCACAGATATAACTCGCCACAATTGCAGTGCTTGTGGTAACGCCCTCTTCCCATTTGGGCAATATAGCGGTGCTTACAGTGACGTGCTCTCCGCGATCCTTCATTAAGGAGAGAGAATATCCCTACAAGCACCCTAATTTTGCCCTCACGTGAATTGAGGGTAATGTGGTGACATCATCTCCCCAATCCTCTTATTTGTGGAGAGGATGGCACTGCAAGTGCTGTCATTTTGCCCTCACATGAATATGGCAGCGCTTGTGGTGGCGTCTTCTCCCCGATCCTCCAATCAGGGGAGAGGATGCCACTGCAAGCACCGTCATTTTTACGTCATCTGTACTGAGGGCAATATGGCGGCGCTTACTTTGACATCATCTTCCGAATCTCTATCATTTTGCTCCTATGTTTTTCCTTCATTTTCCTCCCATTCCTGGAGCGTCCGGCCCCATTTCGGGGCTTCGTATGAATCACAGAACTTACTAAAATTCTGTAAACTTGTGTACAAATCCAAGTTGCAATGTGTAAGTATATACAATACTGTGAAAAAAGCTTTCAAAAATAGAAGTGTTAATAGTTAATCTTTATAATTTAACATTTTATGCAAAGTGAGTTAATATAAGAAAAATCTAAATCAAATCAATATTGGTATGATCACCATTTGCCTTCAAAACAGTATCGATTTTTCTAGGTACACTTGCACACATTTTTTTAAGGATTTCGGTTAGCCCAAGTTGCTTCACACTCTTAATGTAATCTCAGAGACGATGATGTTGAGATGTGGGGGGCATACTATCACTTCCGCAACTTCTTGGTCTTTTTCATGCTGAAGATAGAGCAGAGAGGACTGATGATGTAGGAAGGGTGACATAGCATGGAGCTGGGAGGACATATGATGCAGGAAGGTTGACACAGCATTGAACAGGGAAGACAAATGAAAGAGAAGAAAGGACAGATGATGGAGCAGAGAGGACAAGGGAGGGCTGATGAAGGAGTGAGGATGGAGCAAGGAGAATAGTGAAATGTGGATGGAGTAGGAAGGAGGGGGTTTAGGGGAGGAAGGAAGGCGTTTAGCAGGATAGAGGATGGATGAGTGAGGTTTGTAGGAGGGAGAACGGAGGTTTAGAGGATTTTTAGAAGATGGAGAATGGAGTTTAAGGGGATGGAGTACAGATTTCTTAAAATGGACACAGTACTGCGGGACTTTGAATTCACTAACAAGACTTGACAGACCTGAGATAAACAAGAACAGCTGCTTTATTTTATTAAGCACACATCAAATGAAACATTCTTGTCGAGCAAAATGTCTATAAAATAACTCTGTATCTTCCTGACACCAGTCTGTAAATAATTAAACTGAGCCAGTGTCAGGACCCGGGCAAGCAGGTCGGGTAGGAGCCCAGTTGCAGGGGATACTAGGGACTCTGTATGCCTTAAGGCATCATGGTGGGTAGGTAGGTAACCCAACAGACAGAAAAGCAGGACTGGAATCAAAGAATACAGGGGAACTGTAGCAAGGACAGGGGAAACCGTAGCAAGGACAGGGGAAACCAGAGTGGCAGGGCACATGGCTTGGAAGCCCTCAGGCAGGGCACCTGGCTTGGAAGGTAGGTAAGCCTGGGACACGCCAGGGTCTGCTACACAAATCAGGATAGAGAACGTAGCCAAGGTCATACAAAGGAAATCAGAACACATAAACAGATCTTTAGCTGAAAGCAGACTAACAGGGACCCAAGCCAAACAAATGCAAAGGCCCAGTCTGTAGGGCAGAGCAGGTATATAAGGGCATGTAACGTGACTCAGCTGTCCCAAGTAATTACAAAGGGGTGCTCCAGAGAGGGAAGGGTGGCCACTATTGGCTGCAGGTAGACATGTGAATGAATAATTTTTACATGGTCCAGGCTGGTAGGGTGGAACCCTTACAACCAGAGCTGCAGCTGGCTTAGCGGAAAATGTTCTGTGGTAATCATAAAAGGCATTACCCCCATATCTGCAACCCAATTCCACAATTTTAAATAAATAATGGTCAAATTACTCCCATCTATTAGGGAATGCTGAGCAGATAACATCCCTGTAAAAGCTGAAGGCCAGGACAAACTTATTTTTCTCTTTCAGGACCCCTGAAGGGGTAGGTCCAGAATTAGGTAGGGCCTGTAGGGGGGGAAGGGACTGCCCAAGCAGGCTGCCTTCCAAATTGGCCAATTCTCGTGAATGGAGGAGACCGATGCCACTAGTGAGGTGAGCATGCCCCTCATTTGAGCCAAGTCCACAGAACTAGATTGTTGAGGACTGGACCTAGGAGGAGACAGGGGACTAAACAGTAGGCGAAAAAGTTCTGCTATGCTAGCAAAGGCCGAAAGTGGAATGCCTCTCCTGGTTAATTCTGCTGTCAATTTGGGAATCGTCCCAAGGAAAGTGAGGCAGCAACATCTGACCCTGGCACGGGTGAGCGGGGTATGGAGGATCTATGCCTCCTTAGTACATTTAGTTTACAAGTAGTGGTACATTCATGTAGATTGTACAAGGAGACAAAGTAAAATTAAAATAAATATTTATAAAACTTTATTGGTGTTTTTATTATATTTTTATCAATAAAGTGAGCTAAGTGATGTCATTGTGACATCACTGGCATTAATAACATGTTCAAGAGGTCCCTAAGAGCTCTAACCATTTTTTTAAATATACAAAAAAATACAAAAAAATGTAAAAAAAATAAATATATAAATATTATATAAAAAATATAGAAAAAGATAAAATATAAAAACCCTTACATCCCATTACCCTAACACAATATCTACCCAGTATACCCCTAGTGCCCCCTGCTGACAACACCCAAAGCCCGTTAAGCCATAAGCATAAAAATTCTACGAATAATGTCCAACATAGTATGTTCCCTAAATTTGTGTGGATTCAGAGGGAAAATTTATATTTTTTTCTAATTTTCACTTGTTTTTACTAAATTTCTCATCTAACTATGGTATCAAAAGAAAGCTCTATCTCTCCTTGAAAAAACAATCAATAGTTTACATGGGTACACTATTCACAGGAAAAGAGAATAATCGCTAAACCGACATACCGCAAAAATGCCAAAATTGCTCCAGGACTTGAGGTACCAAAAACCCCTGGGACTGAAGGGGTTAATTTCAGGATCTTCATTTTCCAAAAATGAGAAATTGCATTATTTAGAATTATAGACTGCTCCATTATAGACTGCTCTTGTATTATATTTTCCCTTCTGCGCTATATATATATATATATATATTTATATATATATAATATATTAAGAGTTTTGCAATTATTATACAATGTATTCATGCTATTCAACCCAGCATATTTAATATGGAGAACATACCTTTACACAGCTGTAGAAAATACAGACTTTGCATCCCCAGGCGTGAGATTTTTTAGATAAAAAAGAATCAATGTCATTATATCTCTCTTGAGCATCATAATTATTCGTCTTGCATACAATATTTATTTAAAACTTAGAATTAAACTTCAAGAGCTGGTCATTTGAAAGCTGGCAGTGAGTGAGCAGATCTTGTCTCTACGAAAAAGAGAATATTTCTTTTAAAAGTTAAGAAATAGATCAAAACGTCCCTTTCCAGTAACTGACACTTTAGTCATAGATGCTTTTTATGTGTCAGATTTATTAATAAAGAGGGTCTATGGGAATGTACAGAAAAAAATCTTAAGGATGTGACTGTCAGTTTTTTGATATGTCAGGTATAATTTTGTAACTCTGATTTCTGGATAGCAAAATACACATTGCATTGTACTGATGTTTGTGTACCTCTTTGTACTTCTCATTTATGATGACTGAGAAAGAAGATGAGGCGGAGATGTTTTGATACAAGATTGAAACTTGAAACTAACGTCCTTCAATTTGAACAGTATTCCTTTTTCATCTTTCTTTTCATGTTAGCTTTTTAACTTTTGCCACTGATGTATGAAAAAAAAGCATTTGAAAAGTTGCCAGGTGTTGGTTCTAACACAGGTGAAAGATCACATAAAAGGAGAATAAAATATAGTTTTACAATGTCACAGAGGCATAATTAAATACTGGATCAAATGTATATCAACAACTATGTTTGTTCTCCTAAGGCTATTGTGAAATAATTTAGCATGTCATGTATCTTCCAGTAGTAAGACCCAAAAAAGGTGCCTTGTCATACTGTCAACTATGATAAATGTTCAACTTGTTATTTTAAAGCCCTCTTAGTATAACCCCACCAAACTCAGATTTATATGTTTAGGTGCACTTTCCATCAGTTTTCAAATGTATAGCCCAAGAATAAAAGGGACTTAATTTTATCTTGCGTTTAGAAAAACATTGATATGTTCAATGACAGTTTTTTTTTACTTATTATAGAGTGTATCATAACTGTTAGTATCATAGTAGTTGTTATATTTATTGAAATGGCTAGTACATAGTATGTCATTGCAAAATGGGCCCAGGATGGTGGCACTTTAGGGTCCTATTTATTATTGATTTTAGAAGTGGGCTACCATTCAGCTTCTGGGCCAACTGGCAGCCGCCCACAGAAAAAGTATTTTATATTTTACTGTACGCACAAGACTTCAGCTAAGGAGGATAGTATCATGTTCACAGGTAAGCTTGATGGCTTCTTCGTGTACAATTAAATAAAAAATAAAATCAAAATATGATCTATGCCTTAAGGCTGCTTTCTACCCTGGTAACAAGTATTAAAAAAATTAAAAAGAGCAACAACTGCCATCACCTTCAGTGATAATAAAGATGACCAGTCACCCACTTAATGCTCTTTCTTGAGCTCTGCCACTTAATAAAGTGCTAGGTAAGGTTGCCACAGAGGCTGTGCCATCTTCTGCATAAAATCATCAACTTCTTCATGATAAGGGGACATATGTAGGGAACAAACATCTAAGCGCTTGCACTTATGCTCCTCTGTCAGCTGCTTAGGCACCCACCTGGCACACACTTTACTGAACTTAAGGCTGTCATGAATCAGGGCAAAGGCAGATCCAACACTCACATTCAGCTTTCCTGCAATTGTTATTCTTCTGTTTTTGCAAATCAGTTGCAGGGTTCTTTCCTCATTCTTCTTAGTCTTGGCTGTAGCTGGACGTCCAGAACGCTCTGCATCTGTCACACCAGTGCGGCCATTTTCAATCCACTCATAGCCAACTCTACGAGAGATAACTTTATACCCATACTGAGCACACATGCGAAGATGATTTTGTGCACACCTTCTGCCCACAAAAAGTGTATGACAGAACGCTGTTCCTCATTGGAGCAATTTATAAGTTTCGCAGCCATCTTCACCCCCGGGTGAAAATTCTTATACTAAACTGCAAGGGCAGCTAGCTTGCCAGACAGAACTAAGACACGGCCAATTACTACTCCTCCCTCCTTCACCGTATTAAAAGTTAATCCATATTTTTTTTTTATTACAACTGTCACGTACAAGTAGTAGGAGACACCGTGGTCAGGTAGGACTCCAGGACAGAACAGTTCAGACGAGCCCAGGTCAGGATTCCGGAGAGCAGGATAACCGATAAACGTAGCAGAGGTCAGGATTCAGGAGATCAGGATAAACAATAAACGAGCCTAGGTCAGGATACAGGATAACAACGTAGTCAGGCAAGCCGAGGTCAAACACAGGAATCAGGAAGGTAAACGCTTTCTGGGCACTAGCACAAGGCATAGACGACCATCAGAAGGCAATGTGTAGCTGGTCTGAGGAGTTTAAATGGAGAACCGCAGAGGAATTCCGAATCTCTCATCAACCCCTCATGACATCACTTCCGGTGTCCGGGAATCGCGACCATTTTGAGTGTGGCGTAATCTCTTTTCATAAAGACCTGCAGTTAGGGAGTTCGCCACTAGAGGGTGAAGCAGGACGCCGTGTACCAGGAGGTCTGCCTCTCCTGCGCGGCACTTCAGAGGACGGCAGCGGAAGTGAGCGTGTGGTGGAGGCGGGTCTCCCTCGTGGCGGCTGCTGCGGAGGTAGCCGTGCGTTGGAGGGGGGTCTCCCTCTCCTTCGTGTTGGCTGCTAAGGCAACGTGTGACCCGAGGACAGGTGAGTAACAACAACACATTTCTTTTTAATATCTATATTAGCTCTAAAAAATGGATATAACAATACATACAAAATGCTTTTATATGCACTCTTTGTTTAGGGGCTTCCTGAGACAGTGGAGAAGAGTCCCCTTAACAACATAATTTTTTGTCCTGGTTTTTAAATAGTTTACTTATGGGTAGAAACATAAATAAAGTCTAATGAGTATGACTCTCATTAGAATGTGTTACTTTTATTGTTACTCATTATTCCTTCTCTTGTTGTTCAAAATAACATAATTCATTTTACATGATTGGTGGATGGCAGACATTTCAAGTTGTAATGCAATTGTGGTCTTGTTTATAAAAATATGACATTTGTTGATTATCAATTAAGATATCAACTTTATATACATATATTTGTTTTAATCGGACTTTAAAATAAAATGTATATAAAACCAAAGTTGCTATGATAAGATCAAATTGTTGTTGGAAGCAAGAGTAAAAATAACAGGTAGAGAAGAAAATTTTGTTTCTGACCATTTTAATTAACCTAATTTGTTGCTTGCTTTTTTACTAATTTCCTTTATCTCTTAATCTTCTTTCCCTTTGTTAGTTCCTTAATGTACTATACACAGAGCAGGTTGTTTCCTCCTTTCTTTGTTCATGCCATTACAGATTTTGCACGTCTAGATAATTCTAAGCAATCAAGGCTATTATAACCCATATTAAGTGTACTCTAAAAGTAGTTATATTTTCCATTTTGTCTTTCATTGTAGCTCTGCCACAAATGCATACAATTATTCAAATCTTATTTTCTTGATGCCATTACTGATCCTGTGTGTGATGTTTCTTAGACTTAACGGCATTATGTTCTCCATATTAAAAGTTTAATTTTCCTAGGTATGTTTTCATTTTCTAAGCAATAACCATAATTTCTAAGCTAGTAAAAATGGGCTAGGCAAAACACATGATAGAACTCAATATGCAAAGATTAGCAAAAACAATGGCATTCTATGTTTTTATTACAGAGACAAATGTATTACAGAGACTAATTATAGTACCTAAGTAAATAGTATTAATGTATTTTTGGCTGTATTGTAGAATTGTAGAATGTTTGTATATATGTGTAAATGTGTATATAGTATATATATATATATATATATATATATATATATATATATACCTACACACACATATATATGTAAGAAAATTGATCCATACAGAGAGATATATTACATATACACTGAGACACATACACAGCCAGGGTAGTTATTAAATGAATAATACTGCAAATACTGATAACATGTTTATTTCTTTTAATGCCAAAGGGTGAGAAACACATTCTGCAGATGGATTTAAGACATTCATTATTTGATACTGATAGAAGCAGTTGATCCTAGGTTAATTTGACTTCCTTTGGGGTTCATACGTATTTTGTTTCCCCTTCAAGGCAAACTTGGCAAGAATTCTAACTGGGAATTTGGGAAGGCAGAACATGATAGCCCTACTTTTTTCATTCACACAAATTACATACCTTTATTCAGAATATCAAAATCTTCATAAATGAAGCAGTCAATTTTTAATCATCATTTAATATATGCTAATGGATTTTTTGGAAGATAAAAATACAGAACGGGAAGGTTCTGTGTAAAGGGTGTGATTATAATGTAGATGTTTGATGTATTTCCAGGATCTTGGAAATTCCAGTGTAAATTCTGATGTAAAGGGTGTGATTATAATGTAGATGTTTGATGTATTTCCATGATCTTGGAATTCATCATGTCCACCATTCATACAAAAGAGGAGAAATGATGCCTATTTACTAGCAATTAACCAGCTAAACATATGGGGGAATGATATAGTTTGTAGTTTAAATTATTTCAAATTATTTTGAATTATTATTTCTTTTTAAAAATGTAATGAAGACAAGGAACTTCATATGATGATTTATGATACTATACAGAGAAAACAAAATTACTTTTGTTTTATGAATACGTATTAATATTGTTTAATAGCTACATGAGTGTTTCACTATAAACGTGGTGTTTTTAAATACATGTTAACTTGTCTTTTACTTAAGGCTGGCTCAATTCCTTCTCTCATATGAATTAAACAAAGTTCATAGAACCGAAACTGAATATTAAGTCAAGTGATCTGTATCTCTGCTAATTAGGCCCCAAAAATGATTTACTATTTATAAAACAAAATTGATTATTACTTCATCAACAGCATTTACAATATCATTAAGAGAGGTCTACTCAAGCAGCCTTAGGTTAATTTTTTTTAACAAGCACTTTAGTTGTTAATCTGTGTTATTGCCAACGTATGTAAACTTCCTAATGCTAATTGCATTCAGCTGTGAACTGAACAATATCTAATTGTCTACAAGATTAATTATACACATGTGCAGACTGTACTCCTAAATACGATTCTCATAAATAATAATATGATATATGTATGTAAGCAGATGGGATTTTCCAAGTAAATTGTCTGTAAAACAGAAATATAAACAGAAATATCAAGTTTCAGTTCATGACTTTTAACCCTTTTGAATAATTCATATATTTGTTGATTGCATAATATGGCCTGATCAATTCATATTACTTCTACATCAATTCAAATATTTGTTAAATATTGGATAAATCTATCCCAAGTGATTGAATAGCAAACCTCCCATGGACTTCCATGAAACAAATCAGATAAAAAATCAGTGATACATTTTATCTTAGTTAAATAGCCTGACTCAATATATGTTTTCATGTCATTTTTTCCATTTAATCTTTAAGAGGATTGCTGATAAATCACTTGCTGTAGCTTTATCTGTGGCATTGGATGCAGCCCAGTTCCTATATTTTCTCTCATAATGTAAGAACTGGCTCTTACGTTATCAGGCAAAAAGGTGAATATTACAAGTGTTACATGAAGATATTTAACTAATATTCTTTTATATACTGTTACACAAAATTTAGATTTAGCAGTGAGAAAAATGCTTAATGCCCTGAATATGTTGCTTAAACCAGTCAGAAATTAGCCAATTTAGGATAAGAAAATTGTGCATCAATAATACCAGAACCCCAATGGTGCCAAACCCATTTAAAATATGGGTAGGGTTTTGATTTGTACATTGAAATTCTTTATCATGCATTAATCTCTAAATAAATCAGAAATAGGAAATCCCCATAAATGTCAATTGCCATGTGAAAAAAATAGCAGTGGAAAAAATATTTTTCGGCTGGAGGTATTTGTCATTGGCTATCCATTTTGACACGTACCTCATTTGGGTAAATTTGGTGTATTTATTTAAACTGGCACATAGCACATGGTGTTTAGGATTAGGTTACCCAAGGTTATGTTGTGCAATACATGTTAAGTTGTCCAGTGTTCACCTTAGGCAATGTCAAGCTGTATTATCTTGGAAGAAACACTAGGTTCTTAAAATTGGATTGCATTGAATTATTGTGCACTGACATGAACTGGTTGTACTCTGTTTCCTGCTCCTTTCCAGAGCAAGGGAAAGATTTAGTTTTATTGATGTTCTTATTTGTTAATCTATGTTTTATTTACCTACTACACAAGCATATATTCTACTGCTATTTCAGTGATATACCGGTAGATTGCGACCCGTCAAACCTTAAATTTCACAATATAGTATTATTTCTTAAAAGGTGCAATAAAGAAACCTATTTACACATCATAATGGTCTTCTCACAAGAGGGAATTAGGCTGGTCAGTCAGAAACATCAAAGTGCAAGATAGAGGGTGTGAATTTAGGACCTAGGCTTCATTTCTTTTTGGTTTGGCGTTCAATAATGTAAATAGAAGTTTGGCCAAATAAGTTTGTGATATTTTTAATAGACTATTGTTCATAAACTCAAGTCTTCAAGATTTAAAAAGTCCCTTTTTCAAATGTAGTTTGTTCACTAAAAGCTATCGTGCACCTCT
Source organism: Spea multiplicata (assembly GCA_009364415.1). Taxonomy (NCBI): domain Eukaryota; kingdom Metazoa; phylum Chordata; class Amphibia; order Anura; family Pelobatidae; genus Spea; species Spea multiplicata. Next base: position 16,388,478 of record VKOC01000003.1, on the reverse strand, counting down.
TTGTGCTCTTGTCGAAGACAATATCCTCCAACATTTTAATTATCCAAATTGGGGCACCTAGTGGTAGTGGATGGGGCTCATGGCACTGGGGTGGCCACATGGGAGCTGCAGTGCAGGTCTGTGCTGCATAAGAGTGATTTTAAATTAGTGAATTAAACCAAGAAAGGGAACACCCTCACAAGTTCAGTGGTTTGGATATTGGAAATGTAATAACACAGAAAAAAGAACAAATTATCAAAGCTCAAATCTGCAAATACATATAGCATGAGGAAAAGTACTTTTTAACATGGTACCTCTGTCTAGGGATTAGAATAACACACGTTCTTTAACCCCTTCAGTACCGGGACGTACCTGGTACTTCCTGGTTAACAGTCACCTGTAGACCGGGACGTACCAGGTACGTCTCTCCCAAAAAACGACCCCACATCACCACAATCGCGGTGATCGCGGGGGCGCTGCTGCTGCTGTCTGCCCAGGAGTCCTGGGCAGACAGCACAGCGTGTCTAAGCCCTCCCCCAAGCCTACGATCACTCCCACGGAGTGATTCTCTAGGCATTAAACAGCGATTGCAGAAAAATCTGCAATCGCTGTTTCAGCTGCCACAGGCAGCTTCAGGGAAGGGGGGGGGTGTTGAATGGGTCCCCACACAAGTGTGGGGACCTGATCCAACACCCCCTGCTGCCTGATCGCTCCATGAGAGCATCAGTGCAACGTTAACCCCTTCAATGCCGCGATCGCGCCACTGAAGGGGTTAATTCCCGTTTTTTAGGGGGTTCTGCTGCTGGTGGTCTGCCTGGAAGCCCAGGCAGACCTCCAGCAGCAAAAACGAACCCCCAGAAGTCCTCTGATCAGCCCTGTAGGGCTGATCAGAGAGACTCCTCTCCTACAATCTCCAGTCCATTGGAGATTGTGTCCCAGCTGCCAGAGGCAGCTTCAGGGACAGGGAGACAGGGCTCTTTGGTCTCCACATGAGTGTGGAGACCAGCCCCACCCCCCTCAGTTAACCTCTACCCCCCCTCTTCCTCAATTAACCCCTTCAATGCTGCGATTGTTTATGACCCCCATCGCAGCATTGCAGGGGTTAATATTAGTCCCCACAAGCTTGTGGGGACTAAATATCAATCAATGCTGTGCTTCAATGGAGCATCAGCATTGAAAGAGTTAAAAATAAAAAATAAAAATTAAAAAATAAATTAAAAAAAAAATAAAATAATAATAATAATAAAAAAAAATAACAGCACTGACCTGAAAGTCCAGGGTGCTTCCAGGTCAAATGCTGGGCTGATCAGATCGCTCCTGGCCAATAGGAGTGATCGGATCATTATGGCAGCCCACGGATGACCCTGCTCTACAAAGAGAGAGGGGTCATCTAGGGTAATTATGAAAAAACACAAATTATTAATAAATGATTATTACCTGATCACTTGTCGGTGACATTTTAAGTCGCTGATTATTGATCGGTCTCCCTGATTGATGTCAGCGGCCTAAACTTGTCACTTACAAGTAATCTGATTAAAAAAAATATTTAAAAAAATGTAAATGCACATCTTCCAGTTTTGCCCTCATAGCTTCCTCAAAAAATGCATGAACCATGCATGTGAGGCCTTGTTGGAATCGGGGGATCTTGGTGAACAAAATGTGGTGTTTTCTTCCACTGTTGCACTTATGGTGTGCAAGAAATTCAGTGCAACATTGAAATGTATGCATTAAAAACGCAATAAAATAATTTCCCTGTGAAGTTTGGCAGACATCAGTGAAGAAATGGCTGGCTGAAAACTGTCAAAACTACCCTAGTTGAACACCTTGACTCGTCTACTGTTCAAAAATATATCTTTTTTGGGGGTACTTTACAGTGGGGAGGCTTACAAAATGTCCCAAATGGGATATGGGCCCAGTAAACCAATTCCTGAAAACTTGCACATGTTCCAGTTATGGCCTCATGGCTTCCACAAAAAATGCACGAACCATGCATGTGAGGCCTTGTTGGAATCGGGGGATCTTGGTGAACAAAATATGGTCCTTTCTTCTACTGTTGCACTTATGGTGTGCAAGAAATTCAGTGCAACATTGAAATGTATGCGTTAAAAACGCAATAAAATAATTTCCCTGTGAAGTTTGGCAGACATGAGTGAAGAAATGGCTAGCTGAAAACTGTCAAAACTACCCTAGTTGAACACCTTGACTTGTCTTCTGTTCATAAATATATACTTTTATGGGGTACTTTACAGTGGAGGGGCTTCCAAAATGTCCCAAATGGGATATGGGGCCAGTAAACCAATTCCTGAAAACTTGCGCATGTTCCAGTTATGGCCTCATGGCTTCCTCAAAAAATGCATGAACCATGCATGTGAGGCCTTGTTGGAACCGGGGGATGTTGGTGAACAAAATGTGGTGTTTTCTTCCACTGTTGCACTTATGGTGTGCAAGAAATTCAGTGCAACATTGAAATGTATGCGTTAAAAACGCAATAAAATAATTTCCCTGTGGAGTTTGGCAGACATGAGTGAAGAAATGGCTAGCTGAAAACTGTCAAAACTACCCTAGTTGAACACCTTGACTTGTCTACTGTTCATAAATATATACTTTTATGGGGTAATTTACAGTGGGGGGCTTCCAAAATGTCCAAAATGGGATATGGGCCCAGGAAACCAATTTCTGAAAATTCCAAATTTGAAAACTAAAATGCGCATGTTCCAGTTTTTCCCTCATAGCTTCCTCAAAAAATGCATGAACCATGCATGTGAGGCCTTGTTGGAACCGGGGGATGTTGGTGAACACAATTTGGTGTTTTTTTTCTGCAGTTGCACATATTCTATACAAAATATAATATAAAATCTAAAGCAACATTGCAACATATGCAAAAAAACCAAAAAAATATAAAAATACCTCAAAATTTGGCAGCAATTGGCGATAAAATCCCTGTTTGAAAAGTGTCACAATGACCCTAGTTGTACACCTTGACTTATCTACTGTTCATAAACATATAATTTTGGGGGATAATCAGTATCTGTGACAACTATTGCAGTTATTAGACTACCATGCCAAATTTGAAAAAAATTACATTTCAAAAACGTGATGCATGCCTTGCAATATTTGCCCTATACCGGTCAAAATAGATAAAAATCCTGGCCATGTTGGGTGGTTTCCAAATCAGGACAAGTTAATGAATATATTTGGGATAGTTTTTTCCCATTGGTTCAATGTGTGTACAATTTGTATGTATACAAAACTGTAAAAAAATGCGTTTTTTTCATTTTTTCCCCACTTTTTCCAGTTTATTTCAAACAAAACAATGTAATACCCAGCTTAATATGGTTTCAAATGAAAGCCCTACTTGTGCTGAAAAAAACAATATATGATTTGTGTGGGTGCACCAATTGATAAGAGAGAAATTACAGTTGAAGGAAGACATGGCAAAAACACAAAAACAGCTCCGGTCCTTTAGCGACACGTTAGTATCAAAATCCCGGTCCTGAAGGGGTTAAGACTAAAAGAAACATCTCAACAATAACAAAATTGGAAGCCAAGACTAAAAGTTAATTGGCTTCAACAAAAGGTGAGATGGTTAGAGGTTCAAAAATGTATCTAAAATCAGATCAGCATTTTTGGTCAAATTACGGTAAATGTAAAATATGCCAGCATTGCAGTTGCAATATAGATTTGTGTAGTTTATGTAGTGCAGATGGAGCCTGGATTTTAAGTTTTTAACAATAAGAAATGCCAAAATTGAAATGTTTAATTGGTTATTTTGAAAACCCTTTCTATTATTTGTATTTTTTTTCCTTTAATTGATTTTTGGGAAAGTTGCCAGCAATTCTACAAAAATGTCACTACAACTGCACACATGTAAAGCCTTTTTTGTACAACTTGCAACAATCTACTGCAATTGTTCTACTAAGTACAAGATGATTTCTCCATTGAAAACTGAGAGAATTCTAACATGAAACCCTGACATGTGAATCTTTATATTTGGTAGAAGCTCTCTTTTCTTTATACTTTTTTGATACATTGTAGTAAGGTACTAGTAAATATCCCAGAAATCAATAATGGTACAAAGTGGAAAAACTATTCTAACAAAGTGAAACGGGTTTTATAAAAGGGCACTAATTTAATGTTTGCCTTAATGATCCTCTTTTCACTTATTGAGAGGCCATTTTGTTATTATTATTAGTAATCACATATGTATGCAAAGCACTTGTTACATCAATATGATGATAATGTAGCGGGTTTTAAATATATATGTAAATTGTTTATTTGTCTTTTATAGGGTTTAGTTCATGTGAAGAGGATCTGGGGATATCTTTTTGGCTAGTTTAGCTTGATTTAACCAAATTGTTCAATTACTTAGATCTTAATTTTCTGCCCAGAGGTTTGCTTTGATCCGCTTAGATGAGCAGTGATTTTAAATTAAAGATTGTGTTCGCTATGAAGAAATTAAGAGTTACTGAACGTTTGCTAAACATCTACGTGAGGTTGACCAGTTTGCCCTTATCCTTACTAATAACATTTACTTTTTACCATCACATAGAAAATGTTTTTTTAAGTATTTTAGAATATATAAGCATGGTAATTTTACATACTGTTACCAATTATACATTATAAATTGCGTATAGTAGAAAATGAGAAAACTGATTTTTTTTTAAAAAAGGAAAACATGCATTTGCTCATAATGATAACTTTAACTGTAGCATCTTAATACAGTTTGCTGTTATAGTTTCAGATATTTAAATGGAATTTGAATGTATTCTCTAGAGTAGTTCCTTAATTACATTTATTGACAAACATATTTAATTGAAACAGTATTGTAGTTGATTGGCACAGAAATATTTCTTTGCAATGGCTGCATAATACTTGGTCTATTTTACTATGGCCCAACTTGTAGTTATATTTGTTAATATTTCTCAAATATATCAATCTCTTGATTGTAAGTCAACTAGCTGGGCCAACTTTAGAAATTAGTTTGTCACCTACATGTCAAGTTTGAATGCATGGAACCCCATGCAATAAGAGCTCAGGGAATTGGAAGCACTATATCAATACATGAGAAACACAGTTCTTTACATTTCATTATGCCATTTTGCTGGAGTTACTTGAAAACCCTCATGTTGTGTTCTATAGTGACATTATGTTTCATAACAGACCATCTCCTCTGTAAATATATTATACTTTTAATGGTGTAATTGACTTTATATGCTTTTTTGTTAGAGTGGAAGAGTTGCATGTCAGGCAGTTTCAATAATTCAACAACATAGCACAAATATGACATATTACATCCTCTATAGTGCTAGGATTAATTATCTCTGACTTTGACAAGAAGGTGTCTTTATGATCAGACAACCATTTTTTTAGTTCATGAAAGCAAAAATATAAGGCTGTGCCACCCATAAATATGTGCAAATCATGATATAATTTATATCACTAGAGGCATGTCAATAAACAGAAACATATTGGTTCTGGCACTCTTTCTGCTGGGACAATATTTGCCTTGAAGTGCTATATTTTCTGGGGGGGTTTTTCTCAATGAGAGCCTGAAGGCTTGTAGACAACATATGTTCTGTTCATGTATTAGCAAAATTGCTTCTGGTATTGCAAAGGCATTATGAACCAGCATATTTTATAGGAAAGAAAGAAAACAGATGTCACACATTATGGTATCTGTTTCAGTGCTCTAATTGCAAAATTTATACAAATTGCTTAATCCCTGGAAATCATTATGGGGCATTAAAAAATTCAAAAGATATCATCTCTAAGCAATACAAAAACCATTATGACTGAACAAATAATATTCAGAATAAAGTTCTGTTTTAATGTAATTGATTGTAAATCATAACTAAATAAAAAGGGGATATCTACAAATTTAACAGACAAAAGATGTTTGTGAAGGAGAAAGTAAGGTTCAAGTTTCCAAATGTTGTTGAATTTCAGACTGTTCCTACCATGGCATTTAAAAAGTCCACTAATCTTTTTTGATCACTTATTAAAGCAGATTATGGAGTTCAAACATCAGAGTTGTTTTTGTTCTGTAAACCAAGTTATGGCACTTTCACTTGTCTAAATAGTGTTCCATGAGCTTCCATTATTAACGGCTCTAAGTTTATCCACCCTGATAATATACATATAACTCATATTTGAAAATATGTTTTTGCATTTATTAAGTGGAAACATAAATGATAACAGTTGAATACTCTGCAGGATAGGCCTCAGGAAGGGCACACTGCGGGATAGGCCTCAGGAAGGGCACTCTGTTGGATAGGCCTCAGGAAGGGCACTCTGTGGATAGGCCTCAGGAAGGGCACTTGCTTGGATAGAGCCTCAGGAAGGGCACTCTGTGGGATAGGCCTCAGGAAGGGCACTCTGTGGGATAGGCTCAGAAGGGGCACTCGTGGATTTAGGCCTCAGGAAGGGCACTCTGTGGGATAGGCCTCAGGAAGGGCACTCTGCGGGATAGGCCTCAGGAAGGGCACTCAAAATAGCAACGGATCAGGTGCCACTGAAAGCTGCAAATCAAACAATGCAAAGGCCCCATTGGTAGAAAGCAGCAGGTATTTAGAGGGCAGGGCTGCACCAGATAATGAGGTCCAGCTGACACAATATGTTTGTATCCAGAGTTCCCAAACACAGAAGAGTGGCCACTAGAGGATGTATTTCCCTCTAGTCAACCCATTCATGTATATGAAAAACACACTAGTACATTTTGAACACTAGATGGCAACACTATAGTCATTGTATGAATGAGAATGATAGTACGTGTATGATGTATGTAAAGAAGAGCTCATCCTTTTCTAACATAGAATATATTTAAAAACCTTCTGCCAAATGTTTAATTTATAAATATTAACAATGTATACAAATCCAAATTAATATAACTGTAATTTGTGTTTTTCTAGTATTCTGACAAATCTCTCTCTCTCTCTCACACATGTAAATATCAACACCAGGTTTGCAGTAAGGGGCCCATGTGGCTTTAACATTCACCATATTAAATAAAAATAATAAAAAATAAAAAAGTTCTCAAAAGGGTCTCTCCAGACAAGTACTGCATTCAACCACACAAATCAATAGAGAGGGCCAAGAAAGGTATGCGCGATGCTCGTAGACAACCTTCACTGCTGCCTGCGCTTTTGCCGGCGCTCAGTGATAGAAGACCCGGGGGAAGTGCCGGCAGCAGTGAAGGTTACCACACAGGAAGAGCCAGGTCCCCTGCAGCGCTGCAGGGGATCTGGATCTTAGTCTCATAGTCAGACCTCTATATGAGGTCTGATTAGAAGACAACCTCAATTATAAGACAAGGGGTATTTTTTAGAGCATTTGCTTGAGCAAATATGGTATTTCTATTATTAGTAGCAATTATTATACTGGTATAGTACCAATATCTTTTGCCTTCTTTATTCATATGAGTCCTGCAGAAACCTCTCTAGGCTTATGTTTGCTCAGACACATCTTAATGTTAATTGCTATTTAACAAAGCTAGAAAAATTATTACGATTGGTTCCAAATATGACAGCTAACAGAAAATGTGTTCAATCCTGGAGCCTTAAAAATAATAATATTTATAAGAATAATGTACTATTATTATTATACTATAACACAAAATGAGCCATGTAAGAAATTACATATAAATGACTATTGTTAATTAAGAAAAATGCAATGGAAATTAGTATATTCTTAGCATAAACAGTTATACTACATACAAATCCCAATACTTACACAGACAAAGAATCCATATTGAACTAGCTAAAATAATCCTATGAGATGGTTCCTTGTGCCACTAAGGCTGCAAAAGTTGTTCCCATCTAGTACCATGACATAGCATGGGGAGCAATTAGTACTATGTAACCATTTGGTGGAGCATCCTCAATATCCAAAAATATGGCAAAACATCTTTCAAGTGATAAGAAGTACAGAGGTAGTTGAATGAAGCCAAAGGCATAAATAGAAACCACAGGGCCCAGGTGCAAAAATTGACTTGACTAAGCAACATGTTTTACTGTGCCAACTTTGTCCCTATCAGCTTATCAGTGCCACCTTTGTCCCTAAAAAGCTTGTCAGTGCCTCGAAACAGCTTGGCTGTGTCATCTTTGGCCCCAAGCAGCTTCCCTATGCCATCTTCTCCCCAAAGAGCTCATCAGTGCCTCCAAACAGCTTGTCTGTGCCATCTTTACCACCAAACAGCTTGTCTGTGCCATATTTGCCACCAAACAGCTTGTCAGTACCCACAAACAGCTTTTAGGTGACATCTTTACCCCCAAACAGCTTGTCAGTAACAGCATATACAAGTAGTTTATGCAAAACATATTGATAACAGTATTTAAAACATTTTTGGATTTTTATGACCAGGACAATTTTGCAGGACATTAAAGGCCTAGAATATTGGCAATCATGAAAATTCTATATGGCAAAATTCACACTTGTATTCTATAACGTATAGCTGCCTTTGTAAGCTGTATTAGTGAGCAGATTTAATGGGGAAATTACATATCTGTAACAAGTCTTATTTTACTCATCATAGTTACCAGCCCAACAGCATAACTACAGCAAACATAAACACTCAATAGGGTCTGGTACACGAGTAGCATATAACGCTTGGGTATAGGCATAAGTCCAGCTGATACCTGAGCAAAGGTTTCTGGGAGGTCAGGGCTTTTATTCATTCAAATTTGGTGCCAAAATGATACCATTGGAAGAGACCATAGTAACGCCTGTACGCATCTCCTGCCCTGCCGGCGTCTGTCGGCAGCGGTGAGGAGACACATCTCCATGGCAACCTGTGAACGCATTCTCCTCCCTGCTGGCCTCCGTCCGTGGCAGAGCCTGTCCTGGTGTGTATGTGTGTATGGGTGTCGGTGTGGCAAAGCCTGTCCTGGTGTGTGTGTTTCTGGGTGTCGGTGTGGCTGAGCCTGTCCTGGTGTGTGTGGGTGTGGCAGAGCCTGTCTTGGTGTAGGTTTTGGTTTGGCAGAGTCTGTCTTGGTGTGTGTTTGGGTGTCAGTTTGGCAGAGCTAGTCTTGGTGTGTGGGTGTCGGTGTGGCAGAGCCTGCCCTGGTGTGT
>VKOC01000003.1:16366024-16379333 GCA_009364415.1 Spea multiplicata | reverse complement strand
CTCTGTCACTGCAGACTGTCCAAAAGCTCTGTGACCTAAAGTTCCAGGAAACCCCAGGGAGGACTTCCAGGTGTTGCCCAAACATCAACATAATGCAGTACACCTGTGGAGGGGAGATAACACCAGTAATCCCTATAAACTATCCACCAATAAAGGTCACATACAGAACTAATGAACCACGTGCTATGGATTCACCCTTGCCTGGTAACCAATCCAGTAAGGAGCTTGTTCAGCTCAGGGGAGGAGCAGATACCTGCAGCACTATAAAACCCCCTCCAACTATGAACACTTTACTCCATTGTTCCAGAACTTTGGTTCCTGTATGTTTGTGGACTTCAGCTTCCTGTTCTCCTCTGCTCGCTCTGCTACAGACCCTCTATTGGATTCTCCGTTATTTGACCTTTGGCTTCCTTATTGGACTACCCCGTTTGACTGTTACCTGACCTTTGCCTGGACTACCGTTTACTCTGATCGCCGCCTGACCTTTTGATTTGTTTACTAACGCCGCTTTGGACTATCCTCTGCTCTCATGCTCCCAGCCCAATCCTGACACTTATCCCATGTGTGCTTAAATGTGCTCACTATAATTTGCCTCTGCCACTCCTTCTGGAGCTTGCTCCTCTTATCTACCACCCTCTCATCAGGGAAGTAGGCACAAATGTATGAAAAGAATTCTTGCCATTACTGTCTATTTAAATCTAACATTTTTCAAATAAAGTACACATATTCTAGCCTTTTAATTTAGTCTTTTTATTAAATTAATTATATTTATATTGTAAGCAAATGTTTGGTCTGTCATATGAAGTGGGCTTTGCCAGGATAATGTATTAAGTTATTATTTAACTGCATATATTGAATGTATACATCTAGTAATGCTTTGGCATTATTTCTAAACTGAGGAAAATGGACATTCTTGTTCCTGCATGCAGTCACTCATAAAATGTTTGCTGTTGACAGGGAAGGGGCATTAATGAGAAGAGATGGGTATAGTCTGAAAGGGGAAGGGCATTAACAGGAAGGGGTAAAAACAGAAGGGGTGGGTCATCACATAAGGGTGGCCTACCAATAGGTGTCATTGACCCTAGGCTTAACTTTACATATACTGATCATTAATATGAGAAATGCATATTTGTCCTGACACAAGTGACTGCTGTGGGGTTTTTTGTTGAGCAGCAACACACAAGTACAGCAAAACAGGACAAATGAACCACAATAAATGTTAATAAAAAGAATGGGGGCGATAGACTATCCAACATTAAAATTGCTATGGTGAAAGGATTAAAATACAAAAAGATGACATTTGTTAATTAAAAATCTAAACGCTGATTACTCCTACTCTTGAAAGTTATATTTCTGTAGTAATTGTTTCATGAAACATGAGTACATCATTTAAAATTAAGCTACACAAAGTTTTCACATCGTTCTTAAGGATATGAATAGGAAACGTCTTTAATTCTTAATTCCCATGATACCCTGTGACTGAGAACAAGATAAAATGAGCCTGGCTTCATTTTCCTTCTGCAAAGTTGAATCAACCATACCATATGGCCATGAATAATTTTAGCAACAGGATTTTTAATTCAAAGTAGAGTGCCATTTTCACTTTAAGGAATGTACCACTACAAGAATGAAATGAAACAAATATACTACACGCATTTGTGGGACAACAGCAGACATCTTTTGAAATATAATGTATGTATAACACTATAAAGAAGTTAAAAGATAACAAGGAATATGTTTTATTTGCCCCAAAATCTGGCATAATGAAGCTGTGATGTTTTGTGCTGTTCACTTACAAGGAATATGCCTTGATGAAGCCTAGTGCATGCCAAGTTTCAAGAATGATCTTTGGGAAATAATTAGGAGAAGCCAAATTTGAGTCATGAGATGCCTACAGGGAATCTGAACTTTCAAACACAGACATTGATAACGTACAAATTATTGTAGATAATAAAGCACATTTTCCTGTCTCTAAATAACTATCAGAGTGTGAACTGAATTTGGAGGTAAGCTTTAAAAATGTCTCACAGTGTGGCAGAATGAAAGTGTCTGCATATTAAAACCATGATTTTAAATTGAATTTGTAGAGAAAGCTTGGATGTAATTTAAGGACTGGAGGATCAGAGCACTAGAGATAGAATTTGTCATAGTTAAACACGATACAATGTATTTTTAAATGTATTGGAATAGACATAATTAAAGAAAGTATTGTTTTGTGTCACGGTTTCGGGTCCTGTCACCTGCGAGCGGACACCCGTCTTGGGTCTCCACTACCGGCTTTCAGTGTTCCTGCCGCGTTTGATGGACGGCTGTGGTGTGGCCATGACGTAGGTTAGGAGGTTAAGGGCTGGTGCCGGATTTAAAAATCCGGAAATGCTTCTCTCTGGCACCCTGTTGTGGTCCATTTCTGCATATGGTTTATCATGAATATTTTGACCCTTTGCCTGCCTGACTACTCTCTGCCTTGTGATTCTGCACTTCTGGCTGTAACCTTCGTGTACCAGCTTGGCTTGTCTGACTTCTTGCTTAGTGTTTTGACCCTGACTTGTATGACTACCTACTTTGTGTACCGACCCGGCTATCCTGACCATTCAGCTCGAGTTAACCCCTACTGTGCTGTGCTGCCTGTGTGTATCCTGCCTGAAGCTGTACCTGTACCTCTACCTTGCTGCATATTACATACCTGCACTAAGGCCTCCTTTCTGTTAGGTTCATCTAAGTCTTGGATTATTTCTACTAAGCTCTTCTCTCTTGGTATTCCAGGCAGAAGAACTTCTGTGGTGAGTGCCTCTACTGTGGGTGTTTGCGACATTTTGTAGTAGTAGGATGTGAAAAGTGATTTGCTTGAGATTGAAGTTTTGTACAGAATTCTGTCAAAATGCCGATTTAAGTGGAAGTGTAGTGTATTGTCACATACGTACCCACGTCCTTGCGCATGCAGGACACCTTTGTGGTTCATAATTAGCTGCAACCATGTTTGTCACTTACGCATCCACTCAGCAACACATCAAAACAGACGCACAAATCCCTTAGAAACGTTTCACCACCGCCCGCCCTATGAGCCAGAGCTGACAGCACCTGGGTGTTGTCACGCTGCTGAGGCCCACTACCGGCAGCCTGATGGCCAGCCACTGCAAGGTCTCTGTGCATAACGAACTTACCCTGTGGCCATCTTCTGTGCAGTTCTGTTGGGAAGCAGGGAGGCCTGTGATGTGAAGCAGGGGGCATGTCTATGAAGGGGCTATGGGCGGGGGCAGACTCACCTGACCTTGTTATTCACCTTCCTTGAGCTCCCCTGTTTATCATTCATGATTTTGTACTGTCCTTTGGCATCGTATTCTGGGATCCCTACTAGTAACTATTGTTATTGGTTGGTGTTCTTCTCTGAGGAGGAGTATGGTTTGAGATATATAACACCTCCTTATTGTGGGTCCACTTTAATGCCTGTTTCCTACATTTGTGGTGACATAGTGACATGTATGTTTTTTGGGAAAGTGCCGAGTCAATTGGGTTTCTGATTTAGTCAAATGGAAGACAATCAAGCAAGATAGCTGAGATACCTTAGAGTCAATCGCCTTAGGATGTGAGAGGGTCAGTGCTTTCAGTAAAAAGCTAACAATGAAACTATGTTAATGATATTCATAATAAGACTAAATATATCTAGTTTGCATTTCAAATGGTCTGAAATTTTACACATTTTCTTAGTATCCCTTCTTTTCTCCCAGCTACTACAGTGTGAAAAAAACAGCAGGAGCCATCCACGTGATGTAAAAGAAAAGGTGATTTATCAGACCAGGCCACCTTCTTCCATTGCTTTGTGGTCCCGGCAGTAGGCGCTGTTGGCAGGGTACAGGGGTCAGCATGTACAACCTGACTGGTCTAGCAACAAAATGTGATATACTGTGTGTTCTGATCCCTTTTTTTAGAACCAACATTTCCTTCCTTAGACCACCTTTGATAGGTACTGAACACCCCATTGCCAATTTTTCCTTCTTCTAACACATCAATTTTGAGGAGTAAATGGTCACTTGCTGCCTAACATATATATCCCACCCACTGGTAACAAGATTATCAATGTTATTCAAGTCACCTGTCATTGGTCCTAATGTTGTGGTTGATCGGGTGTATACTGACATATCACACATCAGACATTTAAGTAAGAAGCTTTAACTGAATGTATTTTAACTTATTAAAATTTTAAACATTTTTTCGCTAATTGTTTAGTGTTATGATACTTTGTTTAATATTCGTCAATATGCTTAAACCACCTACAAGACATTTGTGTTTCAGGAGGAGTATGGTTTGAGATATATAACACCTCCTTATTGTGGGTCCACTTTAATGCCTGTTTCCTACATTTGTGGTGACATAGTGACATGTATGTTTTTTGGGAAAGTGCCGAGTCAATTGGGTTTCTGATTTAGTCAAATGGAAGACAATCAAGCAAGATAGCTGAGATACCTTAGAGTCAATCGCCTTAGGATGTGAGAGGGTCAGTGCTTTCAGTAAAAAGCTAACAATGAAACTATGTTAATGATATTCATAATAAGACTAAATATATCTAGTTTGCATTTCAAATGGTCTGAAATTTTACACATTTTCTTAGTATCCCTTCTTTTCTCCCAGCTACTACAGTGTGAAAAAAACAGCAGGAGCCATCCACGTGATGTAAAAGAAAAGGTGATTTATCAGACCAGGCCACCTTCTTCCATTGCTTTGTGGTCCCGGCAGTAGGCGCTGTTGGCAGGGTACAGGGGTCAGCATGTACAACCTGACTGGTCTAGCAACAAAATGTGATATACTGTGTGTTCTGATCCCTTTTTTTAGAACCAACATTTCCTTCCTTAGACCACCTTTGATAGGTACTGAACACCCCATTGCCAATTTTTCCTTCTTCTAACACATCAATTTTGAGGAGTAAATGGTCACTTGCTGCCTAACATATATATCCCACCCACTGGTAACAAGATTATCAATGTTATTCAAGTCACCTGTCATTGGTCCTAATGTTGTGGTTGATCGGGTGTATACTGACATATCACACATCAGACATTTAAGTAAGAAGCTTTAACTGAATGTATTTTAACTTATTAAAATTTTAAACATTTTTTCGCTAATTGTTTAGTGTTATGATACTTTGTTTAATATTCGTCAATATGCTTAAACCACCTACAAGACATTTGTGTTTCAGTACATAAATGTATGCTGATCAAACATCACTTCCACTAGAACTCAGCAATCATGTCAAAGTTTATTATTTGAATCCCATTTATGCTACATACCAGTAAGCACTGTTCAATTGTATTCAATTGTATTAAATCTTTTGAACATGTGATGTGTTGGTGTTAGATTTAAATTTGTTCTGGTCAATCTTCTATATCTTTTCTATGAAGATTTACCTATGTGAATTTTGTCTTCATTAATGTTTTCCTTTTTTCCTGGTGTTTCTAAAATACACTTCATCTGGCATTTCTGTATGATGTGCTATTTTCAAATGTGTTCATGACAAATTGCAAGTAAAGATCCTTAAGGAACTGATTGCAATAAATCTGCAGTTTTAGAATTTCTCTTTACTTTCTTTTGAGACTGAAATACACATTATTTAATCCTACTCTACCTGCCGTTGTATTTTACCCATATTTATTCTGCTCCTAGTAGGGGTATTTTTTAAAATACCCTAACGTTAATGATAACTTTTGTATAGCAACTCTGTACATGGGAATTTTGCTACTGTTCTACAGCATTACATATTTTCTTTCAATAAGCATAGCTATGGTGCTGTATAACTTGTCATTTACAATAGGCACTCTTAAGGTGTAGATGCACATGGTGACCCAATCCCACATATTCATGATATCCTATGGAGCTCCTTTTTTTAAATTATATGTATATAATTTGTTGAATAAAACTTTAAGACAAGAACTGTCGTTTATTGGAGATACACCAATATCAAGATTCACACTGCATCGCGTTATCTATTTTATTTCTAAAACACACATTCTGTAAATATGCTGTTAGCTTTTTAAACACTGCAGGACAACGAACCTCCCTGTGGCATTGGCAAACATTGTTTGTTGTCATATTTTGTTCATTTAGTGCAAGTAGATGATCATTATCTTTTATTATTGTACCTTTTGTACATAGGCATGTAGGTGAAAAAAATGTAATGTTTAATGAAGAAGTCTAAAATATGAGCAAAATTATAGTAATAGGAGTACCGTAATTATGCAGAAGGAGAGGTGTTGTACTTGAGTGTTAATAAGGGCTAGCAAGAAGATGTTCCTTGTAGTAATAAGAATTATGGAGTTTTTTTGCAGTTGATTAAGTGTAGGCAAAGTCTAGACTAGCAGAGATTGGTTCAGGCAGCGTAGCTTTATAAACGTTAGACAAGCGAAGGGTCAAAATCCGATCAGACGAAATAGATAAGGCAGATAACCACAGTAGTGAATGCGCTGAAAGCACAGTACATCTGAGCACTGTAAATAGGATAAGACACAGATTTATAGGGAGGAGGGACATCATGATTGTGCCTAATTACATTCATCTGGGATCTCCGCCTACTGTCCCTTTAAGAAGCCGCCTGCTGCGCGCACGGATCACGGATGCAAGGCAATCCGGAGGCAAGCGAGTCGGACCCCTCTCTGTGCGTCGTTGTGTCAGCGGTGCGTGTGGAGAGGAGGACGATGCACGGGAAGGAGGACAAGTGGCGGGGACAAGACACCACTATTTTTGAAAAAACAACAAGAATGAATCCTCCTGAGTAAAGAAGGACATTGGGATGCAGTGGCACGGCAGGGTACAGAGCAGGCACTTGCAGGCAGACAGATTCAGCTACTTGGTGCAGGACCGAATTTGAAATATTGAAAAAAAATATTATTTAATTAACCAATGGCCTCGGTAAGTAAGGGGATTAAGGAGCCCAGTAGGCACTGGGCTTGGCCCGGCACTGACATATATTAGGCACGTGCAGCCCTTTGGCATAGTACTGAAGTTTCCTAAAATTACAGAAATTTTAAAAAATTATCCCCAGCATAAGGGGGGTACAATGGGAAGAATCATCAGCAATAGGGCACTGGGCCTTGGCAGGCCCTTGGTATCAGACAGAGTTTCACCAAAATTATAGAGATGTTAAAACAAATCCTTCAGTGTAAGGACGCTAAAAGAGGAGAAGCAGCAGCAACAGCAGTGGGGCACTGAGAAGGCAGGCACTGGCAGATGATAGACACACACAGCCCCTTGGCGCAGGACTGAATTGCCCCGATATTACTGAAATTCAAATATTTGATCCCCAGTATAAAGAAGGAGATGAAGCAGCAAAACTAGAACCTCACTCACTTTGAATATTGGTGGGTAACCTAATTTGGGAAGCTTGACTTTTAAGAAATCCATCTGCTCCACCAGACGTGTGGAGAGCTGTCTTCTCTTTTGGGTTGAGGATGTTGCCTGATAACTTCAGTACTAGGAGGTCTTGGTAGTTCCTCAATATAGGCTTTGAGCTTTTTAGAGGCGCTAGTCTGACTTCAGGGGGCTTGGGTGGTACTAGTACCCACCAAAGTATCAAGGGACCATGCCTAAATGGCTGATGCTCCAGTGGATCTAGTGCTGGTGTTCTGCATGGCTGCAATGAATTGAGAATTGGACATGTGGCTGCCACTACTGCCACTGCTGCTGGAAATTTCCATTTCCAACTTCTGCATCTCTCCTTAGTTTAGCATGACCCTTTTGTGCTGCATCTCACTCAACAAGCATCCCTCCAAGTTCTGACACTTTTAAGGGCCAACTTGCCCTTAACCATTGGGTCTCAAAGGGTGGTTATCCTGTCAGCTCCTACTGATCAGCTTTGCAACCTCCACATGTAATCTGTCACCCAGAAATACATTTTGTTCCAGTTACTCCATTAATTCATGTTTTGTTTAATGTAGGTAAGTAAGGGGATGACCTGGCCCAAAGTGGCATTGCTCTGGCTTAAATTCCCGTGACATCAATAAATGGCTTTAGGACAATCACCACCTCCCCCTTTAATGCCCATTCCCCCTCTGCAAATAGGCTGGATACCCCAGAAAATATGAAGTAAAGAAATTGTTGCTGCTCTAGGACCGGCTCCATCACGTTCAGAGTGGAGCTCTGCTGTGAAAGTGCCTGGCAATCTTATGTCAATTAAGGAGCACCAAAGTGGCTTGCAATGGCAGCAGCTACACATGACAAACAACTAACAAATCGTACTGAAATTTTTGAACTTTTGCAACTTGTTTTCAGCAATTTCATTTGTGTCATTATTGGAGTTAATTGCAAACACGCAAAACAGGCAATTTACATTAAAAAAAACAAGTTCATACGAACCCGAAAGACAAGTATAATACAGTATATATACACACAATCACACCCACATATAACTAAATCATCCCATTTCCCAAATCGCTAATTTCATAGATGGGGAATACCTGTACAACTTCTTAACATTGAAAGTGCTTGTTCAGTTTTATTCTATGAACAGTGAAAATGATCCAGTGTTTTCTCAGACCACTAAGTTACAAGTCTATATTTAAGCTGACATTTTTCTTCTGCAATTGTTCAAACTTTGTTCAACATAATGTTGAAGCTGTCTACTTGATCTTGAAATGCCTTGATCACATAAGTACTTTCACCATTGATCTGCCACTGTGTAATGGCATACTGTATTGATTCATTAATGCCTTAACCTTCTCTTTTGACAATCTTTGCATTCATTTGCCATATGTAATTCAGTATTTCCCATTGCATATGCTTTACTGAAATAAAGGATTGTGACATATTAACCTATATGAAATGAAATAGTAAATATCATTATTATAATACAATCATATAAGATGATTTTTAGACTATAGTTACTGAATAAAAAATGTAGTAACTTTACAATTTCACCCTACAATTTTATTTTACATAGAAACATTGAATCTGATGACAGATAGGAACAGTTCAGTCCATATAGTCAGCCCATGATTCCTAATTTAAAGGATGAAACCTTAATCAGTCTTTAAATTAAATTCACTCATTGTATTGGTCTGAACCATAGTTCAGCTCCAATAACCTAGATGTTGGTGTCTACATGTATGAAGGTAGTGGGGACCATGCTACGAGTACCCACCATCTCACCAGAAATCAAAACTCACTTAACCTAAATAACCATAGATACTATTGTATGGCTCAGGCCACAGCTTTACTAACTCACACAGTGAATTGTTAATGCATAAATCAATAACTTAATTGTCACAGAAGCCTCTGTGCCATGGGCTCCTGGAGGGGACTGAGTGCCAGCCTCCTTACTACAGACTATGGGCCCTGGTAAGGAGTGCCACGTTATACAAATCATAAGAGACTCTAAAGACTGTGGAGCTCGGAAACAGATTTGGGGTTCCTGCATTTTGGGACTGTGACGGTTCCTAGAGTCACCCTACCCCTCAGTTAATGTTATCCTTTTGTGTGTTATTAATAAAAATGTATTTTATTATTTCCTTATTTCCTAACCGTTTACACACAGCACACTAAGGTCTGGGAGACAATCTAAACAAGACAATGTGTATTCCTTATTTTAGTGGCATCTGTATCCTTTTGTATTGTTAATCCCTTTACTGCCCCTGGTGTCTCTGGGATGCAGATTAAGGGGGCGGGTTGTATCTCAGTATCTTGTTTTATGTTAATGTGTGTTTTGCTGGATATATCCGACCTTTTAAATAAATCAGTTCTCCTTTTGTTGTACCAAAAGACTAGTCTTGCCTGGTTATTTGGGTACTGGAGAAATCGCTCTTGGTGGAGAGGGACAACCTGAGGTCCCTGGTCAGTCCGTCACAACTGGTGGCAGCGGTGGGATCTGACTTCTCCAGGATTGACACTGGGGTTGCTTCCTATTCTGAGGGACATTCCAAACCAGGATCAATCTTCAGGAAACAGAATGGGGGTGAGCTATACAGAGCTGATGGACCCATCTAGAGCAGAGCGGGAGGCCAGACGGCGTTTGTCTCTGTACAGGACCAAACCTCCAGTGGAGGTGATCCTCACAGTGATTAGAGAGGTGGATCGGTTCCGGATTCAAGTATATGAATGGTGTGGACAAGGGCTGTTTGAGCTTATTTCAGAGTATGTGGCAATGGATGGGACTCCAGTCTCCACTGGCATCATCCCAGCAGAAGAGCCTGCATCCGAGCAGGAGCACCAGGGAGGGGATGCAGGCGGTATCACTCCCCAGCAGCTGAGTGAGTACCGGGGAGATGGCGCAGCCGGCCAGTCTCCCCAGCGGCAGATCACAAGTTCCGGGAGGGGAGGAACCTGTCCTCCCGCCCCAGCGGCAGACCCCAATTGAGGGAGCTGAGGATATCGTCCTCCCTCCCCAGGCGCTGACAGATGGCCTGGGAGACGGCGCAGCCGGCCCATCTCCCCAGCGGCAGGAGCACCGGGGGGGTGCAGGTGGCATCACAAGTCCGGGAGCAGAGGATCCTGTCCTTCCTCCCCAGTGGCAACAGGAGCACCAGGGAGGGGACACAGGCACCGTCACTCCTCAGCAGCTGAGCAAGTGCTTGAGAACATGTGCAACTGGCCCATCCCTCCAGCAGGATCACCAGGGAGGAGATGCAGGTAGCATCACTCCCCAGTGGCTGAGTACACTCCAGGGAGAAGGAGCAGTCGGAACTTCTCTCCAGCGGCTGGTATGTTCATCGGGAGAGGCAGAGTTTGGCTGGGGAGCACTGCACTTGTAGGGGCAATTGGGCTAGTTGGGACGGGATGGACTGACTAACTTCAGAGTCAACCCGTCTGGGGTCTCCTCCTGTGTTAGACTCTTTGTGAAGGGGGAGAAATGTCACAGAAGTCTCCGTGCCATGGGCTCCTGGAGGGGACTGAGTGCCAGCCTCCTTACTACAGACTATGGGCCCTGGTAAGGAGTGCCACGTTATACAATTCATAAGAGACTCTAAAGACTGTGGAGCTCGGAAACAGATTTGGGGTTCCTGCATTTTGGGACTGTGACGGTTCCTAGAGTCACCCTACCCCTCAGTTAATGTTATCCTTTTGTGTGTTTAATAAAAATGTATTTTATTTCCTTATTTCCTAACCGTTTACACACAGCACACTAAGGTCTGGGAGATGATCTAATCAAGACAATGTGTATTCCTTATTTTAGTGGCGTCTGTATCCTTTTGTATTGTTAATCCCTTAACTGCCCCTGTTGTCTCTG
Source organism: Spea multiplicata (assembly GCA_009364415.1). Taxonomy (NCBI): domain Eukaryota; kingdom Metazoa; phylum Chordata; class Amphibia; order Anura; family Pelobatidae; genus Spea; species Spea multiplicata. The sequence continues at coordinate 16,368,127 of VKOC01000003.1, read as the reverse complement.
GGATGCAGATTAAGGCAGTTTGTATCCCAGTATCTTGTTTTATGTTAATGTGTGTTTTGCTGGATATATCCAGCTGTCTGTGTATAAAATAAATCAGTTCTCCTCTTGTTGTACCAAAAGACTAGTCTTGCCTGGTTATTTGGGTACTGGATCACATTAATCAATAACACAACATTATACAGTACCTGAACATAAACCATACTTGCCAGTTACCTTCTACTCAGGCTTTTACCACCAAATGTACTCACATCCCCCCTCTTCTATTAATTCTTCTTAACAGTTCCATACACTGTCCACCAATCAGTGCTTACCATCAGCCAACCTTAAGCTTGGTGGACATGTCACTGTAATTAACCTTACCACAGATGAGGAGGGAGGATTGAGATCCATCTTGCCAACTGTAACACCAATTTCCCCATTTAGAAATTTACATTCTGTAAAGGTCAACAAGGACACTCCACCCTCCACGACCATGCTGATTAACCCAGTTTGTTCCCACCTCAGGTGAGTACCTAAAATCTACCAGGGTACACAGTAGCCTAGACAGCTGTACCCACCTAATTATCCTAAACCACCACTCCTCACTCTCAAGCAGAGAGAGTCCTAACTTTTTGCCGTTTGGTCGAACTGCAACACTTCTCCTGGCCTAGAATATATAAGAGTGACTCATGAGCCACACCTGCCGGGGAATAGGACCTGAAAGACAACAAAATGGTGTAGGGAAGAGCATCTCGAAAAATGTACAATAAAAGCCATATGTATTGCCACCGCTCAATGCACTGCACAGAAGCTTCTGGAAGCCCCAGCATTGAGGCCACGGTCACCTTACCCCCGATCCTGAATGAGTGGCCCCTGAAGGCCACACTCAGGAGACCCAAAACCTCCAGAGATTTTAAAAAAACAAATACACCTCCAAATCAGAAGTACAAACCAATGCCAGCACCAAAATCAAATTGACCAACAGCTCAGGCAACATTGACCTCCTGAGGTCACATGACCACTTTCCTCCAGCCCTTCATTGCCTAGCAGACTATAACTTCCTTTGTGCAGTCCAGGAGGCCCGACAATTAAAATAGAAAACTAAGCCTGACAACCTGACTGACACAGCGGACGAAAAAGCCTTAAATAAGGTTCATTCCTCCCAGACCTTACCATACCAACCCCATGTGGCTCTAGGCACTGAATCATGAATCTAGCACATCAACCTTCCAGTTCAAGTGCCCACAACGCCACCATACATGGGGTCCCTTTTTGATCCAAATGTGGTGCCGTAGCACAAAACTCCTCCCACTGAGAGCATCAGCTTTTGGTAGCCTGGACCACACCCAATTGCAGTGAAACATTATCCTCTGGTCCTAGATACGCTAGCCCCCAGAGAATGGCTCCAAACCGATAATCCCTTATTTGTGTACTGGTGCAGCGCCCTTTGGACACACCTGGAGCCTGCCAATAGGACCTCCCATTAGATGTGTCCAGAAATGTACCCCATACCACAAGGTTGTCCAGCAGGGGAAGGGTAAAACTGATATAGTGTTAGTCTTCATAGCCACAGCTGTCTCCTTGCAGGTATGTAATATGTAGTACTTGTCTGGATCATTCAGGACAACCCCAGGGAGGATTCTTGTAAGTTTGCCAGTGGCAGGTAGGCAAAGGGGCCCACCATCTGGCCTATTGCTACCTCATTTGCTAACTTTTCTCGAACAACTTCTGGAAGCTCAACAACTATACACCAGGTCAGGCAGGCATTCCAGATCATAACATGCTCTCACCAGTATAGAAAAAGGCCCTGATCCAATTCCCGAAGGTCTTGGGGATCTTTTCAACCTCCTTATCTGTCCCCTCCTTTGCTAGAGGAAGGGCCTCCTCTAGGGGAAGAAGTCAAAATATATGTAGCAATTTCCCCTTTCAAATATTTTCCTTTGGGCGGAAGTTCACCTTGGGGCAAAATGGAAGGTGCTTTTGGTGACATTCTCTCCTCTATTGGATGATCGGGGGAGAGGACATCACTGGAAGACCCACCATTTTGGTGAAAGCTCGCACCATGTTATGTCTGAGGATATGCAGAGGAAGATAGAAGCTAAAACATAAAGGAGAGAAGAAGAA
>VKOC01000003.1:16325424-16358403 GCA_009364415.1 Spea multiplicata | reverse complement strand
TGCCACACAGACAGCCAAACACACAGACACCAGGACAAGCTCTGCCACACCAATATCCAAACACACACAAACCAGGATAGGCTCTGCCACACCAATATCCAAACACACACACAAACCAGGACAGGCTCTGCCACACCTAAACCCAAACGCACACACCAGGACAGGTTCTATGACACTGACACCCACATCCAAAATGCTTTCCACACTGGTTTGCTGTTTGTTTGTTTTTCCCCCTTGTGTATTGATGCCCAAGCCATCCCCCCTTTGGTTTTAATGTATTTCCCCCCCACACCCTTGTGTATTTGTGCCCCCTGCCAGCTCCCTTTGTACATTATGCCCCTTGTGTATTGCCCCATGTGGATTTGGGCCCCCAGCCAAAATCCCTTTGTACATTATGCCCCAACACCCTTGCATATTGATTTATGTGCTGTCCCCAGCCAGCCCACTCCCTTGTGTATTGATGCCCCCCTTTGCATTGTTAATGACCCATGTATATTGAACCCAGCCACCCCCCACCTTTGTGTATTGATTTATGTGGTGCCCAAACCACTCTGTTGTGTACTTATACCCCCTAGCCACCCCCATTTTGCATTTCATTGTTGTCCCAATGCACCCCCCTTTGAATATGGCTCCCCTTTCGCCTATTACCCCAACTATTTTTTTTTATTTTTTTAATACTTACGTTTTTGCTGCCATCCTTCACTGCTGCTGTCCTCCAATGTGCTCTTCTACCTGTCACGAGGAACTGTTCTGTGTGACTCCACCCTCAAGGGTGGCGGAGTCACACGGAACAGGACACTGTGCAGGCATGCTGGCCGCTTAATGATTTTAAAGTGGCCAGCTTGTCTTACCGCCGCTTCAAGAGCCATAGCCACATCGGCTACAATGGCATCTCGGTGTGCCGTCCACTTCGGCCGGCCCACCGCGGATGCTGCTGGCATTAAAGGCGGCCCTGGTGTGGACGAATCGGCCACTGAAATGTGCGGCCGTGTGGCTGTTTAACGTAGATTCAGGGCACCCCTGGACGTCAGACAGTAAATTTAATTTCCAAATTTAAAAATCCCACTTATTTTTTTCCGAACCGAATGGGCAGGAAAGAGAATTTGATGTCCGAAAACAAATGCACTTCTAGCAGACACCTATTTTTTCCATGAGTAGATAAGAGTAATAAAAGACTGTTCGGGGATATATTCAGGAATGTTATGTTCTTCCAATCCAAAATATAATAGATGTAGATCTAATAGATGTGAAGGTGAAACAGTTGTTATTAAAAAGGGCGATAATTCCTATCCCTTATGCTACTCTGGGATTTATAAGCAACTTATCCTGATTTGGATAGAGAAGGCCACAGCTTGATGAACCAGGAAATAAAGAGTTACAGAATACACACAATTGAGTGGATACTGATAAACACATTTAAAGTAGTAAACGAAGGCCCTCTCAGTCTTGGACCTTGGCATCCCCAATTGCCTATGCTGGGATGAACAGCTTTTGTGATGTCCAATAGATGAAGCAATGTCCTAGGATCAACTGAAACACACCCTGAAAGAAAAGGAACATGATCACCCACATCACAATAAGTGGGGTTGCACATAAGATCAAAAATGGCAGGACTCCCACCTCCCAATAGTCTTTTATAACAGATTCTGGCAAACCCCACCAATGCAGAATGAATGAGAACCAGTGGATATACCCAAGACACTTAAGTACTTATGGAAAATGGTCACAAACGGAAAGCAAGAAAGGGAGGAACCAAATAAATGTATGCAAAAGGAGAGATGCCCCTGAGAAACAGGGGATACTGATGCCTAATCCCTGTAATCCCCTACCAGACAAATGATACTGCCATCTAATGTAGCCAAAGACATACAAAATCCTCTTCACTTTTAGAAAAAGCAACAACAAGGATACAGAGGAGCGCTTGTCAACCGATTACTATAATCCTTCAAGGCCTGTCTGACTATAAAGGACTAAGTCAAGTCACACAAATTGAGGCTCAAAAGGCGAGTCTGACCTTTCTCCGAAATATGGAAGAGGCTAAAAGACCTAACATATAGGCCTATATGTATGTAGCATGAACTGTATGTATGTAATATGTATATAATGTATATATTGTGAGAGAATACCCCTTCACTTTTGTACTCTGTCCGGGAATCTTTGCTTACACACAGTCTATTAGGCTGCAGAGACGTCTCAGACACGAGGAGGGTAAAATAAAAGGCTGGGCCTGTTTTATTTCGTCACCACAGGCATTACAAAAAATAAATAAACCAAAACAAAAAGCCTCGCTCTTGTGAGCACTAACTAATACAAGGTTCTCCAACCTAACTACAGTTGGACGGCTTATCCGTTCCCAACAACAAAATAACAGATTGTATTCAATAATTGCAGCAGTCAGTATTTTTGGCAGCTCTCTCCTCTCTCTCAGGGAGCCAAATGATCTCTCTCTTGCTCTGAGACCAGGAGGCTACTTAACTGCCTCTCCCATTAATTAGTGGATGCAGGTGAGTGCTAGGAGAGTATCCGATAATCTCCGGACTGGATTCCCACCTGCTGGTCTTCGGCTGCTCATAAACTGTGGAGTGGAGCACTGGCCCGCCCTACTCTCCAAATGCTCCACCCCAGGGACCCAAAACACACAAATAACAACAGACATTAATAATTCCATTATTAACAATACATCTCCCTGGGGCTTGTAAACTATTGAGGGTAACCACCCTGCAAAATATAAGGCGAAATATACACTCCCTCCATTATCATTCCCTGCTTTCTGTCACAATATGTATACATTATATGTATGTAAAAGCATATATGTATGTAAGAGCAACAAATCATCCTCCTGGCATGAAATAAAAGCCATACATCCCAGTCTTCAGAAACCTCTCCCAATCCCTCCACACTGACTTGTGTTTGCCCACTTGGTGGCTCCGCAAACATGGACAGCCACTGAGTGCTTGATCCTTGAACCTCGGCATCTGGGGCTAGCGTCCTAAAGCTTTCCCTCTGAAATCAACACAAAGAATCAATGATTTCATTAACACCAGAAAAGTGGCAAGCCCTCAAACAAATATTCAGTTGTTAACAACTAAGCAGTAGGTGTCACAACAAAGTGATAACTGGAGGAGAAGAGGAAGACAAGTGAGATATAGCCTTAACCACTGACATGTTGTCGTAGTGGAAAAGCACCTTCCTATTCTCCAACAGATAACCCCATATCTCCACAGCCATCACTATTGTTTTGTCAAATCCAGGGCTACCCACTGCACTCGCCATGCAGCTGCACACTAACTCCCAGAAAAATAGGCCCCAAACCCTGATGACCCCGTATTAAGCTTGAGGCTACCCAGCCATAAGGACTGATTATTGTAGAAACCCAAAAATTTGGCCCAAACCTCCAAATCGTCCCGAGTGACTAGGGGCCTTTACACCACGCGTCGCTAAATATAAACGCCAACAGAATATCTGGGCCATATGCATAACCCTGCAAACAAAAGAGAGAAAGATAGATGAGAGAGAAGATAGATCAAAGAGAGAATAGAGAGAATAAGAGAAGACATAAGATACAGAAGAAGATGCGGAAGTGGAAGTGGTCATCAGAAGCAGAGGTGGTCGGCAGAGAAGGTAGGAAGAGTGTGAGAGAGAGTGAACGAAAAAGAGAATGAGAGAGAGTGAGTGAATGTGGACCCACAGATTTGTGGGGGTGGTCTGGCTGCAGCTTTGGTCTGACTTTTTGCACCTGCTGTTTCTCACTCTGGACCTCTGGACCTATGTAAGGCTGGTCCACAAGTAAAAGTTTATTTGCAGGAAGATTTTTAAGACTCCACCGCATCCCCTGACAGTTTTCCGAAACATGCCAAGCGATTTAAGCAAGGTATGTACGTTTGAATTGCTATCTGTGGAGGATAGAGTAAGTGCAGTGTTTTTGATGAGTAGCAGAGCATGGCTCTGGGGTGGGGGATAGATGATTGCATATTTATAGTATTGGAATCCAGTTTTGGCTAGGTGTTAAATCAAGCCAGCAGAAGGTGTGAAACATTATGAGGCCTGGAATGCTAAGTAAATTTTTGGAGCGACTAGATTTAATCATAGAATTGAATGCCAGCCACTTCAATTCAACAAGGTCACAGAGCTTGTTATGGTTCACAAATTACAGGAGGAAAATGATCTCAAGAGGAATTGGTACTTCACATGTACCACTATTTAGAGCTTTTATCTCAAAGATTTCACCAAGGATAAAGTCAATTGTTGTATCCTATTGAAGATAACATCTCAGTAATTCAACCTTTTTGGCATTTCTGCTTGGACTGGGGCATCACTATTCAGGTGCAACATATTTCAGGCCTCTCCAATAGGATTGCAGATTCTTCAAGGATTATAGCGTCTGTTTTCCATCATATATTCAGCATCCTCTGCATATTGACCTTTTTGCCACATGCTTAAATTGCCATCTACTAAAGTTATTTTGCTGTAGACCTGAACCCAATGCTCTAGCAGTAGACGCTTTCCTCCAGATTTGGTCAAAAATATCTCCATGATACCAAGAGTTCTATCCAAAGTCAGAATAGAAAAGACAACTTTGGTATTAATAACTGCGTAAACTGGAAAGCTACAAATTGCAAACTGCTACAAACTGCAACAGCAATTAACAGATGTGGCAAAGGCTGAACTTGATGGACGCATGTCTTTTTTCATGTCTTTTTTCTAGGTGGACTCAATGAATGCAGTAAGCTGGTATAGATACTTCAACTTTCAAAGTTACAACTACACTAGGGGCTAGACTTGATGACATTCTCAGAGCAGCAAATTGGTTCAGAGAATTTTATTTTGACCTATCCCACATGTTTCTTCTTCAGTAGTGTATTAATGTTTTTTACTTTAAACTTGCACATTATGAAGCCTACTGTCTTTTATTTAGATTTAGAACACTGATGTAAAATAAAGATTGTTTTAAAGACAAGAGGTGAATATTAGCCCTCCCTTATCAAGCTCTTTTAACCCACCCACATATTTCCCACTTGTTTCTTTTCTAGGTTGATTTCTCCAGTCACTGTCATTTTAAAAGGAAGTTTGATGTTTCTAGTATTCTACTGACACTGTGTTTCTAGTTCTTCATTCTGCACTCATTCATGTTCAGGTCCAGCATTAGCTCAATAACAGCCCTTGGTTGGATTGTTATTGGTGGACTTTGAGGGTTCCAGTATAATCTTTTGTTGTACTAATGTTTTTTCTAGCCTAATAAAATCTATATTTTACGTCGCAGTGCTACTAAAATGTGTGAATTACATAATACCATAAATACATTTCAAAGTCAGTGACATGACTTACAAAAACCATAGAAATGCTCTCATCTTTAATTGTGACAATATTCATAAAAGTACTTTGATCCAATGAATGCAGAGTGGATGAAAAAAGTCCTACTGAAGCCATTCCTAATTAAGCCTCAAGAGGAACAAAAATTATTCCTCCCTGACTCCAAAAAAGCAATGATCTCGCTTTCTGGATCAACATCCTACTTGTATTTAAATTAATTGCCGTAACCTTGTATACATGTTTCTTTGCAGAAACAAGATAGCCGACTCTTGAAATTACCTAATGTATGTATCAAAAAATAAGGAATTTGAAAACTTTACTGCCCTAATTGTAAGAAGCCTTTCCAGGCAGATGATTTTTTTCAAAATCTCAAGGGATGACCTTTTGTCACCTGTATGTGAATGTGATTGAAAATGTCCCTAATAAATTATTCATTTTGATGTTAAATATATATTGTAACATTGAAGTCTATCTCTGTGATTACCAACATAACCAAATTTTCTTTCCAGTCAAACTCTTCATCTGAAAAAATATGTTTACTTAGATAGAAAATTCTCCAGTGTGTGTATAAGTTTTTAATGCATTGTAGAACATCAATGTACCAGGTAGTAGCATAAATTACCATAACTGTATGAACCACCTCCAGGAAACTTTAATCCTGATAAAAAAGGCTCAATTACAACAAAAGTTAAAATTAATGCAGTCATTTAGCACTTCAAGTGTAAGGAAAGGTTTTTTATAATCAAGTTAGATCATTCTATGCCTAAAAGTGAAATACATATCATTTTTCTCCTAAACATATACTAATTGATACTCTTGTTAATACATAATATCCACTACACTACGCACATTATATTCTAGTAAACTGTACAAACTAATTAACAAAGAGATTCAGTCCCATTCTTTTTCTTTTGTAGAAAAGCTGCCTGATGATGATACCCATGTCCCATATATAATAAGGTTTTGTCAGAACTAGAGTTATCTACAATTATATTGATTAAAATGTACACAAAAATCTATTATTATCTATTTGTCAATTATATAAATGCAGCCAATTTCCTTTCTTTTGCATATTTGTCACATTTAAACTAATTAAAATGCACATTTTAAATTATCATTTATTAAAGGTAAATAGTAACCAAAAAGTAATTATTCCCTGAACTTAATCTCTGGTTGTGGTACTCTTGGTGGTTACAACTGCAATCAAATGTTTGCGATATCTATGTACCTATATATGTCTTTATATCGGAATTTCTTCTTCATAGAATTGTTTTGTATCAGCCACATTGGAGGGTTTTCGGGCATGAAGGGCCTTTTTAAGGTAAAGTCAAAGCATTCCGCCCAGCACTTCCGCTGGGGCTTCTATGATGGAGCACCGAAAGGCCATGTCATGCTGGCGCTCGGTCATAGAAGCCCCGGATTATGTGCAGGCAGCAGCGGAGGTTGCTAGAGAGGAGGATCCAGGTCCCCTGCAGTGTTCCAGGGGATCTGTATCTTAGTCTTATAGTCAGACTTATATTTTAGGTCTGATTATAAGAAAACCTTGAATATAAGATGAGGGGTATTTTTCTGAGTATTTTCTCTGGAGTAAATACAGATCATGCAAGCCAGGACTTTGTCCAGGCCTTTCCAACACCTTCATTTTGTTTCTTTACAGTCATTCAGAGGTGGATTTGTTTGTTTGCTTTTGATCATTGTCCTGCTGTATAACCCAACTGCACCTGAGCTTTAAGTCAGATGGCTGGATATTATCCTTCAGTTGGAGAGGAGAATTCATGTTCCATCAATTATGACAAGTCACCCCATCACATTACTACCATGTTTGACAGGTCAGTATGATGTTTTTATTATGGAATGCTGTGGTAGCTTTACACCAGAAGTAACGGGACCCATGTCTTTGAAACAGTTATACTTTTGACTCATCAGTACACATAATATTATCCCAAAATTCTTTGGGATCATCATGATATTTTTTGGCAAATGTAACATGAACCTTTTTGTTCTTTTTGGTCAACTGTGTTTTTTGTCTTCCAACTCTCTCTGGGATGCCATTTTTGCATAGGATCTCTTTTTATTGTGGAATCAGAAACAGACCTTAACTGAGGCAAGTGAGGTCTGATGTTCTGTGTAAGTTAGTCTAGGATATTTTATGACCTTCTGGATGAGTTGTCAATGTGCTCTTGAAGGAATTTTGGTAAGCTAGTTCTTCCTTGGAAGGTTAACCACTGTTTCAGGTTTTCTGTAGCTAATGATTCTTACTGTGTTTGGCTGGAGAATAGAAATGGTACTGCAATCTTTCCAGACTGATGGATTTCAATGTCTTTGTCTCAATCTCATCTGTTCTTCAGTTTCTTTAGATTGCTGCATGATGTGCTGTTTTTTAAAACCATAGAATAGGGTGTACTTTCTTTTTCACACAACTGTATGATTTTTTTCAGTACATTTTTTTAAGTATTAATTTTTCATGTTTCACTCTAAATATAAATGCTTTAAATTAAACCAATGGAATAAAATATTCAGGCTTGAATTTATACATACCAACACAATAAGAAAGATCAAAGATATTAATGTGTGTTGCTCAGAGAAAAGGACATGATTGTGGACCCTGGATTGCACATAATTACCAAGTTCAAATATCCCATTAATACATTTTCAGAACATGTAATTATGTTGCTATTTTTCTGATTCAAAGTACTCCTCTCATTTTGTTCTTGTTGAAATGGTGAGAGGTGTGAGCGGCAGGTAAATGTGTGGCGACCAGTGGACCCAAGGGTTGCAGAAAGTTCAGTGTCAGTCTGTATGGAGATAAGTTACTGTCTCACCAGGGGCTTAACAGGGCCCCGGTGTGTTGTTAAGGGCCCCCCACACACACCATCTACCCCTCTACCCCCCTTCTCACTATCTACATTTTTGGTTTTATTTCCTTTTATTTGCCAACCTGCCCACCCCCAGTTATGCACATCTGCCCCAGGCTTGCCATTCTGCCCCCTGATATGCCGGTCCAGCTTGCCATATTAAATTTAAAGGAAAAAAAAAGAATTAAAGTAGTGCCGGCTGGACGCATCAGCACGCAGTGGCCGTTAGATTAGATTTCGGCCGGCCTGGGGGGCAATTGCCCCCTGCCCAGCCCACCCCTGGCACCGGAGGCAGCTTCCAATCCCGCTCCCAGCCACTCAGCGGCTGTTTTCAACATTAGTTTGCCGGCCGCCGGGCCCACAAATCTGCCGGCCCACCGGGAAATTTCCCAGTATCCCAGTGGGCCAGTCCGGCCCTGCTTGTGCCCCAGCGACCCCGGTAGTTCTGCCACTGTGTCTCATACAAATGCTTAGATGTTCAAACATAAATTAAAATCCTGTTTAGATGGTTGCATTTTGCAGTAATGTGTCCTTATCAATGTAAACTTGAGTAACTTTTTAATCAGCCTTGGAAATCTTTTTTTTAAAAAGATCAAAACATAAAATCATTAAAATGTTTTTAATGATGTTATGCATTTTGGTGAATCCTTGGATTGTAAACATAAGATGTAAATATATCAATATATATATGAGGGCAATATGACTACGCTTGTAGTGACTTCCTCTCCCCCAATTGGAGAGATAGAAGGTGGCAGATTGAAGATAGAGGCCTAGAGAGAAGAGAAGGGAAAAGATGAAAAGTGATGAACAAGAGCAGGATGAGAAAGAAGATTTGGAAGCGGTCAGCAGAAGTGATTGGCAGAGAAGGTAGGGAAACATTTAGAGAGTGTGTGAGAGAGAGTAAAAGTGAATGAGAGCATGAGAAAGTGAGAGAGTGTGAGTGAATGTTGAAAAGCTTTCCAAAAGATTTTAGAGTGTTTCTGTGGGAACTTGTGTTCATTTATCCAGTAGAGCGTTTGTGAGGTCAGGAACTTATGTTGGATGAGAAGGTCTGGCTCGTAATCAGTGTACCGTTTCATCCAAAAGGTGTTCAGTGTGTTTGAGGTCAGGGCAGGGGTTAGTCAAGTTCTTACACAACAAACTCATCTAACCATGCCTTTATGGACCTTGCTTAGTGCACTTGGGCACAGTCATGCTGGAATAGCAAAATGGCCTTCCTCAAACTGTTCCCCCAAAGATGGAAGCATAGCATTGTTCAATATGTCTTTCTATTCTGAAACATTAAGATTTCCCTATCCACCAATGTTAAAGAACAAACAGGAACCCACTATGCAGGTGAGGAATTCCCAAATATATCGGCACAGGGAGCAGATAACAGGGGTAGTAGCAAGGTAGGAAATAAACAGTTAAGTTAAACAGTTTTGGTCAAGGATACCAGATAAGCAGCGTAAATGGTAAACACTCCACGGTCAGGAACTCCAGAGGAGCAGCATTAATGGCTAAAATTCCATGGTCAGGGATTCCAGAGAAGCAGCATAGACGGCTAACATTCCAAGGTCAGGGATTCCAGAGAAGCAGCATAAACAGTTAACATTCCAGGTCAATAATAGAAGAAACAACAAGGAAACATTAGGTACTAAGGCTTACAGAATACCAAGCAAGGTACAACAGGAACTACCCAGGGTTTTTGGTCAGCGATTACATAATTGGGGGCATGTCTGAGCAACAATTTTACTGCCGGCGTGCACGCGCTTGCGCATGGGGCCCCTTCCCAGATACTTACCTTTGTGGGCTCCGTCCGCAGGAGGTGGGGGGTATTCAGGTGAGGCGCTGCACATTGGTACCCAATGGGCACCGTGAATCTGTGCCCGACCAGCACCGGGAGCACCTGCGCAACGGATGGGCGCCTGACAACCAAAGTTAACATTCTCCTGACATCTGCGAAACCCAGACTCGCCCATCAGACTGACAGTGGCGGCGTGCTTTACACCACTCAGTCCAATGATTGGTCTTGCACTTGGTGATGTGAGGCTTGCATGCAGCTCCTCGCCCATTGAAATCCATTCCATGAAGCTCCAGACGAACAGTTTGTCTGATTATATTAATGCCAGTTGAAGTTTGGAACTTTTCAGCCTCATCACTCAGTGACTTTACGCGATCTTCCACTTCGTGGCTGAGTTGCTGCTGTTGCCAAACCCTTTTACTTTCCAATACCATTTACAGTTGACCATGAAATATCTAGCAGGGATGAAATGTAGTGTATTTATGTATTGTCTGTGTGTAAAGCAAGAGAGCTGACCTAGAGTTTGTGTTGTAAAGGAAAAATATTTATTTTAACAGAGATATTGTGAGAAAGAGTTTTACTAGGCCTAAATCTTCCCTTTGATGACAAATAAACCAGCTGAACATGGACAGGTGCCGGCTGAGTTCAATCCCAGGAAACATCGAAAGCTAGAACCTGCGAGCAGATGATGACTACTTGGCCCATCTTGTCTGTGTGTTTTTCCTGCTGTTAAGACCTAAACCTTAAACAGCCCTTGATCTTGTTAGATTCAGGAGCCATAAGCTTATTGTCATTCCCCTCTCACCCTTACCTGCTCTCCCCAGCTGTCCTCTGTCACTGCAGACTGTCCAAAAGCTCTGTGACCTAAAGTTCCAGGAAACCCCAGGGAGGACTTCCAGGTGTTGCCCAAACATCAACATAATGCAGTACACCTGTGGAGGGGAGATAACACCAGTAATCCCTATAAACTATCCACCAATAAAGGTCACATACAGAACTAATGAACCACGTGCTATGGATTCACCCTTGCCTGGTAACCAATCCAGTAAGGAGCTTGTTCAGCTCAGGGGAGGAGCAGATACCTGCAGCACTATAAAACCCCCTCCAACTATGAACACTTTACTCCATTGTTCCAGAACTTTGGTTCCTGTATGTTTGTGGACTTCAGCTTCCTGTTCTCCTCTGCTCGCTCTGCTACAGACCCTCTATTGGATTCTCCGTTATTTGACCTTTGGCTTCCTTATTGGACTACCCCGTTTGACTGTTACCTGACCTTTGCCTGGACTACCGTTTACTCTGATCGCCGCCTGACCTTTTGATTTGTTTACTAACGCCGCTTTGGACTATCCTCTGCTCTCATGCTCCCAGCCCAATCCTGACACTTATCCCATGTGTGCTTAAATGTGCTCACTATAATTTGCCTCTGCCACTCCTTCTGGAGTTGCTCCTCTTATCTACCACCCTCTCATCAGGGAAGTAGGCACAAATGTATGAAAGGAATTCTTGCCATTACTGTCTATTTAAATCTAATATTTTTCAAATAAAGTACACATATTCTAGCCTTTTAATTTAGTCTTTTTATTAAATTAATTATATTTATATTGTAAGCAAATGTTTGGTCTGTCATATGAAGTGGGCTTTGCCAGGATAATGTATTAAGTTATTATTTAACTGCATATATTGAATGTATACATCTAGTAATGCTTTGGCATTATTTCTAAACTGAGGAAAATGGACATTCTTGTTCCTGCATGCAGTCACTCATAAAATGTTTGCTGTTGACAGGGAAGGGGCATTAATGAGAAGAGATGGGTATAGTCTGAAAGGGGAAGGGCATTAACAGGAAGGGGTAAAAACAGAAGGGGTGGGTCATCACATAAGGGTGGCCTACCAATAGGTGTCATTGACCCTAGGCTTAACTTTACATATACTGATCATTAATATGAGAAATGCATATTTGTCCTGACACAAGTGACTGCTGTGGGGTTTTTTGTTGAGCAGCAACACACAAGTACAGCAAAACAGGACAAATGAACCACAATAAATGTTAATAAAAAGAATGGGGGCGATAGACTATCCAACATTAAAATTGCTATGGTGAAAGGATTAAAATACAAAAAGATGACATTTGTTAATTAAAAATCTAAACGCTGATTACTCCTACTCTTGAAAGTTATATTTCTGTAGTAATTGTTTCATGAAACATGAGTACATCATTTAAAATTAAGCTACACAAAGTTTTCACATCGTTCTTAAGGATATGAATAGGAAACGTCTTTAATTCTTAATTCCCATGATACCCTGTGACTGAGAACAAGATAAAATGAGCCTGGCTTCATTTTCCTTCTGCAAAGTTGAATCAACCATACCATATGGCCATGAATAATTTTAGCAACAGGATTTTTAATTCAAAGTAGAGTGCCATTTTCACTTTAAGGAATGTACCACTACAAGAATGAAATGAAACAAATATACTACACGCATTTGTGGGACAACAGCAGACATCTTTTGAAATATAATGTATGTATAACACTATAAAGAAGTTAAAAGATAACAAGGAATATGTTTTATTTGCCCCAAAATCTGGCATAATGAAGCTGTGATGTTTTGTGCTGTTCACTTACAAGGAATATGCCTTGATGAAGCCTAGTGCATGCCAAGTTTCAAGAATGATCTTTGGGAAATAATTAGGAGAAGCCAAATTTGAGTCATGAGATGCCTACAGGGAATCTGAACTTTCAAACACAGACATTGATAACGTACAAATTATTGTAGATAATAAAGCACATTTTCCTGTCTCTAAATAACTATCAGAGTGTGAACTGAATTTGGAGGTAAGCTTTAAAAATGTCTCACAGTGTGGCAGAATGAAAGTGTCTGCATATTAAAACCATGATTTTAAATTGAATTTGTAGAGAAAGCTTGGATGTAATTTAAGGACTGGAGGATCAGAGCACTAGAGATAGAATTTGTCATAGTTAAACACGATACAATGTATTTTTAAATGTATTGGAATAGACATAATTAAAGAAAGTATTGTTTTGTGTCACGGTTTCGGGTCCTGTCACCTGCGAGCGGACACCCGTCTTGGGTCTCCACTACCGGCTTTCAGTGTTCCTGCCGCGTTTGATGGACGGCTGTGGTGTGGCCATGACGTAGGTTAGGAGGTTAAGGGCTGGTGCCGGATTTAAAAATCCGGAAATGCTTCTCTCTGGCACCCTGTTGTGGTCCATTTCTGCATATGGTTTATCATGAATATTTTGACCCTTTGCCTGCCTGACTACTCTCTGCCTTGTGATTCTGCACTTCTGGCTGTAACCTTCGTGTACCAGCTTGGCTTGTCTGACTTCTTGCTTAGTGTTTTGACCCTGACTTGTATGACTACCTACTTTGTGTACCGACCCGGCTATCCTGACCATTCAGCTCGAGTTAACCCCTACTGTGCTGTGCTGCCTGTGTGTATCCTGCCTGAAGCTGTACCTGTACCTCTACCTTGCTGCATATTACATACCTGCACTAAGGCCTCCTTTCTGTTAGGTTCATCTAAGTCTTGGATTATTTCTACTAAGCTCTTCTCTCTTGGTATTCCAGGCAGAAGAACTTCTGTGGTGAGTGCCTCTACTGTGGGTGTTTGCGACATTTTGTAGTAGTAGGATGTGAAAAGTGATTTGCTTGAGATTGAAGTTTTGTACAGAATTCTGTCAAAATGCCGATTTAAGTGGAAGTGTAGTGTATTGTCACATACGTACCCACGTCCTTGCGCATGCAGGACACCTTTGTGGTTCATAATTAGCTGCAACCATGTTTGTCACTTACGCATCCACTCAGCAACACATCAAAACAGACGCACAAATCCCTTAGAAACGTTTCACCACCGCCCGCCCTATGAGCCAGAGCTGACAGCACCTGGGTGTTGTCACGCTGCTGAGGCCCACTACCGGCAGCCTGATGGCCAGCCACTGCAAGGTCTCTGTGCATAACGAACTTACCCTGTGGCCATCTTCTGTGCAGTTCTGTTGGGAAGCAGGGAGGCCTGTGATGTGAAGCAGGGGGCATGTCTATGAAGGGGCTATGGGCGGGGGCAGACTCACCTGACCTTGTTATTCACCTTCCTTGAGCTCCCCTGTTTATCATTCATGATTTTGTACTGTCCTTTGGCATCGTATTCTGGGATCCCTACTAGTAACTATTGTTATTGGTTGGTGTTCTTCTCTGAGGAGGAGTATGGTTTGAGATATATAACACCTCCTTATTGTGGGTCCACTTTAATGCCTGTTTCCTACATTTGTGGTGACATAGTGACATGTATGTTTTTTGGGAAAGTGCCGAGTCAATTGGGTTTCTGATTTAGTCAAATGGAAGACAATCAAGCAAGATAGCTGAGATACCTTAGAGTCAATCGCCTTAGGATGTGAGAGGGTCAGTGCTTTCAGTAAAAAGCTAACAATGAAACTATGTTAATGATATTCATAATAAGACTAAATATATCTAGTTTGCATTTCAAATGGTCTGAAATTTTACACATTTTCTTAGTATCCCTTCTTTTCTCCCAGCTACTACAGTGTGAAAAAAACAGCAGGAGCCATCCACGTGATGTAAAAGAAAAGGTGATTTATCAGACCAGGCCACCTTCTTCCATTGCTTTGTGGTCCCGGCAGTAGGCGCTGTTGGCAGGGTACAGGGGTCAGCATGTACAACCTGACTGGTCTAGCAATAAAATGTGATATACTGTGTGTTCTGATCCCTTTTTTTAGAACCAACATTTCCTTCCTTAGACCACCTTTGATAGGTACTGAACACCCCATTGCCAATTTTTCCTTCTTCTAACACATCAATTTTGAGGAGTAAATGGTCACTTGCTGCCTAACATATATATCCCACCCACTGGTAACAAGATTA
This sequence comes from Spea multiplicata, assembly GCA_009364415.1. Taxonomy (NCBI): domain Eukaryota; kingdom Metazoa; phylum Chordata; class Amphibia; order Anura; family Pelobatidae; genus Spea; species Spea multiplicata. Next base: position 16,343,556 of record VKOC01000003.1, on the reverse strand, counting down.
TCAATGTTATTCAAGTCACCTGTCATTGGTCCTAATGTTGTGGTTGATCGGGTGTATACTGACATATCACACATCAGACATTTAAGTAAGAAGCTTTAACTGAATGTATTTTAACTTATTAAAATTTTAAACATTTTTTCGCTAATTGTTTAGTGTTATGATACTTTGTTTAATATTCGTCAATATGCTTAAACCACCTACAAGACATTTGTGTTTCAGTACATAAATGTATGCTGATCAAACATCACTTCCACTAGAACTCAGCAATCATGTCAAAGTTTATTATTTGAATCCCATTTATGCTACATACCAGTAAGCACTGTTCAATTGTATTCAATTGTATTAAATCTTTTGAACATGTGATGTGTTGGTGTTAGATTTAAATTTGTTCTGGTCAATCTTCTATATCTTTTCTATGAAGATTTACCTATGTGAATTTTGTCTTCATTAATGTTTTCCTTTTTTCCTGGTGTTTCTAAAATACACTTCATCTGGCATTTCTGTATGATGTGCTATTTTCAAATGTGTTCATGACAAATTGCAAGTAAAGATCCTTAAGGAACTGATTGCAATAAATCTGCAGTTTTAGAATTTCTCTTTACTTTCTTTTGAGACTGAAATACACATTATTTAATCCTACTCTACCTGCCGTTGTATTTTACCCATATTTATTCTGCTCCTAGTAGGGGTATTTTTTAAAATACCCTAACGTTAATGATAACTTTTGTATAGCAACTCTGTACATGGGAATTTTGCTACTGTTCTACAGCATATATTTTCTTTCAATAAGCATAGCTATGGTGCTGTATAACTTGTCATTTACAATAGGCACTCTAAGGTGTAGATGCACATGGTGACACAATCCCACATATTCATGATATCCTATGGAGCTCCTTTTTTTAAATTATATGTATATAATTTGTTGAATAAAACTTTAAGACAAGAACTGTCGTTTATTGGAGATACACCAATATCAAGATTCACACTGCATCGCGTTATCTATTTTATTTCTAAAACACACATTCTGTAAATATGCTGTTAGCTTTTTAAACACTGCAGGACAACGAACCTCCCTGTGGCATTGGCAAACATTGTTTGTTGTCATATTTTGTTCATTTAGTGCAAGTAGATGATCATTATCTTTTATTATTGTACCTTTTGTACATAGGCATGTAGGTGAAAAAAATGTAATGTTTAATGAAGAAGTCTAAAATATGAGCAAAATTATAGTAATAGGAGTACCGTAATTATGCAGAAGGAGAGGTGTTGTACTTGAGTGTTAATAAGGGCTAGCAAGAAGATGTTCCTTGTAGTAATAAGAATTATGGAGTTTTTTTGCAGTTGATTAAGTGTAGGCAAAGTCTAGACTAGCAGAGATTGGTTCAGGCAGCGTAGCTTTATAAACGTTAGACAAGCGAAGGGTCAAAATCCGATCAGACGAAATAGATAAGGCAGATAACCACAGTAGTGAATGCGCTGAAAGCACAGTACATCTGAGCACTGTAAATAGGATAAGACACAGATTTATAGGGAGGAGGGACATCATGATTGTGCCTAATTACATTCATCTGGGATCTCCGCCTACTGTCCCTTTAAGAAGCCGCCTGCTGCGCGCACGGATCACGGATGCAAGGCAATCCGGAGGCAAGCGAGTCGGACCCCTCTCTGTGCGTCGTTGTGTCAGCGGTGCGTGTGGAGAGGAGGACGATGCACGGGAAGGAGGACAAGTGGCGGGGACAAGACACCACTATTTTTGAAAAAACAACAAGAATGAATCCTCCTGAGTAAAGAAGGACATTGGGATGCAGTGGCACGGCAGGGTACAGAGCAGGCACTTGCAGGCAGACAGATTCAGCTACTTGGTGCAGGACCGAATTTGAAATATTGAAAAAAAATATTATTTAATTAACCAATGGCCTCGGTAAGTAAGGGGATTAAGGAGCCCAGTAGGCACTGGGCCTGGCCCGGCACTGACATATATTAGGCACGTGCAGCCCTTTGGCGTAGTACTGAAGTTTCCTAAAATTACAGAAATTTTAAAAAATTATCCCCAGCATAAGGGGGGTACAATGGGAAGAATCATCAGCAATAGGGCACTGGGCCTTGGCAGGCCCTTGGTATAAGACAGAGTTTCACCAAAATTATAGAGATGTTAAAACAAATCCTTCAGTGTAAGGACGCTAAAAGAGGAGAAGCAGCAGCAACAGCAGTGGGGCACTGAGAAGGCAGGCACTGGCAGATGATAGACACACACAGCCCCTTGGCGCAGGACTGAATTGCCCCGATATTACTGAAATTCAAATATTTGATCCCCAGTATAAAGAAGGAGATGAAGCAGCAAAACTAGAACCTCACTCACTTTGAATATTGGTGGGTAACCTAATTTGGGAAGCTTGACTTTTAAGAAATCCATCTGCTCCACCAGACGTGTGGAGAGCTGTCTTCTCTTTTGGGTTGAGGATGTTGCCTGATAACTTCAGTACTAGGAGGTCTTGGTAGTTCCTCAATATAGGCTTTGAGCTTTTTAGAGGCGCTAGTCTGACTTCAGGGGGCTTGGGTGGTACTAGTACCCACCAAAGTATCAAGGGACCATGCCTAAATGGCTGATGCTCCAGTGGATCTAGTGCTGGTGTTCTGCATGGCTGCAATGAATTGAGAATTGGACATGTGGCTGCCACTACTGCCACTGCTGCTGGAAATTTCCATTTCCAACTTCTGCATCTCTCCTTAGTTTAGCATGACCCTTTTGTGCTGCATCTCACTCAACAAGCATCCCTCCAAGTTCTGACACTTTTAAGGGCCAACTTGCCCTTAACCATTGGGTCTCAAAGGGTGGTTATCCTGTCAGCTCCTACTGATCAGCTTTGCAACCTCCACATGTAATCTGTCACCCAGAAATACATTTTGTTCCAGTTACTCCATTAATTCATGTTTTGTTTAATGTAGGTAAGTAAGGGGATGACCTGGCCCAAAGTGGCATTGCTCTGGCTTAAATTCCCGTGACATCAATAAATGGCTTTAGGACAATCACCACCTCCCCCTTTAATGCCCATTCCCCCTCTGCAAATAGGCTGGATACCCCAGAAAATATGAAGTAAAGAAATTGTTGCTGCTCTAGGACCGGCTCCATCACGTTCAGAGTGGAGCTCTGCTGTGAAAGTGCCTGGCAATCTTATGTCAATTAAGGAGCACCAAAGTGGCTTGCAATGGCAGCAGCTACACATGACAAACAACTAACAAATCGTACTGAAATTTTTGAACTTTTGCAACTTGTTTTCAGCAATTTCATTTGGGTCATTATTGGAGTTAATTGCAAACACGCAAAACAGGCAATTTACATTAAAAAAAACAAGTTCATACGAACCCGAAAGACAAGTATAATACAGTATATATACACACAATCACACCCACATATAACTAAATCATCCCATTTCCCAAATCGCTAATTTCATAGATGGGGAATACCTGTACAACTTCTTAACATTGAAAGTGCTTGTTCAGTTTTATTCTATGAACAGTGAAAATGATCCAGTGTTTTCTCAGACCACTAAGTTACAAGTCTATATTTAAGCTGACATTTTTCTTCTGCAATTGTTCAAACTTTGTTCAACATAATGTTGAAGCTGTCTACTTGATCTTGAAATGCCTTGATCACATAAGTACTTTCACCATTGATCTGCCACTGTGTAATGGCATACTGTATTGATTCATTAATGCCTTAACCTTCTCTTTTGACAATCTTTGCATTCATTTGCCATATGTAATTCAGTATTTCCCATTGCATATGCTTTACTGAAATAAAGGATTGTGACATATTAACCTATATGAAATGAAATAGTAAATATCATTATTATAATACAATCATATAAGATGATTTTTAGACTATAGTTACTGAATAAAAAATGTAGTAACTTTACAATTTCACCCTACAATTTTATTTTACATAGAAACATTGAATCTGATGACAGATAGGAACAGTTCAGTCCATATAGTCAGCCCATGATTCCTAATTTAAAGGATGAAACCTTAATCAGTCTTTAAATTAAATTCACTCATTGTATTGGTCTGAACCATAGTTCAGCTCCAATAACCTAGATGTTGGTGTCTACATGTATGAAGGTAGTGGGGACCATGCTACGAGTACCCACCATCTCACCAGAAATCAAAACTCACTTAACCTAAATAACCATAGATACTATTGTATGGCTCAGGCCACAGCTTTACTAACTCACACAGTGAATTGTTAATGCATAAATCAATAACTTAATTGTCACAGAAGCCTCTGTGCCATGGGCTCCTGGAGGGGACTGAGTGCCAGCCTCCTTACTACAGACTATGGGCCCTGGTAAGGAGTGCCACGTTATACAAATCATAAGAGACTCTAAAGACTGTGGAGCTCGGAAACAGATTTGGGGTTCCTGCATTTTGGGACTGTGACGGTTCCTAGAGTCACCCTACCCCTCAGTTAATGTTATCCTTTTGTGTGTTATTAATAAAAATGTATTTTATTATTTCCTTATTTCCTAACCGTTTACACACAGCACACTAAGGTCTGGGAGACAATCTAAACAAGACAATGTGTATTCCTTATTTTAGTGGCATCTGTATCCTTTTGTATTGTTAATCCCTTTACTGCCCCTGGTGTCTCTGGGATGCAGATTAAGGGGGCGGGTTGTATCTCAGTATCTTGTTTTATGTTAATGTGTGTTTTGCTGGATATATCCGACCTTTTAAATAAATCAGTTCTCCTTTTGTTGTACCAAAAGACTAGTCTTGCCTGGTTATTTGGGTACTGGAGAAATCGCTCTTGGTGGAGAGGGACAACCTGAGGTCCCTGGTCAGTCCGTCACAACTGGTGGCAGCGGTGGGATCTGACTTCTCCAGGATTGACACTGGGGTTGCTTCCTATTCTGAGGGACATTCCAAACCAGGATCAATCTTCAGGAAACAGAATGGGGGTGAGCTATACAGAGCTGATGGACCCATCTAGAGCAGAGCGGGAGGCCAGACGGCGTTTGTCTCTGTACAGGACCAAACCTCCAGTGGAGGTGATCCTCACAGTGATTAGAGAGGTGGATCGGTTCCGGATTCAAGTATATGAATGGTGTGGACAAGGGCTGTTTGAGCTTATTTCAGAGTATGTGGCAATGGATGGGACTCCAGTCTCCACTGGCATCATCCCAGCAGAAGAGCCTGCATCCGAGCAGGAGCACCAGGGAGGGGATGCAGGCGGTATCACTCCCCAGCAGCTGAGTGAGTACCGGGGAGATGGCGCAGCCGGCCAGTCTCCCCAGCGGCAGATCACAAGTTCCGGGAGGGGAGGAACCTGTCCTCCCGCCCCAGCGGCAGACCCCAATTGAGGGAGCTGAGGATATCGTCCTCCCTCCCCAGGCGCTGACAGATGGCCTGGGAGACGGCGCAGCCGGCCCATCTCCCCAGCGGCAGGAGCACCGGGGGGGTGCAGGTGGCATCACAAGTCCGGGAGCAGAGGATCCTGTCCTTCCTCCCCAGTGGCAACAGGAGCACCAGGGAGGGGACACAGGCACCGTCACTCCTCAGCAGCTGAGCAAGTGCTTGAGAACATGTGCAACTGGCCCATCCCTCCAGCAGGATCACCAGGGAGGAGATGCAGGTAGCATCACTCCCCAGTGGCTGAGTACACTCCAGGGAGAAGGAGCAGTCGGAACTTCTCTCCAGCGGCTGGTATGTTCATCGGGAGAGGCAGAGTTTGGCTGGGGAGCACTGCACTTGTAGGGGCAATTGGGCTAGTTGGGACGGGATGGACTGACTAACTTCAGAGTCAACCCGTCTGGGGTCTCCTCCTGTGTTAGACTCTTTGTGAAGGGGGAGAAATGTCACAGAAGTCTCCGTGCCATGGGCTCCTGGAGGGGACTGAGTGCCAGCCTCCTTACTACAGACTATGGGCCCTGGTAAGGAGTGCCACGTTATACAATTCATAAGAGACTCTAAAGACTGTGGAGCTCGGAAACAGATTTGGGGTTCCTGCATTTTGGGACTGTGACGGTTCCTAGAGTCACCCTACCCCTCAGTTAATGTTATCCTTTTGTGTGTTTAATAAAAATGTATTTTATTCCCTTATTTCCTAACCGTTTACACACAGCACACTAAGGTCTGGGAGATGATCTAATCAAGACAATGTGTATTCCTTATTTTAGTGGTGTCTGTATCCTTTTGTATTGTTAATCCCTTAACTGCCCCGGTTGTCTCTGGGATGCAGATTAAGGCAGTTTGTATCCCAGTATCTTGTTTTATGTTAATGTGTGTTTTGCTGGATATATCCAGCTGTCTGTGTATAAAATAAATCAGTTCTCCTCTTGTTGTACCAAAAGACTAGTCTTGCCTGGTTATTTGGGTACTGGATCACATTAATCAATAACACAACATTATACAGTACCTGAACATAAACCATACTTGCCAGTTACCTTCTACTCAGGCTTTTACCACCAAATGTACTCACATCCCCCCTCTTCTATTAATTCTTCTTAACAGTTCCATACACTGTCCACCAATCAGTGCTTACCATCAGCCAACCTTAAGCTTGGTGGACATGTCACTGTAATTAACCTTACCACAGATGAGGAGGGAGGATTGAGATCCATCTTGCCAACTGTAACACCAATTTCTCCATTTAGAAATTTACATTCTGTAAAGGTCAACAAGGACACTCCACCCTCCACGACCATGCTGATTAACCCAGTTTGTTCCCACCTCAGGTGAGTACCTAAAATCTACCAGGGTACACAGTAGCCTAGACAGCTGTACCCACCTAATTATCCTAAACCACCACTCCTCACTCTCAAGCAGAGAGAGTCCTAACTTTTTGCCGTTTGGTCGAACTGCAACACTTCTCCTGGCCTAGAATATATAAGAGTGACTCATGAGCCACACCTGCCGGGGAATAGGACCTGAAAGACAACAAAATGGTGTAGGGAAGAGCATCTCGAAAAATGTACAATAAAAGCCATATGTATTGCCACCGCTCAATGCACTGCACAGAAGCTTCTGGAAGCCCCAGCATTGAGGCCACGGTCACCTTACCCCCGATCCTGAATGAGTGGCCCCTGAAGGCCACACTCAGGAGACCCAAAACCTCCAGAGATTTTAAAAAAACAAATACACCTCCAAATCAGAAGTACAAACCAATGCCAGCACCAAAATCAAATTGACCAACAGCTCAGGCAACATTGACCTCCTGAGGTCACATGACCACTTTCCTCCAGCCCTTCATTGCCTAGCAGACTATAACTTCCTTTGTGCAGTCCAGGAGGCCCGACAATTAAAATAGAAAACTAAGCCTGACAACCTGACTGACACAGCGGACGAAAAAGCCTTAAATAAGGTTCATTCCTCCCAGACCTTACCATACCAACCCCATGTGGCTCTAGGCACTGAATCATGAATCTAGCACATCAACCTTCCAGTTCAAGTGCCCACAACGCCACCATACATGGGGTCCCTTTTTGATCCAAATGTGGTGCCGTAGCACAAAACTCCTCCCACTGAGAGCATCAGCTTTTGGTAGCCTGGACCACACCCAATTGCAGTGAAACATTATCCTCTGGTCCTAGATACGCTAGCCCCCAGAGAATGGCTCCAAACCGATAATCCCTTATTTGTGTACTGGTGCAGCGCCTTTGGACACACCTGGAGCCTGCCAATAGGACCTCCCATTAGATGTGTCCAGAAATGTACCCCATACCACAAGGTTGTCCAGCAGGGGAAGGGTAAAACTGATATAGTGTTAGTCTTCATAGCCACAGCTGTCTCCTTGCAGGTATGACATATGATGAATCAGCCAGTACTTGTCTGGATCATTCAGGACAACCCCAGGGAGGATTCTTGTAAGTTTGCCAGTGGCAGGTAGGCAAAGGGGCCCACCATCTGGCCTATTGCTACCTCATTTGCTAACTTTTCTCGAACAACTTCTGGAAGCTCAACAACTATACACCAGGTCAGGCAGGCATTCCAGATCATAACATGCTCTCACCAGTATAGAAAAAGGCCCTGATCCAATTCCCGAAGGTCTTGGGGATCTTTTCAACCTCCTTATCTGTCCCCTCCTTTGCTAGAGGAAGGGCCTCCTCTAGGGGAAGAAGTCAAAATATATGTAGCAATTTCCCCTTTCAAATATTTTCCTTTGGGCGGAAGTTCACCTTGGGGCAAAATGGAAGGTGCTTTTGGTGACATTCTCTCCTCTATTGGATGATCGGGGGAGAGGACATCACTGGAAGACCCACCATTTTGGTGAAAGCTCGCACCATGTTATGTCTGAGGATATGCAGAGGAAGATAGAAGCTAAAACATAAAGGAGAGAAGAAGAAAAGGTAGAAAAATGAGGATGAAGAACCAGACAATGCTTAAGCGCATTTAAAGAGCGTGATAAAGAGTGAACAAAAATGAGAGTGTGAGAGAGTGAATGAGAGTAAATATGGGCAATGAATTTCATATGAATTAAAAATGCCCCCCCCCCCTCGATTTTCATCCAAATCTAATGGGCAGGGAATGAAAAGCCAAGTGAAAAATTTGTCCAAATCGCTTTTGGTCAATTTGCTCCAATATATATATAGTGTGTGTGTGTATGGTTGTGTATCAATATACATTATAAACATATCTTTACTGCAAAGGAATGCATAATATTTATTGATATTAGTTAATTTTGTTTATTATATTTTAAATATATTTAGAGAACTTTCCTTCTACTATTACAGCCTCATAAAACATAGAATAGAAACCACAGGGGCCCAGTAAAGAAAAATGCCCTGTCATCCCCTGACTTCACCAGGTAACATGCCTCACCTTTCCTTCCCAAACATCTTATCAATACCATCTTTGCCCCCCACAGTTTGTCTGTGCCATCCTTGTTCACACACAGCTTGTGTGTGCCATATTTACAGATGATCAAATTGGTACATCAGTATCACAGGTGTAGCTATAGGTGAGTAGGACTAATAGGCAGGAGTAGGTGGGGTCAGATGTATGGCCACTCACTCACCTTACCCGAAGTGCCACCTCATTTTGCAAAAGCAGGATGTTGAAAAACCTCAATTGTGAGAAGTGGCTTCAGGAGGGGTGCGGTTACTCATGAACATGGGGAGGACTATCTACATAAGGTAGCCATATAATATGTGGGGCTAGCCCCAGATTTGCTTTGGAGCAGAAGGAGAATTAGGTAGGGAGAGGCTGTGACTATAAACAGCAGTATTACCCGGAGAACCTATGAAAACAGGCTTTTATACCACAGAGTTCCCAGGTATAGTGGTCGACCTAAGAAAAAGGAGAGGGCAGGCGTTTGTTAGGCGCAGCATTTCATGACTCTATATATATATATATATATATATATCATTAAACTTTTCAATAAAGGATAAAAGTACATTTTCTATAAAATGTAAGAAACAGATAACTTAATCTTTTTAGTTGATCAGTTTTTAAAAATAGAAATCATACGGTGTGACAGTGTAGGAAAGACATTTGAATCCTTTCATTAATCTTCCCGGCTTCACTGGTTACTGTTAAAATACACTATATATAAATACATAATATACAAAGAGAAAAGAAAAAAGTAAATGCAATGTAACAGGTTTCACATTTTCACAAACTCGAGCAGAGTTTCGGACATTCATTTGAATTCTGAAAAAACAACCTGATTTGCATGACACTTGGTAAAGCATATACATATTTTATTCCTTAGTTATAATTCATAGTAGGATTTCAAAAAGGGAACTAATCCTGGGGGCAGCTTTGTTTGCCCTCGTCGGCTGCTGTATTCAAGTGTAGGGGTCTTACCATTAGGATCATAGCTACCATTTATCAATAAATATCAGAAAGTATGCAGCTCAGGGCTTCATATATAATATATATATATATATATATAAATATACATATAAGGCGTGTAAATGAGCCAAAAAAAGATTCAGACTAATTTATTGGTTTATTTTTTGCCCATTCATTTTGGAGAGGTGCAAAGATGATGATGACAAGAAAAATAAAGATGCTCTACATATCCATCACCCAACAGTAAAGTAAATCTTCCATACATTAAGTTAGACTTTATTAGACTAAATAATAGTACAATTCTTCTGCTGGGAGCCTCTTAAACATATCGACCACCCACTCATTAAAGTAAGTTTTCCTTATATCAAGTAAAATCTTATTACATTAAATCAAAGTAAAAATCTCTCGAGGAGCAAAATGAATATGCAAATTACAATTAACCATTTCAGTGTCTGTAAGGAAAGCTGTGCATTAATTTACCTCTACAGACAAGCAAGGATTGTATTAAAATTGAGAGCAGCTTCTATTGCAGGCACTGTATATGTGCAATACACCCCCCTCCTTCTCTTGTATCCAGCAGGACCGTCGTCGTCACGGGGAACTGGTGTTTGGACTGTGTGCCCAGGAGAGATGACCAGGTGTGCCCAGAAGGGGATCATGTGTGCAGAGGAGGAGACCAGGTGTGCAAGGGAGGGATCTCCAATCAGAGACACTATAAAGACCCTGCAAATCCTACACTAGTTCCTTGCTAGTTGAGCTGGGTTCCTTGTGGATACCCTATGACCTACTACTTGAAGATTTCGTGTTCCCTGCTTGACTTTCTGGTAATTGACCTTTGGCTACCCTTTCTTGGATTCCTCTACCTGCCTTTGCCCCTTTATTTGGAACTGTGACTTCGTTTATGAGACTGCGCTGCCTGCCTTTTGACCTTGGAATTGTTTGCTGGACTACGGTACTGTTGTTCCATGTGTTTGGACTGTGTGTTTAAATTGCCTTATTCATTAAAGCCTTTTTGTCACCTGATCCTGCACTACCCTTCATCTCTGGTTCTGACAAGGACACTGTCTCACATACTGACCCCCCTCCTCCTCACTCCCTGTAAACAAAGAAATTATCCAAATTAATTTTAGACTTCGTGCACAAGTCTATGCAAAACAGTTCTTCTAGATTCCAGCATTGACAAACTTTACTTACACAAGTCAATTAAGATACGTTCTTGTATGCAGGAATGTTAAATATCTGACTTTTCATCATATTAACTGCTCTGTTTACTTACAAATAGAAATGCCAGGCACTCTTAACGTATATACAAAGTTAAAATCAGCTCCAAAAATGTGATTATCAGCAATTAAAAAGTCTCAAGGGTATTTTAATGTGAATTCATGGAGATAAGTAATTGTGCCTTTCACATATAAATGAAAACAAATTCTTTAGAGGCATCTTGATAAATATGACTGTCAGTTGAAAGGTTTGAGGTAAGTAATTTTTAACAAAGAAAAAAAAATTGTAATGGGATGAAAATTGTAGTTTTGAAATTAAAAAATGTCAGAGAAAATCAGTTTGGGTCGTAACCCACTGAAGAGCAGTTTTAAAAAAATGTCTTAAAAATATTGTCTTGATGTAATTAACATCTCTATTTAAACATAGAAGTATAGATTTTTGCCATAGATACGGCAGGTCTTTAACAGTCCAAGATCTTGTTTTAGAGTCAAGATAGCTTTATGCCTATCCCAAGCATGTTGAAATTCCTTAACTGTATAAGCCTCTACAACTTCTGCTGGGAGGCTGTATTTATCATTCACCTTCTGAGTAAAGTAAAACTTCCTTATATTGAAGGTTTCAAAAGTAGTCAACATATACTGAACTATGTGACCAAAGGTATGTGGAGACCTGATCATCACACCTATATAAGCTTGATGAGCATTACTGGAACTAAGGGTCCTAGCCCAAACCCTGAGAAGTAGCCTCAGACCATTATCTCTTCCTCATCAAACTATACAGTAGGCACTATGAATTCTGGTAGGACGTGTTTTCCTGGCATCTGCTAAACCAGACTTCCACATAATGAAGAGCGATTCACCCAGAGAACATGTTTCCACTGCTCCAGAGTCCAGTGGCAGTGTGCTTTACAACCATTCATGTGACTCTTGGCATTGCGCATAATGATCTTCAGCTTTTGTGCAGCTGTTTGGCCATAGAACTCCCAACTCACAGTGCTTGTGCTAATGTTGCTTCCAGAGGCAGTTTGGAACTCTATAGAAGACAGTTGGTTTTTACTCATTACCTGTTTCAGCACTCAGAAGCCCTATCCCATGAGTGGTCTACTGCTTTGTAGCTGAGCTGTTGTCCCTCCTAGATGTTTCCACTTACAGTGGACTGGGATAGATCAGGCATGGCAGACATTTCATGAACTGACTTGAGGCAAATGTGCCATCCTATGACAGTGGCACTGAATGCTTCAGATATCTGTCTACATGTATAATCTTTTTGCAAACATTGCCTTGGAATAGGACTTTCTTGTTGTGGTGGCGTAAGGAGTGGTCTATAATTCTGCACATCCCATTCATGACTTCACCCACCCTATTATCGTTTACTCCTTTCTTCCCTAACCCTTTCCACTCCATCCAGTCGGTTAACCCTACCTCCCCAGCTTTGCTTCACCATTCCAATGAAGTAATGAAGTTATGAAGTTAATAATGTTAAGGTGGTTTGCTGGGTAGGGTTAAAAATATGATGGTCCTGATAACATCAACACATTACACAGGTAGATTCGTATGATCATAATACGTGAAAATACAAGTAAAGATACAGTTATTCCATTTGGTAATTTAATTATATAATGTTAAACAAACATCAAGCACTCAGGATTTTTAATTGGTCTAGATTAACAATTTGGATCAAAGTCCTAGTGATTCTTTTAGTTCAAATTATAAATATGTGAATTTGGTATTTACAGCATTCTGTCATTATCATTTATAAGCATGCCCCCTTTGTCCTATCATTTCTATGCAACATCTTAGTTCAATGCTTTGCTATTTATGTGCTATTTCATGAACTGTTTTATGCGTAAAAAAAGAGCCACTTGTTTGTACATGCAGCTTACGAGGCAACCTTCATTACATGATTTCATGCTTTGCTGATGGAAAATTAGACCCCTGTGTATTAAAAAAAGAATATATGATAGCTATAGAATGGTGATGTGATTGCCTTAGGACATTCTGTTGACAGCCAGAAATATATACAGACAAAGCAATGTCACTGGATGCTAATGTGTGCTGTGTAAGGTGATGAGTACAGTAAATTCTTAAAGAAGTAAAAATCCAATTCCTTTTATTGTTAAGTACCATTGTCAAAGCATGGAGACTTGTAATACATGTATATACTTTTTAAAAAGGATATATCTCAAATCAAGTTTATCTATGTTATGAATGAAAAATGTACTATATAGCAGACATGCGCAAACGAGCCAAAACTATTCTGACAATTTTTGGGCTCGTTTTTGGCCAATTAATTTTTTGGCATAAAATTATGTTCCGTGTCCATATGGTTCAGTAGAAAATTGGGGGGATTACTAATTCAGAAACAAAATTTGTCGCCATCATTTTGGAAGAAGTTTACGCCAGGTTATGTCCGCTGAGATGTGGACAAAGATAGATGATAAGGGATAAAACATAAAAGAGAGAAGATAAAACAGAGAAGATAGAAGATGAATAACAAGATGCGGAAGTGGTCTACAGAAAAAGGTAAGGAAACATTTAGAGAACGTGAGAGGGAACCAGAATGAGAGTGTGAGAGAGTAAGAGTGCGAGAAAAATTGCTCTCGAATTTCAGCCAAAAATTCAGAGATTTCAGCTTTGTTTTTTCCAATTCATGAGGACGAAAAAGCCTACTATTTTGCATAATTTGTACAAATCCAAGTGCACAAGTCTATTATATAGTATGTTGTAGGCTGCATCTGAAGTTGTAAATAAACCAAGAGCAGATTACCTCCTTTCATATGCAGTATACATAACATTACAGGGTTGTCCTCATGCCCATAATATTGATATACCATACGTGAAGAAGCAGAAAAAGTATGTGGCTTTAGACAATCCACTGTTTGTTATACATTACTTACTACTTCACTATACCTAGGATGAGGGGAAGGAGGAAAGATGCCCAAGGTCCATGTATCTACTTTCTGAATAGCCCCCAAACCCTACATACAGGTTAGGCGTCATAGACAGGATTATCCATTTACCCTATTCTAGTTAACAGAGGTTCCTGTGATTCCTTATTTTTCTGATTTTTATTTATTTATATTTACAGTTGTAGTAAAACTTAAAGTTGTAGAGGGGACTTTCTGATTTAATGAGTAGCAATCATTATACAAACCAATGGAATGTTGTTACCGGTTGCTTTGCGCTTACTATTTTTCACTGTAACCGCTTCCTATTCTTTAGAAAAGAGCTTAGAATCCATCATGGATGTTTGTCGTACATACTCTTAGAGCACCGTCTTTAAGTAAACTTCTAGGCTGAAAATATGTCACTTGCTACAGGAAGAAAAGGGGTCAATGTTGCATACACATATTTTGGAATGGGGGTTGATGTTTTCTATGCATACATGTATTCCTATTGTGAAATCATGTATCAGTATAAATAAGCAAGTTACTGAAGGAGAATGTTGGCTGATATAGGGTATAGCATGTTCAGAGATATGACTAGTACTTTGAATTTTTCTCTGTACAAGAAGTAGTGCATCAGGCGCCCAACTGGCCATTTGTCATACCAGGCACATTTTCCATGGGCTTACATCGTTCATAAGGGTGAAAAAAGACCTAAGTCCATCAAGTTCAACCCTTCTACCTAACCTTCCTATTCTTGATACAAAAGAAGGCAAAAAAACCCTAATTAAACTACTTCGAATTCTGTCATCGGGGGAAAAAAATTCCTTCTTGACTCCAAGAGGCAATCTGATTTCTCCTTGGATCAAGAAGCTCTAAAATATTAATGTTATTCTATTTATATCCCTGTATGTCATGCCTATGCCTCTGGCCTCCAGTTCTCCATATCCATTGCTATGGTCTGTGGCCACTGGCTGGATATGCCCAGCCACAAGGCCTATTAGCAAAAAAACCCCATAATGTACGCTCACGCATATCCGGCCGGTTTTGAGATAAATTATTTAGCCTTTAAAGTTACAAATTCCTTCTGCTTTAAATTACTATTTGTCACTTAAGGTTTCAGTTAAAATGTTATTCTATAGAGCAACATATTATGTAATTCTCTGTAATTGCAGGATAATAGGCCAATGATATCTGATAAGTTAAAAGACACATTCAAAGACTAGTTTTCTCCCGTAGGCATTTAACAGGTTAAATTTTCCTAATATTCCTTGTGTGTTTCCGATAATGCTCTTCAAATTATACAAAAAAATACTTTAATATTTCAATTTAAAAATGTAGCGCAGTGTAACAAACCAATCAAGTGTGTAAATAACAATTAATGCCAATGTTTCCCTTTGCATAGATCACACATTAAAGCTTGGCTAATAATTGGTTTGTAAAGTCGATTGTTATCATCATTTTGGTGTACCTGCCTTACATATTATCAATACCACAACATTTACAAGGAGCAAACAGGAGAACAAATGTGCCACCTTGAAGCATGTTTATTAAACACAGAATTAAAGAGATGATGAAAACCCAACAATATAAGCAGCTGTTCATTTCCAATTTGATCTTGTCAAACCTCTCTGCTCCACTGCCTACCACCATCAATAAGGAAACATTGCCAAGCTCAGTTCTTGCCATTTTAAAATATACAATAGGAATGTTACCTTGAAACTCCATAAACCTTGTTGCATAGTTTTTATTATATGCAAATTAAAATACATCTGATTAGGTCCTGAGGCAGTAACACCTAGGTGTTCAGAAGAAGTGCTAAATAGAAGTGGAGCAAGAATATTTCATAACTGAAGTGTTAATTCCCTGGGGATGCCGCCATTTGATTTTGACATTTATTTGTCCTGTATTGTAAAGGACAAAACTACAATTATATATTTTTCTACTGTGCAGTGGGCATTGTGTCAGGAAACATTAAATCAAAGGTTGTGTATACAGAGGTGAAAAAAAAAACAAGTGCTAGCATCCACACTTGGGAAAATAGAAAACGCTCAGCAATACATTTTATACTGATGTAATCGGTTTAGATTTTGTAAAATAAAGAGGAGCACTCTCTTGATTATCAGCTTGCTTTAACTAAAAACAAATTTCGACTAGACTTGTGTAACTGAACCAGAATGATTTGGACACATTTTTTGTTTTGTTTTTGTCCATTCGTTTCCAGGCAACAACTTTAATTTCCTTTCGGTTCGGATGAAAAATTAGAGGGCATTTTACATGATATGAAAATTTGTTGTCACTCACCCTAAGTCACTCTCTTATATGAAATTGGCAAATCTCATTAAAAATTAAATATGTAGAAATCCACAAATACACAAGTCTAATTTCCACTGTAAAAAGCTATTCTGGGATGCAGACTATGTTTTAGAGCCATGAGTGCTTTGTGTTAACTTGATTTAAGTAGTTGCATACAGGCATACCCCACATTAACTGACACAATGGGGTCCAGAGAATGTATGTAAAATGTATGTACTTTAAGTGAAGCACTATCATTTTTTTCACTTATCAATACATGTACTGCACTGCAATTGTCAGGTCGTTTCCACCACAAAACGTTCAAAAGATGCTTGAAAGATGAACCCACGTTCTGGCGTCATGCTGTTATGTGTTCATTTTCGCGAATGTAAGTAAACATGAGATGCTTGTGCTCCAACTATTTCCCTTACTTGTGAGTGCCCTTAAAGTGAATGTCCTTAAGGCGGGGTACGTCTGTATTTTCTGTAGAATCGTTGGTCCTTATGTAGTTGCAGCTAAGAAAAAAAATGAATTAGTCAGGGAAAGTAAAAAAAAATAGATAACTTTATAAATTGAGAAATAGTTATATTATTATAATTATTATTTTCATCATCATCAAACTTGCTTTTATGGTGCTTACATAATTCTCATAAGATGCTGGAATCGGACACAGGTTTAATTAATGTGGTAAAGTGAATATTGTGAATGGTAGTAAAATATGTGGAATAAGTGCCATCCTTGATGTTATTATAGTTAATTAATTTTCTGCAGTAACGTACACTGTTCTTCTGCTTAGACAAAGTGAAGGAAATAGATAATTGCGATTAGAAATGCAAGGCATGGGTATTTGTGAACATCATACGCCTGGTGAACTCTTCCCTTGCTGTCTAAAAAGGGATATTCAATTCATTGCTCTAACAAACAAAATGATTAATAAACGTTACTATGATTAATATGGCTCTTTAAATAGTAATGCCTTTGCTTTTAACATTTTGAGCAATGTTTACATTGTTTTCTTCCATAGGACTATTTTTTTTCATAATTACTCTTGTTCATTAAATTTCTATATTCTTATCATCGCATGAGTAGATTCACATTGAAACTCCATAGACACTACATAATTATGATGTTCTGGTATACATCAACACAATGTATGCATCAATCCAATTACCTGCATTACAATATAATTTTCTATTACTAACTGCATTCAAAGAAAATCGTACACAACCTGATTGAGGAAAAAAAGCCTTGTCCATATACTTGAGAATGAATTATATCAAGCCAAGTGATTCTGTGTGATACCTTCTAGTCACTCACCAGTTTAATTAAATGGAAAATCAAATAATTGATATGGGCTACACTTAAAAGTACATCCTTAAAAACAAGGTTGATGAGATTTACAGTTATAATTACCCTGTTCTTAAAATAGTTTGATATGATTTGCATAATGTTCTACTCTGATAATGTATTGAAATACTGAAATAAATGTTTTTCTATTCAAAATTTAGTTGAAAATAATTTACACTGGCCTCCAAAGAAACATAAGAAAATTGCAATTTTTAAAAAATAAATATATAATAGACTTGTGCGGATTCATACAAATTGCAATTGGTAAATTCTGTGATACATATAAAGCCACAAAAATTAGGCCAGCTCCCCCACACATTGGAAAAAACAAAGCTAGTTCTGGATATTTGTCTGAAATACATGGGCCCACATTCACTCATACTGTCACTGTCATTCTTGTCTGTTCTCTCCTTCACGCTTTCTAAATGTTTCCCTACCTTCTCTGTCGACCACTTTCACTTCTGCCAAAAACTTCTGCTTCCGCTTCTTCATCTTCTATATTTTATCTTCTTTCTTCTCTTCTATCTTCAATCTTGAAAGATAGAAATCAGAGCTATGTGGTGGGGCTTTCAGTGACATCCTCTCCTCCAATT
>VKOC01000003.1:16314851-16325324 GCA_009364415.1 Spea multiplicata | reverse complement strand
AAAACCAGGAAAGAAAGCACTCAAAATACATTATATAAGAAGTGGTACACAACCTGCGCTTTCTAAAATGTTGCGTTGATTTAGTCACTATTACAACAGCCTTCCTGGTATTCGCGTGGCAGTCTCCTTTTTTTGGCAGTGTCCTGAGTAACTGACACATTTGACTTTTTCATTAAACCTTTCCATAGTGCCAAAAAGTATGATTTTAAATATTATAAATAAAATAGTATTTAAAGTGTTTACTTGTTACTGTGTTTGAGGGAAGACTGCACACGGTTCAATGAATTTGTAAATTTGTACATTTTTTTACTTTTTGATTTTTTTGGTTATATGGTGACTTCAGTGGACAGATCTCTCTAAGTAATTATTTTGTATTTTTTTACATTATTATTTGCTTCCTGAGTTAGATTTTAAATATATTCCTGCACATAACACTCAGGTACATTCTCCTTTAATTGTTCACTAGACTAGAACAAATTATAACGAGTGGCTATTTGGCCTTCTATCACTCTTTCATTTTAACCACTTGTAATGTAGACATATTGAACCGATTTAAGTAAAATAAATAACTTTAACTTTAAATTGCAATTAAAAGAAAGAAAAAAGCTATTTTATGAGATATTAAAAAACAGGAATAACGCACTACCTTTTTGACTCACATACTTTGTAACAGTTTAGTAAAAACTCAAGAGAGTCATACTAAAAAGAACCTTTTTTGACAAAAATAATGCTAATTGAAATAAATGGAAACAGTTTCAATTTTACAGTACCTCTGAGAAAACACAAGTCAGTCTTCTGGAGAAATATATATATTTATTTATTTTTTTAGAAAAAAAGACTGTTCTAAAGATTGTAGGATTTTTTTAAAAAAAATGAGAACTTATTTTTTAGGTCTCTTAGAAAGAAAGTGACAGATACAGTTTGATAATGTGAAAAAGTACAATACATTTATTTGTGAAGTGATGTGTTATGGCAAATGGCAGATTGTACAAAAGGCCAATGGTCGCAGTCCATTTTGATGTCAGGTTGGATGCCTGCTGGTGCGTTGTCAGAGTTGTTGAACTTAAGCTTCAAGACTGCGTACAAAAAATAACAACAAAAAGAAATCGTACGTAATTTGCCTTAATTTACAAGGACACAATGAGCGAACACATTTGGGTTGCCCTAAGTATTAATCATGGATTACATTAATAGTAATTTACAATGCATTAGAAAAGTCTTTCTTATGAAGCGTTGAACAAAGCGCCGTCTTAATTGTAGCTTTTAAATGCAATAAAAATGTACCTGTATTGTAACTTTAAGAACTCTTCATTCTAATAATGGAAAATGACATTTGACATGCCACCTGACATCATGATGACCTACTTAAGAAGCTTTTTTTATTTATTGCTTCACAGTGTTTAAAATAATTGATACATTTTCCAACCAAGTCTTTTTATGTTAATTTCTGAGTTTTGTATGAGACCCAAAATTATAGCTGTTCTTAAGATCTAATGGAATCATGTTATTGTCGATGACTTTTAGAATGTAGAAATGAATGCACTAAGATGTTTTGGCCATTATTTTTCTTTCTGAATAATATACTTTTGCAGTCATTTTATTGTAAGCTACAAAAGCTTCTAATTTTCTCAAACTCATTGTTTGAATTGAGCATACAATACATTCTCAACAGAGTTTCAACTTCTTCTTGAAACAGAATATTTTCACAGCTGATGTTGTTTTGTAAAAAGTAAACATGAGTATTTATATAATGTGAATATGGACAGTAAAATCTGGTTAATGGTAAAGCATTATTGAACTTTCCATTAAATTTTTGTCTCAATAAGTATGCTGTCTTGCCAAAGGTCTAATAGATGGGTCCCATTAAAAGTCACTCTACTTTTTGAAAATATATATCTGCTTCCTTTTTTTAAGATTAGATATAACAAGAATAACAATAATAGGGATTTAAAGGGAGTGGGAGCAAAAACATGAAATAAGAGAGGGTTTTTTTATGTAAACTAAAGAGGAGACGATGTGAGATTAAATATTTAATCTCATTGATCCAGTTGTGCATTATGAGGGGTCAGCTCCATTGAATTTATCCAAAATGAGTTGGCATAATGCATCTATGAAAAAACACACTCAACATAGCCATTAACCTGAGAAATATAACTTGTTTAGCCCTAAATAATGTATGTTTAAGTCACCTATACGCAGAAGAGACTTTAAATTATAAACACCTCTCATTTAGGAGGTGAAATATTGTAAGCTTGCAAAAGAGCAAGACCCTCCTCTTTTTCTGTACCAGTATGTCCTAGAGGGACAGTTTAAAGTCCTAGGGGGCTATTCCAAAGAATAATGCATATTAAAGTACTGTCGGTGTACTTTCATATATATTATTGAAAAAGCAAAAAAAAAACATAGGGAGAAGCTACAGCTGCAGACCTTTGGCTCATCGGCTACTCCATGGTCCATTGATTAAAATATATTTTTTAATATTGCAGCCTTATTTGTTTCTGACACTAAAACCCAAAACACAGTTTTTCCATATGCATCCTTAATCATTGTGGTCCTGTCTCTTGAATTAAACAATATGATTTATTAACTCAAAGTTATTTCAAAATAATGTTTAATTAATGTAATATCCATTATCCAGTAAAGATTTGCTAATGAGTTTTTCATGGCAAGAGGGTAACACATTCTTTTTGTGGATCAGTTATATAAGTGTTGAAAGCATTCTGCACCTTTCTTACAAAAGGTAACAACAGCAAACAGAATTTTTAAGAGCATGTAAATTTAAACTCGGAACTGAGAAAATAAATTTCATAATTTATTTATATACAACAACTAGGACATAAAACTTTCAGAACACAATTAAAGCTAGAAATCCACTTATGTTATAACCAGAATGCAAACAATATGCCAGATTGATCACAGGATAAATATGTCTTTGCTTGACTGTTACTGGTTGCATTGGCAACTCTGGGCCCTATAATACAAAATAATTACCATACCAGTTCCATTCTCCAATTGCAGGTTGACTTTTATTTTAGATAAAGTCCAAGTAACTCACTACGAAAGCTAAATTAACTAAATTGGGAATGAGTGAAATGGTCACAGTTAGAGGTGTATTCTGAAGAGACATTGCATTGCTTGACCCTGGTTACCTGCCACAAATCCAGAAATTGCCAGCCCCCCCTACACATAATATTTATTTTGTTAGTGTGCGTCGCAGTGCCAAAGAGCGAACCACAAGTAAATGGGAAAAAAAACACAATTTAAAATGGACAAACACCTTTTATTATGATATATGATTTGCATGTGCAAAAAAAAAAGAGATGTCTTTTTTATAAATAAACCCAATATTGGGAAAAAGTCAGATTTCTGTTAATTATAGCCCCTTTTGTTCAAGTTAGTTTAAGCACCATTCATTCTAAGATAAAGACATTTCCCATCTCTTCATCTTGTAAAGATGTTTATTTGTTCTAGGAAGTCTCTAAGCTCTATTTAAACACAATAACAAAGACATTGTACTTCCCATTAAATAACTTTTGTAATAAAAATGTGTTTGATCACTGGGGAAAAAAAAACTCTACCAAATTAAAAGTATACACCGCAAAACGTCCTGTATTATAGACAATTACAAATGCTATTAATTACTTATATAATCCTTTGTTATGTGTCTACAAAGTGATTATTATACTACATTTATTGTTTATACATAAAGGAAAGCTGTGAAGATGTAGCTGCTCTGTCTTCTACTCTGTCACTGAATATCCAATTACATAGCCATTAGGCGTGCTGCCTGATATGTTTTCTTCGTGTCATATACAAATAGAATGACATGTTGGAGATTTGCTTGATGTTTACAGGTAGTGGTAGAAGAACAAATTGCTATCACTGGTTTACAGAAGGTAAATAGATTATGTTTCATTTACTTTGTGTTTTACTTTATCACTTTACAGCTTCTTTGGAAGAAAATAAAGCAAAAAAATCAGAGTTATCAAAACGGCAATCACCCCAAAACCTCTATCTTTATAATGTACCCTGGAACACATCTAATTGCTTCTTCCATGACCCCAAGATCCATGTAGAATCAGTCTGTTATCTTTTTTGCTGAGAAGACTGTCCCCATTTTACTAATACATCTTACGGTATATCTTAATTATGGAATACCTAGAGTAAATTGGTACCAATCAGTAAACCTTAATCAAAAATACATAGAAGAGTTTCGTGAAATGAAAAATCAGTGGTGTGTATCTAAAACAGTTCAAAATTAATTAACTCACCTGAAGACATTTGTTGTATTTTTTTTCCTTCATATCTTTCTTTGTGCTATGATTATGTGTTCTTAATTAAGGTGGTCAGAACTCACCATTAACAGAGGATACGTAGGAATCAAGCTGCCTTGTAGAGGAACCCCAGAACTTTACAGCATCAAGATATGCAGATATCAGATATGTTATAAATATAATACACCATAACAGCCTTAAGCCACCAAGCTTTTTATGATTTATTACGCATATATGTTAACCCCATAGGCATGAAAACAGAATCGGTAAGTGTAATAGAAGACGAAATGTTTCCATGTTAACTATTTTTATTTCAGTATTGCAGAGAAAATGACATACCCCCACACACTGTGTGACCTTGCTCATTAAAGCAAATAAAACATTTTGTGGCCACAAGTACTAGACACAAGGGATGTGGTTTATGACTTTTTTTTGGTCTCTTCCCGACAATAATGGAAAACAAAACAAAAACAAAGTGTCTAATTTTAGAAGATTCCCTTGCGTGCTAGTTTGGAGGTTAGCCCTATAATAATATAATAATTCTATTATTGTACTAAACAATCACCTAACAGGTCAAGAACTGATCACAAACAAAAAAATAATGACAGGTCAAGGTTGCACTATAAGGCAATAGGATATCAAATAAAGCATTTTCATTTTTATCCAGCACTTTCAACAATAGTATAGTATTTCTTGTGCTTGAACTATCCATATGTGAATACCAGTCCCTGGTACACCTTGTACTAAACAAATGCAGATGTTGCCAGTAGCTATAAATAAACACCCCCTTTTCAAATATTATGCAAGTCAAAAGCACTTCAATCATCCAAAAAGTAAATGCATTGTATGTGTGAAACAGAAGAAGGCACAAAAGCAAATAATGAGAAAAGAAGGAACATTAGTTCAAACGCCAGTTTGTTTCTATAAAAAAATTAAGATCTAATACACCAACGTTATCATGGATCCTTCTAAGTAATAGAAAAAAGTCTCTCAAACACGGTGTTCGTAAGCCATAGAAGCCCTATTTAGCATCTATGTAATTTGAATATCCATATCCATCTAATAAATGGATGTATCCTACTGTGTAGATGAGACAGCATAAATGTGCAGTCATTGGGTTCTGATAAGTGTAGCCACCAGTGCGGGCACCCAACACTTTCCGCTATAGAAATAAACTCTTCCAACCGAGCCAATCGACTCCACAGAAGTAGATGTAGGGTACTAGCTTTCCAGGGATGTGCACTTGGATCTTCATCCTTTCAAGACCAAGGGGGGGGGTGATGAGGTTTATGTACACTGAAGGGTGGTCCAGGTTTTGCCTGGAGACTTCAGGTGAGGTGCTATTTCTCCAGGTCTCACAGGAAGAACTCCGAGTTGCAGGAGCAGCTTTGGGGCACATCCTCCTCCTGCCCACCGCCTCTCCAAACACAGCATTTTCCTGCATGTGGGGCTAGTGATGCATGGAACATCAGTGGGGCCATTCCATGACATCAGCAGACCTCACCCCAATGTTATCAGGACAGCCTACTCTCATCCAAAAAAGGGAGGTCTCTGAGTAGCTTGGCTTATCATTTAGAGAGCACACAGGGCTTCGATAGAAAATACATATACAATAACTGAAATGAATGAAGATGCACATCATACCAATGTTTTGATCTGGATTCAGCATTACAAGCAACTTCAAAATGAGACACAATAGGTTCAATGTTTTCACCAAGTCTTGCTTGCATAATACATAATACACATATTAGCATTGTATTGTGTGTAAAAATTTACCTGCAGCCCCAAGAGCTTTAATAGGCAATTTTATCAAAAAAGAAATAAGCAAATTTTAATGCTGCCTCTGGAAATAGTAGTAAAGTCTTTGAAAAAAACATATTGATTTTTCATAAGTTCTCTGCAAAATTCTTCATGAATTTTTAGAGTTGCCAGGATGCCCTGTTGGGAACAGCACTCCCTGGGATGATAGGTCATTCATTTCCCCAATGAAACAATAATGATTGTACCCTCATCACCCAGCGAGACAAAGAGGAACACTCTCTTCAGTCACCGTCACCTCCAGTGGGAATCCTGACAGAGCAGTTGAAAATTAGAAAAAGATTTCATGAAGTTGCTCACTAAATGCTCTTTCTCTCAACAATATCAACCAACCAATAATGTAACCAAATCAATTGGATTGGTGACTACATTATCATTCAAAAATATAACTTTAATACTATAATTATAGTATAATAATAATAATAATAATAATAATAATAATAAGTACTACTGATTATATCTGTTGAAAGTTATAAAATCCTTAGCTTTCAATGTTCATGTCTTCTTTAAAGTTCTTGTTCATTAACATCTCATACATTCTGCAGAGGCAGGACATAAAAAGGTTTGAGCCCAATCCAAGCTTTTAAAATGAAAAGTAACAGGTCACCTAGTTATTAGGCGCTTGGGTTCACAACTTGCTTGCTCACTGATATTCTTTACACAGTAAGGTCTACTGTAGGCTCATTAGCGAACAAAACACTTTAGGGCTTTTGCAGGAAAAAACATTCCTGGAACCTGGAAATTAATCTCTAATTTGGAATTATAAACACCATTTTAATTGAATTCTGATTATGGTATTCTGATTAGAAGATGTTAGTTTTATAACCAATGCATTTCGGTATTAAGCCTAGGCCTATATTTAGGTCAATACATTATGACACGGAATTTATGTAAGGCATTAGGGTTTATTTTTCTTTGAAGGCAAGTGTAAATATCTGCAAACTGTTTCCATGTCCAACAATCAGAAGCAGCCCATAGTATGCTTATATAGTTCAAAAATAAACATGATGATATTTAACATAAGATAATTACCAAAACCATCTTATGAGCTCTTCTTTTGTACCAGTTTGTTATTGTTTGTGATTTTAAATTTATCCTAACGACTCCAATTGTAAAGCTCTACGGAATCTACTGGTGCTATATAAATAAATGTAATGTAATTTAAAGTGTTATGAACGCATTTTGGATGTGAAATACACTTTTGCACAAAATCACATTCTACCAGTTATTAGACCATTCCTATTAGGGCTTCTCTGTGGCTTATTTTCACAGTATAGCTCTTCTCATTATTTTTATACTGATGATTTTTAATTAGTGATTCATAAGATTTAACATTTTTAGTTTAATTTACAACACATTTTTAATGCCTGATTTGCAAATGTATTTAAATATTAACAAATACTATGTTGATTACTTTTCCCAAGGCAAAGAAGTCACATTTATATTCTTTATCTTTATAAGATTATATATTGCATCATATTCTGCAGCACCGTACAGTGAGTGAAAATTGGATGTAACAAGTTATACATATAACAAAAAAATGTAAACTTACAGGAAAGGTAAGGATGATGAGCTTACAATATAGAACGCATTTTACATTACAGTTCTTTATAGGGTGCCAGCAGATGCAATAGTGTTATTGCAATACGAGGACAGTAAAAATTAACAATAATATCCAGAATACACAATCCAAAGGTAGCAATCCTGGGACCAAGTGTCTGGTACTTGATGCATTCTGTGCTAAGTAGGCCAAGCAAATGTAAACAATGTTGATACTGATCAGTTATGGTTAAATTCATACTGAAAAGTATTATTCATGCATTGTTATTAAGATATTTATAGTAACACATTTAACGTTATATGCTACTATAAAAACAATGAAAATCATACTCTGCAATTTCAGAAGTCAATCAAAATTAAGTAAAATCACATTGATAATCTTTTCTTATTTTCATTTTGTTTACACATGACTAGGGCAGAGTCTAGATAACATAGTTTCTATTTAACATGAAATGTTAAAAGAAGCAGACCTTCTGACAGGGCTCCTCAGATTCCTCACATTGATTGAGGCAATAGTGAGATTCAGAGTGAGAGGTCTAGTATGTTTTACAAACTTCCCTATCAACCATCAGAGTCTAAAATATGCTGATGTTCTGATATGTTTTAACCCATAATCTTAAGAGACACTCATGGCTGGTAGAATGGTCTACACGGGGATTTAAACACACATCTGGGGAGGATCCATTGAACCCAAAACAGCCTGTTCCAGTACAGGATTATGCAGCAGCTGCATCACCATCTCAGGATTCTTTAGGTCAGTGGTAGAAGAGGTTTAGTTGGTCCTGGATCTAAGCCCCCAGGGGTACAGCAGTCATATCTGTAACACAGCTTTGACTTCGCACAGTTATCACTAAGATGGTCCCTTTCTCCACAATTCCAGCATAGGGACTTAGGGACTGCTGTGCAGGTCACTTTAAT
The DNA here is from genome assembly GCA_009364415.1 of Spea multiplicata. Taxonomy (NCBI): domain Eukaryota; kingdom Metazoa; phylum Chordata; class Amphibia; order Anura; family Pelobatidae; genus Spea; species Spea multiplicata. Next base: position 16,316,754 of record VKOC01000003.1, on the reverse strand, counting down.
GTGCCCATAGCCTCTATAATTTTTGGACCAGTATCCTCTGTTACTACTGATGGGGAAACTCTGGGGAGGATGCCACCATTCCACCAACCAATTCCTTGTTCTCTTTTACCTTCTGTGGGTTATTTAACAGTGATGTACCCAGGCAACAATGGCTTTTTCAGACACACAGGGGTTATACATATGAATGGTAAGAAGGATTTCCTCACCACCTTATAGCAGCGTGATGCATGGTTTGTCAATTCGAGGGTTATCTTTTTTTTATTGAAGTTGCAACACACTCGAATGTTCTCTGAGCATTACTGTGTATGTCCCTCTGATTTGATTCTGCAGTAAATATCATCAAAATCCAAATTCTAGTGTCTTCATTATCACCTTCTCTATAGCATATTTCATTCTTTTTTACTTTCAGGAACTTCAATCTTTATAATTTGTCAGTCTTTTGTCCTTAAAGGAAGCAAAACTCACATTTTCAGGCATTTGTCCTCTGTACCAGAGTATACAAACTACTCAGGCTAATGGAAGGCAGTCTGTGGCCTTAAATGATTCTTTTAAATGCAGCAGTAGTTGTAGCATCAATACCAAAACAACAAGAACCAGGGTTATAAAGGTCCTTGACTGCTGGAACGAGTGACAGGTGAGTCAGGAAAAGGCAGGCATCTTATGTCCATGGGGAGGCAGAGAAGCCGTGGAAAAGCCACCTGGTGGTGTAAAGGAGAGGCACACCACCTTCTACTGTATGTGCAGGGTTGCTATTTCAATAGCTACTGACATCAGCACTTTTGTTTTCAGGTAACTTTATTTAGGATATGTTTCAGTTAGATGAAGTAACATTAGAAAAAACTTTAGCATCATTTTGTTCCTAGTAGGATAATCAAGATATGCTTTATCATATGCATGACAATTTTATTTGGTTAAGTATACCATTGATATATGCTGCCTCTTATTGCAATAATTCTCAGTCACTCCAAAGAGAAATATAAAATATATTTCCAACCTGTCACGCACATCAATGTTGAAGACACTGGAGTCAGGCAGAACACAGCGGTAGCAAAACGTAGCCATCAAGCCGAGGTTAGGATACCAGGAATAAGAATCAATGAATTCTGATGTTGAAGAGTCAATGTAGTTGAGGAGCAAGCCGAGGTCAAAACACAAAAGACAACCGGAGATAACGCCCACTGGGGACTAGCAATATGAACATAGGCCAAAATCGATTCAGAGAAAATTTTTGGTTCATTCGTTTTCAGTCAACAAGTTTTGTTCCTTGCCTATTCGGTTCAACTGAATATTCATGGGCTTTTTTAATTTGGAAACTAAATTTGTTGCCTGCTGCCAACATTTACTCTCATTCGCTCTCTCTCTCTCTTCCGAAATGTTCCTCTACCTTCTCTGCTGACCACTTCGACTTCCACATCTTCTTTATCTTCCATCTTTTACCTTCTTCCTTCTCTTCTTTCTTGTTCTTCATCTTCTACCTTCTCTCTTTCATCTTCTCTCCTCTATATTATCTTCACTATTACATACATAGTTACATACATAGTTACATAGTTCATAAGGTTGAAAAAAGACCTAAGTCCATCAAGTTCAACCCTTCTAGCTAACCTTCCCATTCTGGATCCAAAAGAAGGCAAAAAAACCCTAATTAAGCTACTTTTGAATTCTGCCATGGGGAGGGGGATCCTTCTTAACTCTAAGAGGCACTCAGAGTTCTCCTTGGATCAAGAAGCTCTAAAGTTATAATGTTATTCTATTTATAGCCCTGTATGTCATGCCTTGCTAAAAAAATATCCAGACCCTTTTTGAAGGCATCTAGTGCATCTTCTATCTTCCTCCACATCTCCACAGACATAATCTGGTAAGAACTTCCATTGGTGGAAACTCGGACTGTGATCAATATGGCAGC
>VKOC01000003.1:16303453-16314751 GCA_009364415.1 Spea multiplicata | reverse complement strand
AAGACCTGTGCAGCTGGATGACCTTATCAACAGCCACATCACATTATATGTCACCTTGTTTAGCTAATAACACCAACTCTGTGGAGACTTCCATATATTTTGTAATGTCTTAATGATTAATGCCTCCCTCCTCCCTTAAATGTACATCTTTTTGGGAATGACAGATTATGTCTCCTCTGTTTACAGCGGTTCTAATGATGCACAAAATTGGCTGGAACATTGACAGTTACAGTTCGTTATAATCTTAATGTTATTTTTTCAATGTGCTGCATATCCCCCTTTCCTAACTCCTAATATTATTTGACAGGGACAGGGCATATCTGTAAGTGAAAGACAATGACCCTCGTGCATATATTGTAAACATATGTATAGCTTGATAGTAAGAGTCAGCACCCAGTCATTTTCTGAAGAGTGACAATAAAATGGCTTTGTGTGGAATGTAATATTATTGATAAAAAAAATAATTATAGCTATACATTTAAGTTAAACAAATAAATAAACCCTATCAAAATAAACCACCATTTTCCTTTATGAAAAAATATTCTCCTAATATTGTTGGTGTCATAATATACCTGGGAACTTTCTGGCTCCCCTCCTTGTGGTATCCAGGTAGGAGGTCACACTGACTTTGGTAGGCAGTCCCACTGACGTCAGTGTTGTGGGACACAAGCTATTTTAATGGGGAAGTGCGCGGGGAGTAAGGGAATGCCGCAATGTGACCTGAAGAAGCGGCACTTCACCCGGAGTTCCCAGGTTTCATAATAGTTGTCTGTCTTATCATGATATTAATCAAGTCTTTATTGATACTCATTAATATTGCTTGGGCAAAACAATATAGTTAGATGCTACTGAGATGTGTAGAACAATGTTTTTATTTACACCATAGGAATGCAGGGCCATAGCATGAGCATTGTTTATTCTAGTTTTCCTGCAACAACCCAGAGGGGCCCCAGGTTTCAGGAGGCACCCAATGTTTTTTGATGCAGAAGTGTTCTCTTTCAAACAATTACCCTTAATCTATTGTAAGGATGTTTTGCTGAGTACAAACAAAGGCGTTTGCTATTATGCCACTGGCTCATATTGTGAATAAAATGAGTTACGTTTCCCACAATATGAGTATGTAAAATGAAGGGTGCCTTTAAAATGGGACATTACATTTTATACATAATGTTTTGGGGAAGATTTGGGTTTCTGTAAGGTGAGATATCTGGTTTTACAATGTAAGGTCATTTGCATAGTAATGCATTACAAAGGGTTTGGAACAAAGGCTCCAACAGAGGTGGGATACCCCACAGGGGGTCAGACAACCGAAGCCGATGTATTTTAACATAACTGTGTATTTTTGCATAGACTATCTGTCTCCTCCATAATTGGGTCATACAGGAAATCTCTGGAAAGAGGGGTTGGGTGAACCACTTTCTGGGAGGTACAAGGAATTCTGGGATGACTAGTTAGGGGCTGCAATAGTAAGAAGAGTCTAGAAAAGACGAGTCTTAGAAAGAACAGTCTAAGGAGAGCTCAGTTAACAGAAGTGCTGGGTTAGGAGACTCAGACCGAAGCTGCACAAGATGGCGTTTGGGAGAAGCCTGTGAGCTGAGAGAGGTTTCCCAAGAATGTGCATAAGTATCTCTTTTGATTTGTAATATTATCAAATGTTTTCTGTATGTTATATGTTTTATCACCTGTAACAGTGACCTAATTCAATATCAATATACATTTTTCTATACACTTGTATTTGTGCTTTATTCGTCACACATTCCCTAAAAGAATATCCCTGTAAGAGGGCCATAATTTCTTACAAGTACAAGTATGTAAGAACTAATAACATATCTAAAGACCATTTTGCTAAAACCAGAATATATACTGTATATGAGAAAGGGCTCATGAACACAGGGTGATTTTGTGTCATTCTGCTATTTGAGAGGTTGCAATGTGATGTTTCCTAAATCAGTTTGCATTTTTTTGTGACATGTTTATTGTATAATGCACATAACTTAGCACTAATTTCACAAATTGAATAACAAATTTAATAACATTATAACAGAATATGTTATATGTGTATTTCTCCCTCCTGTGTGTCATTGAAGAGTGATTTGGAGTCACCTTTTCCTTTCTTAGGATTATTATAAACCAAATATTGGCAAAAAAAAACCAATATCCCCCTCCGAGAACAACACACCCACAGCCCTGATCAATGTGTAATAAACCCAAGACTCCTGGTCAGCATGAATACCTATAACATATTCCAAAATAATGATAACAGCATACATACAAATACATTCATTAATCTCCTCAAAATATTCTGTCACCTTTATAATCATATATATGGCCCCAATACAACCAATTAATGCCACGTAATACACCTAAAACAGAAAGAATAATCTTGACCAACCAATAACTTTAAGTAGGCATAACCCTCATCATCCTCCCTCCCTGGTACTCATTTAATGAAGACATTAAGGAGGTTCACTGGGACCAAAAAACTCTGAACCGGGTAGTGGATACGTAACTCTATAAGGCTTGGCAGGTCCCATTATCAATAAAAATCCCATCTAAGGTCTTTGTGGTCTAAAGGGTGATAAAGTATTTATGCCAGGAAACATTATATATGGAAGAAAGGGAAATAATCGTTTTTTGTGGATGTGTGCAGCAGACAGGGACCTTTCAATAGTATTTTTTTTAGTAAATTAGATAATATGATCAAACAATGGTATCTGAAGAAAGCCCTTCTTGTCCTGAAGAAAAAAAATATATAACTTGTGTGGGTACACTAAATGAGTGAGGGGAAAATTACATCTAAACACCAGCACCACAAAAGTGTTAAAACAGCCTCGGTTCCAAAGGGTACAAAAAGTAAAGCCTGGCCCTTAATCTAGACAGGATAACAAAAAAGAAGACGAGGAAAAGCGACAATACCACTTACTCCCCCTCCTTGGTCTTCCTCCAGTTGAATGCATGTTTTTTCTATACTGGCGAGTGTGGTAGGTGAAAATACACCGGAACATTGCTCCACTCTTTTCATCTATTTTGACAGCATTGGAAAAACTAATCATAGCTATGGTTGCCAAGCATGGCTTAGGTATGATGAGCAGATCCAGCAGCAGATGGCACTTCGCCCTGACATTGGGTGGGACCACAAGGACATTGCCACGTGGCTCTGGGTTACAGCTGCCCCTCACAATCAGCAGTCTCCCTTACCAGAAGAAGCCGGAGCTTTCTCAACTACCAAGGTGTCGGGCCGTCGGCTGCAGGAAAATAGAGCTGCTCTCTGACAATCCTTATCTGCTCCTATGTTTTATTGTTTTTTCACTTTTGATCGAAGAAACATTATGTCTTAACTTGAAGGATTTTGGCTTCACCCCCTTCAATGAAAGCCAAATTGCTGAATCTCCGGCATTGCTGCATTTTTTTGTATAGTGGAGCGACCTGTCCAAATTCCAGCATGAATACGCTGGTTGCTCAGGTTCCCACCACCTTACCAAATGCTTCAAAAAATGGTAAGTTATGGCTGTCTGAAGGACTCCTTAATGTCTTGGCTTAAAAACATAACGTTTGCGGCATAGAAGCCCGTGAGAATTTGGCACAAGAGCCCTCACAGGGAGGGCTACGCCAAGAGCATTAGGAGGAGTTATGGTGGGTTATGGTGCCAGGAGAATTGCGGATGGTGGTTAAATTTAGTCCAGTTCCACATGGCTACACATCTACCAGTGCCTGCCTGCCCAGGCCCAGTGCCCTACTATCACTGCTGCTGCTGCACCTCTTTGACCGTCCTTACTCTAGGATAAAAATTCTATAATATTGTGGAAATTCAGTCCTGCTTCATGGGGCTGTATGTCACCTGCCAGTGTCTGCCTGCCCAGGCATAGTGCCCCTTATTCTGGGGAAAACATTTTTTAAATTACTATAATATTGTAGTGTAAAATAGGGCTGAATGTGGCTGTGCCTGCCTGCCTGCCTGCCCAGGTTTAGTGTGCTACTACTGCTGCTGCACCTCTTTGACCATCCTTCCTCTGTGTGAACTTTTTTTTTCGTGTTCTCTGATATTGTGGTGGAAATTCAGTCCTGCTCCACGGGGCTGCGTGTGCCTATCATGTGTCAGTGTCTGCCTGCCCAGACCCAGTGCTCCACTACTACTGCTGCATCTCTTAGACAGATCTTACTCTGAGAGGACCTTTTTTTTAAAAAAATCTATAATAAAAGGTGAGTCCAGAAGGTGTCAGGACTTCCCCTTTGGGAACAAGGGGGGAATGTCAATCCCAATAGAAAAAGGCCCCTGAATTAAGTCCGAGGCAAGCGGGGGGGAAAAATTAATTGCCCAAAAACCCACGCGCCAAAAACTAAACAAATTTTGTCCAAAGTGATTTTGCTCCCTGTGCACAAGTCTAATAACAATGGATCAGTATTATTGGAAAATATTTCCTTTGGATGTTAAGCGACAACTAATGTGCTTTTTGAAATGTTACTGACATAAATACCCATCATGTTTTATCATAATTGAGTAGGCATCTGCAAAAACAACATGCATCTGGAAGAGTGGGAGACCTGCTTGACTCTTCCGAAGCATGAAGCGCCCCTGCAGAGCCTGAGGGCAGCTCTGAGTTTAAGTTATTAATGTGTTATTAATAGCTGCGCTGATTCGACTTACTCGTATTATGTTTGGTATTATGCTTTTTTATTTGTGCAATGATTACCTTTAGTGGGATCATAATTGTCCTTATATAAGTCTAACAATTCCAAATGCGAGTGAAAATATAATTAAAAAAGTATAAACACTTTCTTAGGATATAGTATACAGAATGAATATCTAATGTTATTATAAAAGCAAAAATAAACTAAAAACCCTCAGTTTACTTTCTGTAGATTATTTGCAATGTAAGGTAAACTGTAATATAGTTTGTTACTTTTAGGTTTTATCATGCAAGACAGTCTAGCATAGTGACAGCTTTTAGGGAATGTATGCCCACTTTTCCTTTCATTAAAAATTCAACTACCTACAAGGAACCATTATTTTTAATGAAGGTTTTTACGTGTTGTTTCTTAACCAACAGGGTTTTCCCATTGTGAGTAGTTGTTCCACTATGAAAATGTTGTTAGTAATCCATCAGTTTTGCCCTTATTTTCCAGGGAGAGACTTTTTGACAGCATATACACATTTCTATTCACTATGTCCTACACTTAAACATAAATGCAATAAGAATTTCTTTCACTTGAACTAATCCCTTTTAACACACTTTACAGACAACTAGAATTTCACTGAGATAAACTGAATTAGCAAAATGGTAATAAATTATTTATATCAGCAAAAAAAACTTGGAAATCAATATTTTTTTTTATTCGAATTGTCTTATATTCTGTCTCACACTGTGTGTTTGTGTGTGTGTATATATGTATATATATATATATACCACACACACACACACTTTTTACACTGTCTACAGCTCTCATAAGGTGAAAGTTCATTTTCTCTGCTAGATCATGTAGGAAGATAAGCATGGTATATAAAAAAAATATTATCATACTTTTAAAAACAGCTCATTTTCCCAATTTTGTAGAATTTAGCCTAAATAGCCTAACCCGTTTCGAGCCTTATGGCTATGATTTACGGCCATAAGGCTCTGGTTAGGCTATTTTTATACTCTATCTATTGTCCCCCCATGTTTATTACTACCTAATAAAGTCCACTTAAATATGGATTTTGGTGGAGTTATTTGAATTTAAGTTCGGTTTGACGGTCTGGGTTTCGCAGCATTGGATTAAATTCAATGATCTATCTGGTCCAATAAGTATGGATATGTTTGGAACCAAGACTCAGAATCCCAGGAGATGAACTCACTTTTCAAGTTTTTATTACTAAAGGTGATTCTACAAGCTATTGAATCCTAATTTTTTTTTTCACATGTCTTCACCATTTTGGCTTATTTTTAATTTGAATAAAGCATGATACTGTGTTGTTCATCTAAGGTGGTATTTACCTAATTTTTAAAACTGCTAAGGAACAGATGATTGTTGTTATTATGTCCTGATATGTAAAGCCATAGAATTCAAATATAGTTTACTTTGTTTTTCACATTACTGTATACATTAGGCTTGTGCATTAGGATTTGTATGAAATGTTTCCCTACATCTTCATCATTTTGTTCTCTTCTCTCTTCAATCTGCTATCTTCAATCTCTGCAGACAAAACTTGGCAGGAATTTCTGGCAAAATGGTGTCACTTCCAGTGACGTCCTCTCTCCCGATTGGAGGCTCGGGAAGAGGACGTCACTGGAAGCAACGCAATGGTCGACAGAGAGGAGGAATGTGAGAGTGATAGTGTGAATGAATGTGGGTACCAGCCAATGAATGATGGCAACAATATATTTATGTAAAAAAAAGAAAAACTTTTCACCCCTATTGGTGGCATGTGTCTGGTTTGTTCCAGTAGCCCACTATATATTTACTTTACTATATGTACTTTATTACAGCAAATTCATATATAAAATTAAAATATTACTATACATTATTATTGAGGTGCCAAAAGGCATAATGAGTAGAAAAAACTGGGCTGATTAGAACGACAGAATGGAATTAATCTCCTGTAAAATTCTGTGTTTCAATGCATACATCTAGTAGAACATAATTAAACATGTAGGGTCCTGGGTTAAAAATCTTCACAAGATATGACAATATACAGATAACCTAATAGTTGATCCATACACAAACATTTCAGTCAAATAAATGAGTAAAGTGGAGTCTTAACTGCTTTTAACCTTTGGTGATCTCTACAAGCTCTCTAATTATCTGTGCATGTAATTACTGTGGTGTAACAATTACTAGGGTGCATTGATTAGGATGTATAAATGATTGTACCACTAAAGGCTTATATAAGCCAAATGTGTATGTATCCATGTCTATTTTAATTAACACCATTGTTTCCACAAGTGTGACAGAGAAACTCACTTTAAAGGGCCAAGATGAATTGGAATATAGCAAACACATTTGTTATTACAATGGATAAAGTGCTACTGGATTTTTGAGGATTAATATGGACATTAGAGTATTAGATTTTATACTGTTTACAGACATCAGATTTTTTAGCACCCATAATCTAGAACTCAATAGTTCCTGAAAAAAACATTCCTCTATTTTGTTTTGTAATCATCTCCTTGGATATATAAATCAGCGGATAAGTAGATTCCACTGTCTCCTCTTTCATTTAATGCATAGGAAACTGCATAATATAGTCAGAATTCAATTTATGTAGAATGCAGCAATTTAAGTGAGTACAGGATAAGCATAAGTAAACTTTTGTGTAGGAAGTGTGGTACATTTCTTAAAATTTTCCTAATTTAGTTATTCATTATATAGGGTCAGCCCAGTTCAAGCCTTCTTATAGGGAATACTCAATGGGATTTGCATTTCATAATGCATAGTGACATCTTGGAGCTGGAATATTAAACTATTAAGCTAAGACCAAAAGGCGTTCTCCCACACTTGCCACTTTCTCTACAATTCTACAATTAGTTATCAAACTAGTCTGGTTAAAACACTGATTTACCTTGTGTTTAAAACACAAGGTAAAACACTTTATTCTAGGCTAATAAAAAACCACAGGTATTTTACAAACTTTAACTGTCATATATACAATCCTGAGTAAAAAAATAGACTTATTTTACTATTAATCAGTCAGTACTTTATAAAGTTGTAAATAATCAGACCTGATACACTCTATATACTAATTTTAGAAGTACATGGACTCGAATGACTCCACAAAGATGTAGAATATGCCAATTGTCTGCAAAAATAATGAAATTAGAATTAAGATGAACTAAATAATAATATGACATGCTGTCACGCACAGCGTATGGTAGAACCTGTAATCAGGTAGAGCAGCGTGTGCAAGTCCAATAGACAGAAAACCAGAGTCCAGTATAGGATAGCCAATGAGCAAGCCGAGGTCAGGAAGCCAGAAGTCAGGATCGTAGCAGGGTAAGCCGAGGTCAGGAAGCCAGAAGTCAGGATAAACGTGAGGGAAGCCAGAGTCAAACGCCAGGAATCAGTATCAGGAACAAGCCGGGTCGGTAACGGGAAATCAACAGGAACGCGTACTGAGCAGACACTATACGAGATAGGTACAACCATCAGAAGGCAAGGCTGGAGTGTTTCTGAGGCTCTTAAATAGGCAGAGGAAGTCCAGGCATCAATTACAGAATTCCCGCCAAAAATTCAAAGTGTCGTTACGTCACTTCCGGTTCACGGCCATCTTGGGATTGGCAGAACGTAAAAATCTAAAAGGAGCCGTAGTACCGGCTGGCGCCACTAGGTGGCGTGCAGCGGACCGCGTGCACGCAGCAGGACCGGACCTGGCTCCAACACAGGACGACCGACGCGTGGAGCCGCGAGGTCTTCCCCTCCCTCGCGGCGGCTGAGGCTGTCTCGGAGAGGCGGGAGGTCTCCCTCTTCTCCGCGGCGGTTTGCGGCTCCCGCGGCAAGGCGGTGAGGTCTCCCCCCTCCCGGCGGCTGCAGCTTGCTGCCGGTTACGGGTGGGGGGTCTTCCCTCTTCTCCCGTGGCGGCTGCGGTTGCCGCGCACGGTGGGAGTCTCCCCCTTCTTCTTCGGCAGGCTGCCGGGCCAGGTATGTGACACATGCATATTTATATTTCACATGGCATCATACTTCCACTTAAATTGAATTTCGTATTAAATACTAACTTCTAACACTTTCAAAAGATATTCAAAAAAAGGTGACTTTACATTCTAAAAATGTTTACAAAATTGGCTAGGTGATATCCAAAAATTTATTTTACAGGTATTGCAAGATCTCTTGTTAGTACTAATCTTACCTGTCTGGAATGCTCCCAGAGTATGCTACTTGGAGCTCTCCCTCTTGTGGATTAGTGACTTTGGAAAGGGCAAGACCAACATTATGTAGGTTGGGGTTAGCAGCAGTGCGTGTAGAGTAGGTGTGGCAAAACTAACTCAAGAGATCCAGGTGAAGCTGGGTCACAAACAGAGAGATCCCAACTTTAATGATTGCATAAGTGTTGTTAGTATGTCTGGCACTGTAGTATAGTTAGTATATGCTGGATTTTTTAGAGCGCGGGTTGTAGACAAGATGGTCCAGCTACATGTATCTTTATGGCACAGAATACTTAAATCCATTATAAGTAATAACATTAATATTACTGTACTAATATTGATGTGTTTATTTTGCCAATATTAACAATATGAATCTATAAACTTGGTTGTTACTGTACTGATAATTATGTGTTTATTTTGGCAGTGTTAACAAGAATATTTAACCTTGTTAATCAAATGTATTCTAAATTTTTATTTAACAGTTAAACAGTTTCTGACCACAATCTGAATCATCTGCATCAATAATATGATACATTTAAATTGATTTACTAAGGTTTCACTACCTACAACAAATAATGCTAAACAGAAATATAATGTTCAAAAATTAAACTATAAAGTGTTACTTAAGCTACGTGCAGTGATCGATATAATATAAATACCATAGGGGAAAAAACTAAAGAGGATTGATTACATTTCTAAAAAAAAATCTAATTATTACAGGGAATTATGAAATGCAGTAAATGGATGGATCCCAGAGGCATTTTAAACATTAGATAAAAGCTATTTTGCACACCTCCACTAACACCAGCCAGCCATTGAAAAATAGATGTAGAGATATGCCTTGTAGATAAATAGAAACAAAGTATGATACATTAATTAATGCATAGGGAGCCTATCTGTGTTAGCATAATAGCTAATCACGAAAACCTCTGGAAGTGGTTATTAAAATTCTTAGTCATAAATGTTAAATAAAACAATGGGAAAAAAATGAACACAAGTTTTTTCACATAAATATATATATCCCGATTTCCTCTTAAGTATTTTATTTTACCTATTATAACATTTAATCTAAAAGGTTTTATGCTACAAAATTTGTTTACTTTTGTATTGAATACTTGCTCACTGCTAAATTGTAAATACATTATTTACTGTCTCTAAAAGCCTCACCAAAAAATATAGTTTCTTTAAAAATCTTAAGTTTTATGTATAACTTGCAGTACTCTGGCCTCCTCAGCAGTGGCAGGGAAGTAGTCCCATTGAAATCCAAGAGTGTGCTTCTTGCAGATGCCCACCTCTGTTGACAGTATTAAACCTGTGCATTCAGATTTGTTCAAATTGCAAATTTACAGAATTTTGGCGAATTTGGCAATTCATATAAAGCCACGAAACGAGTCCAGACCACCCCACGAAGCAGATGAAAAATAAGCAAAAAGCTCAGAATTTCCAAAATCTGCCGGCCTATTCACTCACACTTTCGCTTTCTCACATTCTCATTCTGGTTCACTCTAAATGTTTCCCTATCTTCTCTGTAGACTACAGCATCTTTCCGCATCTTCTTGTTCTTCATCTTTCGATCTTCTCTCTTTCATCTTTTGCCTTCATCCTCATCTCCACAGACATAACCTGGCATGTCTGCTCCCCTGATCCTCCAACCAGGGGTGAGGATAAAGATGAAGAACAAGTAGAAGACGTGGAAGCGTTTGGCAGAAGTAGAAGTGTTGGGCAAAGAATGTAGGGGCACACTTAGAGAGCATGAGCGAGAAAATGAACTACAGTGAGAGAGTGTGTAAGAGTGAATGAAAGTCAATGTGGACACCGGGCAAAGAAATTTGTTCACGAAGTAAAAATGCCACCCTCCCACCGAATGGGCAGGGAACGTAATCGTTTTTGGTCTATTTCTACATATCTAGTAAATATATCACATGTCAAGAGATGTTTTTAGTTCAATACGTCTCCTGCATGAAAAATAGCTGGGAATGGGTAAAGGAGTAAATGCATACTGGGGTTAAAAATGTTATAATATAGAACTATAACCTAAGCAATATACATTGACTCCAAAAGCATACTGACATATTAGATAAAGTATGTAGTAAATAACATCAAATAAAACAGATTGGGCTTATCACAGGGTAAATGCATGTGTATTTTTACATAACCTCAAAGAGCGAACTGTACTTTGTATAACAGGCAAGACTCTAGTATAGAATGTACTTGGATACATGACTGTTACAATGAACAAGAAAAGGCATTTAATAAAATGCCCTCATGTCTTGACTCACTGACAAAGACAATGCTTTAATAAGTAGGGCTTACATTTGAAGGGATGTAAAAGCAATGGTATTTTGGACTAAATTAGCAAAACATTCTGAGTATATTTTATACCTATGGATATCCATGTCTACCAGTGGACCATGAAGACAGGATCCTTCCAACATTTCCAAATTGTATAGATAAAACATAT
>VKOC01000003.1:16264556-16281498 GCA_009364415.1 Spea multiplicata | reverse complement strand
CTATTTTTATAGTTATAATAAACAACAAAAAAGTAGGAACCAAACATAAACGGTCTAGTAAAGCCAAAAATTAATTTCATATTGATTTCAAGTGAGCTAAAGTGAGTTTTTACACTGAAAGCAAAGATATAGCAATTTTAGACCATGGTATTTATTTTCAATCAAACCAAAGTTACATATAATTCTGCCTCTGCTTATACGGGATATTAACACTAACAATACCCTCCCTTTTGAAGACTTGCACAGACCAAATTGTTGGGATGCTGGTTTTCAAAAACAACTCCTAACTCCCAAAAATGTTACAATTCCCTCTTATTGAAAATAACATAGTCAGATGTTTTGCTGAAACCTAGAATCTTTACGTGTTGCTTTTCATGTGCTGTGCCAAGTCTTGATGATATTTTTACCCCAACCAAGGGACCTCACAACCTAATTATGGTTATTGCTTTACAAACAGTTTTTGACAGAAGGTGGCTGCTAGAGCTTTAAACATATACCAGTTCCACGAGATTGGACTGGTTCTTGCAAACTAAGCTCATCATTTATTTTTTTGCTAGAGTCAGCGAAAAAATACTAAAAATGATACACACACAGTCATCTATCATGCCAAATAGAAGGACACAATGGCTTTCAAAAGGGTTTTCCCACTAACCCAAAAGGCTTTCTGAAAGCTTCTACCTCTGCAGAAAAAAAACTAGAAACAAACAAAAAAAAAATAACATCAGATAACGTTAATTGTCAGAACGTCACAATAACTGCTACTTTTCAAGCTGTTTGCCTTCTGGTTATGATCAACGGAAAGTTAAGACAACTAGTATCTAAACATGTCACATTACTACGGATTGTCCTAGATAGTAAAAGAATGAGAATAACCAGAAAGGGGCAATCACTCTTCACATGTGTCCACCTAGGTAGATTTAAAGTCAATCTGGTAATTATACACCATCAAGAAAGTGGCCAAAGACTACAATGCTAAAGTATGCATACCTCAGTTATCAAAACTTTGAAAGGAAGTCTCAGCCACATAATGCATATACCTGTAGAGTTTTGCATGGGTTTTGTATAAATACAATTAAAAATAGCTGCTTGCACATTATACCGGAAAAACCTCCAAAACTGCAGTTGCTTTGAAATTAGATGTTAGGTTTTTTGGGGTTTTCTGAGATGCTCGGTCTGTATTTTGATAATTGTGCATATTCTGTAAAAATGTTGGTGGACCCATAAATGACCAGACTTTTTTTCTAAGGAAACTGTTGCTTTAATGCATTTCATGACTTTTTACTCTTATTATCATTGCTTGCTAGTAATAGCAAAAAAAACCTGCTTTTTTTTCCCCCCCGCTCTGCTTTGCGTAGCTGTTGTAAGGCTTTGAACTAATGTATGTATTTATTGCTTGATCTTCTGTGCATATCTTATAAAGCATAATGTCTGACAATTTAATCGGCTCATGTATTCTTGCTTCTATCATACGCTGATGATGGGGAACCATTATATTTTGTATACAGCCAATTTTAACTGTAGCACAAACATCTGTTTATGTATTGGTGGTATATACCTGTTTATTTATGTTTTTTGAGGTAAAAACAATTTTTTGATACTTTTTATTTTTCATTATGGTGTACTGTGTTCATACCTTGAATTCTCTGACGTTAGAAGTCATGGTTGAATTGTAACAGCTGTTATTTGTTCTGTATTCATGGCTTTCACTGCTGAATAAAATAAATGGACCAAACCTAGGAATTGAAAGAAAAAACTGTCTACCTCTAACACCAGGGAGTTACCAGAATTTTATTTTACATAGTTTTGTCTTTAAAAAAAAAAATACACACACACAACCGCTTAAACCAAATTGGTTTATAGCTTGCATTATATATAGTTACATTCATGATACAGTTCTACTGTTAGAGAATCAAATTTTCATGTGACTGTTACTTTTAGACATTGGGTAGAATTACCTCTAACTGGGTTTTCAGAGACGAGGGAAGCTACCGTAATCATTCTACAACCACAGCTATTGAACTTCTCACTCATAATTTGTTATTGAGGGAATCAGGAGCACAGGTAGAACTAAAACCTACTGAACCACTTAAAAGCAAACTATTTTAAAATATATTGACATTGTTCACGATCACTTGAAGCTGTTACAAATTCATTCACGTTGCTATCCATACTTCAATTGTGACATGCTAAAGTGTGAAAGTTAGTATTTGCTTTTTAGAAGAAAAAAAACAAAACTAAAATGAAAAAAAAAAAGAGAAAAAATCCTGGGTTTCTTGTATGATGTAGCTACGATAAAATGTATCACTCTTTTGCATTGTTGGTATATTTGTTCAAATAATTAGAAAATTTCATCAATGAAAACTGATTCAGTTAAAAAGGATGTACATTTTTACTATATGTATAAACAATATTTCTGAACTGTTGGATGTAAACATGTATATGAAACCATTTCATTCATTTGCCTACATTTCTGGAATAAAATAAAATATCTAAAACCTTTCACTGTTAATATATTTGAATTCTTCTGCTACCTGTTTCTTTGTTAAGCAAATTTTGTCACCCATTATGTGCCACTGATAATACACTATCAATCAAGTCATTGCTGATTGATAGTGCTTTAGACAACATTGCTGTTGATTACAACACATCTTGACAGGATTTGCTGAACCTTGTAGCGAACCTTAATGTATTCCAAACACTGAAAACGGATCAGTTCTGTAGTTTCAAGCTGCTACACATAGAGGTAGGTAACATTATTCAGACCAACAGTTGAGATATGTGTTGTGTATCGGGACAAGCTGGCTTATTTTGATCTCAGGGTAATGATGCAGGATAGTCTAATTCTCCATTAATATGGTGGCTCAAAAGTATATACCATAAACGAAATCCCCCAAATGTATGCACTCTGTCAAACCCATACCAAAAGAGGATGTCACGACACCCTATAAGAAATGTTATTGTGCTAATGGTGCAGAAAGCCCAATTATGGTTAACAGATATACAGTATATGCACCTATAATGGATCTAACCAAACATTAAATCTTGATGGCACCTGTCTGGGAGTTCTTATATAAATTAACACACTCCTAATGTAAACTAATCACGTCTTTTCATCTGTTGTTTCATTGTAAATCTTAAATTATAACACAATTCTTCTTAAATTCTTCTTAAAGCATAATGTTAGTACCCAACATACAACATTACTTATATGTGATGTGTAATCAGCAGACATTGGTCAGACAAAATTTACATTTCGGAGCCACTTGCACTCTATTGATGTATCCCAAGCTCCCACATAACTGAGTTATAATGTGTTTTCCTGTAAGTAACCCTCAAATAGAGTACCATGTGCTCAGATATTTGTCCATAGAACATATACATGGAGTCATTTGCATGTTTACAACCCTCAGGACTACTGCCTGCAGCAATCATTACTGTAAACTTAAGTGATTGCCAGTTTCCAATAGAGCAAAATTAATATTTCTATTAGCTTCCTTAATCTAGTGCTGTTTTTTATTATTTGGTACACTAATTTTTGCAAACATTTTATTACATGCTTATTGTATTGGTTGTTCTTCATTCTATTATCCTATGGTGCAAACGTGCCTTTGAGAGGGGATTTGAGCATATTTCTTGTCTTTCTATAAAGGGATTTCTATTGTTAAGCGTCCAAAAAAATACAAAAAGAGAAACACACCTTAAAAGGCATTCAGATTCTGGGTTGCTTCTGAAATGACCAACATGCATATACAACAAAGCAACAGGTTGGCGCACACTCAGTAACTACTTCTTAAGGCATAAATATTGGGGATTTTGCCATTTCAGAATTCCAATATTGTGCAAGGGAACAAGAACATACTTGATCCATAGTCTTCATTTATAGTTGGACTAAGTATTTGTGATCAATTCTAATGCCCTTAGGTACTAATTTAGCAATTCCAAGGTGAAGCATAGGAAGGTTCATTGTTGCCAAAAGAGCTCCCACTATTTTTGAGGGAATATTGGATTGCACAATAAATTAGTGGCTTATGAGTAGCACATGAAATACCATGGTAAGTAATATTTTGTAGATGTCATTCAATCATTTGAGAAATCCACTAAAATCATGGTTTCTGAAAAAAGTGTTAAAAAATACCTGAAGTTGACAAAAGTGAATTATGCTGTAATTTGTTCGTGTAGGTTAATGTGTCCAATATGGTTGCTCCGCTTACTACATGCACAGCTAAGTCTTTGCACCCTAGTTAAAATCAAACAACTGTGATCCAAAAGCCCCTTTGTTCTTATATCCCACCATCGTTCCAACATGATAAAAGCAGGTGCAGTTGACAGGAAAAGCTGTAAATATTATATTTTGGGGACGGCTTGGCTTTTATTGCAAAATCACAAGTCCATCTACTCAATCCCTCAAAAAGTTGCTTTAAATACTTCACATGCCACTTCTCACAATGTAGTAATATAAAAATAAGTTCCAGGCTGATTCATCACTCTGTCATCACGCCAAATGCCATGAAAGTCAAAAGGTGTCACAAAATAATATCACACCAGACAGATGATGATGTTCAATGATGATGTTCATCCTTATTTAGTTAACCACTGTCTTGCCTGTAAATGTGAGGCTAGGTGTTTAGAAAAGTTTGCTTTATTATGTTCAAAACGTTCCTTTTAGGTCTCAACTGTTGTTGGTTTATTGCATTTTTTATATGACCCAAGCACTTAGTTGACTTGACAAAATCTTTACATATTTTTAACATTTTGATAATTTAAAAATGTATTTTACTACATGTAAAATAATGCATGTATTCAAAAGATATTAGAGTTGGAAAATGAGCCGTCTCTCTCATCTTCCTCCTCCTCCCCTTTGATACTTCTATATCAGTAAGAGGTGCGGCAACAATCACATGTTTCAGGTAACATTGAAGAGTTGCACTACTTCCATTGATTTCATTGTGTGCTGAGCTCCTGTCGACTTCAATGGGAGGACTACGGGGTATGTTACTTTCCACAAAGCCAAAATACAACATTTGCATTTTAGATTAATCTTACACGTAGACAATGAGTAAAGGTGTCTGAACTTTGTTTCCCCTAGGATCATATATGATGATTCCTCCCCTACCATTACATGAGTAAGGTTAAAGAAGAGACAGAGAACTTTGGTACAGGAAACTGAGACACAGATCTCCGTGAGGTTAACGTTTAAACTGAATATCTCCAAAACAATTGCACAAGCTATAGGAAGTTTTAATTAAAAAAAAAACAAAAGCTATAAAAGCTGTGACAGCCGTTCACCTTTAAGTGATGATGCCAAGTAAAATTACCCATATTTGCCTCATAATGGAACAAAGTGAAACATATTTTACACTCTAAGAACTAAGCTAGTTTTATGGATCTTAAGACGCAGTGAATCAGTTAAGCAGGTAATACCAACAACAGATAAAGGAATAGAAGTGTGAATAAAAATATGTGCCTGATGATATGTAACTGGAAAGTGTGCATTTAATAAAATTGAAGCCATTTGCTATCATTTTATGTTCAATAATGCATCGCATATTGTTTTCTAACTGCAAGTAAATCATCGTAGGCCATCAAGCATGTATTACAACATGACATTAGGTGCAATAGCTTATTTAAATCGACATTACAGAGCTATTTTGTGTGCTGCTGTACACAACTCATTATCCATTTCCTTTAAATCAAGTAGGCCATTAGTACTACTTGCATGGAGGTTTAGGTTTCAAATTAATTTACTTCCAGTTTATAAGCAAGTGTTAGACAGAATGAAATCTGGATATAAGCAAAACAGTGTTTGAGTAAAATAAAACAATATGTAAAAGTGTTACAGAAGTCATTGCAGTTAGTATAATAGTTCTTTACAATTAGAATGTGTTAACCTAACCATAGATTAGTTAACTTATTAATTCATTATGTTCCCGATTATGTTGATCCATGTAATTAAAAATAACTTTCAGATATTTCATTCTGAACTATAATACATTTATTTACCTGTTAAATTTTATAAGAATAACTGAACCTGTGAATGATGTAAACACGATAATACATCTACTGCCACACAAGTAATGTTTTTTTGTCAAGACCTATTACAAAAAAAACCCACTTTCTTAACATTGGCTCATCAGTGTACTGCAGGGTGTATGATATTCCACCCATGTCCATCCAGTCATCCATTGATGCATGGTTGGTGACCACATTTTGTGGGTGGCAGCATGGCAAAACAAGGCTCCCTCCCTATGGAACACCCAATCTACAACCAATTTTCCACAGAGCCAATGCCATATTCAGGATGTTGTGCTTGCAAAGCTGCCATCAGCCAAATGAGCAGGACTCCAGCCAGGATAGTTGACAGCCAGGATAACTGTTTATCCAGCACCATCCATTCAAATTTAGGAAGTTACTCTTGTGTTCACTTTGCTAACAAATGCATGTCCAGGAATGCTACAACTTACCGGTTTTGCTAAGAGGAGGATTTCATTGCAATCCTGAGAAACTGTGGTTATATGAAGGAAAATGTATATTTACATCACCTAGAATTTTCCAGCCCTAACAGAATGAATTAAACATTATACATCTTCAGCTTAGCCCTGTTACTGGACAAAATTTCTAGTATTGGCCTTTCATAAATAATGGTGAAGTGAGTGATTTCGAATCGCAAAATCTCCCTTTAGTAAATAAACCCAATTGATAATAATAGAAATGGCTATTTCTTTTGCAACATACTTTTTACCAGCCTTTACTGATTATATAAAATCACGTATATCTTATTATAATTTGGTTCTGCACACCCCAACTGTTTGTTTTTATGTCCAAATGACAACAGCTTTGTTTATTTTGATGTATCCTTTATTATTTGTTTAAACTGCTCATGAGCATGATCGGCATATTAGGTACTTCTAAAATGACTAAGAATATATATATATATATATATATAATGCAAAAAATATTTAAAATACCACCTTTAGGTGACAGTAATAACATATTAAAGGTGCAATAATGAATGATAAAAGTAGAAGGGGGCACAGGGTTGGATTACGATATGGCTATTGGAACTGAAGCTCTAGGCCTATGTCTCTTGAATAGGACTATTTACCTATGTCAAGTGCATTGTGCACCCCTGCCTCTTTAAGTACCCATATTCCAGGTAATTGATTAAGGAAGGCGATTGAGGAGCAGCAGCGTTAGTGGTAGTAGGGTACTGGACCTGGGCAGGCACTGGAAGAAGCCAAATCCAGCCACTTGCAGGACTGAATTTCTACAGTATACGTTAAAAAAACTGATTCCCCAGAGTAAGGGATGAGACAGAGGAGCAGCAGCAGAAGGGCCCTGGGCTTGGGCAGGCATTGGTAGCCACATGCAGGCCCTTGGTAAGGGACAGAATTTCTACAGAATACCAAAACCTAAAATAAATGACCACCCCATAGTAAGGAAGGAAATAAAGAAGCAGTAGTAGCAGTTGTAAAGCGTGTGACTTGGGCAGGCATTGGTAAATGGCAAGTATATAAGCCACCAGTAAGGAAGGAAACAGAGAAGAAGCACTAGACCTCACTCACTAGTTTGAATATTGAGTGCTTGGTAACCTAATTTAGGCAGATTGACCTTCAACCTGCTCTACAAGGTACAATTCTGGTCCCACTAGCTTAGCGGGTCAGTAGTGGAAGGTAGTGGCAGTTCCTTAAAGTAGGCTTGGACTATTCAGGACCATTTCATTAGTCTGACTTTGAGGGGCTGATGGGTGATGCTCTGGTGGATCTAGTCCTGATGTTCTGCATGGGTGCAAGGAATTGGGAACTAGACATGTGGCTGGCACTACTGCCACTGCTGCTGGGAATTTGCCTTTCCAACTCCTGTATCTTTCCTTTGCTTAGCATGACCCCTTTTGTGCTGCATCTCACAAACCATATCGGTAGAGTTGAAAAATTGAAAAAGCAAGAAAAGACCTTAATTTTATTTCACAGTGGGAATTTGTACAGCATAGTATGGTTGAACCTTCAAGGAGGAGAGGGGCAGTCACATGTTGTTGCATTCTAGAGGCTGAAAGCTGCCACATAGTGTTGTATGGAGAGAATAGAGAATGTTTCCAGCACCTTGTAGAAAGTATGCCACAAGGAATGAAGGCAGTTCTGAAGGCAAAAGGAGGTCCAACCCGGTACTAGCAGGTTGTACCTAATAAAGTGGCCAGTGAGTGTAGATGAGGTTTTTGAATCATAGTCCATCTTTAATACATTGTACTATTTGCTATATATATATCAAATCTAAGTTAGTCGTTTTTGTATATAACAAGCTAACCTGCTAAATTATTCCCTCATAAATAATAAATCAAGTTCCTTTTTTCTTTTTGATAAAGGAGGCCTCTGTTACCTCCCTTCAGGCTACATTTAACTTGTTCAGTAGTTTCACTGCTTAAAACTCTCACTGAGTGTTTACTTTTTTTAATGCAGTATTTCTGGTGATGTTTACGCTGTCTGTGAACTTTTTAGATGTCATCCTCTGCTTTAAAGTATTAGACCATTTTATCTTCGACTATAGCTAACAATACACAACAGAGATCTAGAGAATAAGATATAACTGCACCAACTGGACACAGCCCAAAAGAATAATTTTATTAAAAACCTTATTTGCTGTACATTTGTATGCATTACACATTCTGAACTTTCCAGTTGCATGTTGTTGGAAAACAGGTTGATATTATTGAAAACTTTAAAAAAAGAACTTTAAGGAAAACGAAGATTGATCTTACACACCCATACAAGGCCTACAATGACTAACAGGACCATATTTCATTCTATTGGAGCCTTGCTGGACATTGTGGTCAAATTTCACTATGGTATTTACATGTAATACATACGTGCATGTGCAAATGGACCAAAAAGGATTCAGACAGAATAATGCAAACATAATCTGACTTCATTACTCTGGTCTTCCAATGAACTTCTACAAAAGGGCAAAGCCTCTGGACACCCCCACCCCACCCTGTTCCTCCAATTGGAAAAGAAAGAAGGGGGGAAAGAAAGAAAGGGGAAGAACAAGACAATGCAAGAGAAAAACCAAAGCTGCGCAGCAAGCAGATAGAAGCGATCGGTGGAAAAGGCAGTGAGACATTCAGAGAGAGCATGGGAGAGAGTGTGAGAGAATGTGAATAAGAGTATGAGAGAGAGTGGGTGTGGGAGACGATGAGTGAAGTGAAAGAACCCATGAACATAAATCTAACAAAATGTTTGCTTTGTTTTCTTTTGTTTCATTGGTTTCTCCTCAGTTTCGGAGACTGATACAAATCCATGAAATTGGCAAATTTTGTTCAAATTAAAATCAGTATAATGCACAAGTCTAATGTATACTGTATTTTTCAGTTTAATGTGACAGTCCCTGTCAGGGTCTCCATTACAATCAACAGGATCGATATCAGAAGTCTTAGAAAAACAGCTTGTTCCCTTGCCCCCTCCAACATACATTCCGGCGTACAAAAGTAAACACACACACACAAATTTACACATGCTAACACACATACAGTTTCTCATACTAACACACATACACAATCATTCATTCTCACACACTTACCGGTAATTAGACCTAGATATTCATGTTCACCTACACTTCTACATAGACAGATCCATTCTCACGTACATACACAGAAAACACCTATTAATGTATGAGGAATGTTAAAATATACCGTAATAACATACTTCCCTCATTCACCTGCATTTAACCAAAGGGGCATCATGCAAAGCTGGCATCCACTTTAATGTCAGTGAGACAGACACACACCCTGGTAACTCTTTAGTGCTATTGGGGGACTAGGGAACAGAACAGATACAGTGTATATAGAAATAAAGTTTTGTTTGCTATCTTACTGCTAAAATATTTTTAAAATTAAATCCACATGCATCTTTTAATTCAGATTCATGTATAATGGTTGGTACTTAATAAAATAACATTTATAATAACATTGACTAGAAGTCATTTGGAAGGCATTCCTTCTTTTCATGGAATCAACATTACTTAGTGTACTTCACAGACCTACACTTTATCAAACTGTTGTTGGAAGACAGCAGTTCGCAATGCACATGTGGCTGGCTCTAGACTAAGCACTCACAAACTATTAATATGCTGCCTATGTTATTTACTTTATCTGTCCCTGTATGAATGATTCATCTCAGCCTTCATGGTATAAGATGCCTAAAGAGGAGATCTAATACATCTTGAAATAATTTCTTAGATAATAAAGGTATTCTAATATAAACACAAAAACCTATTGCTAGGAGAGCACGTAAGAAAAAAGGTCTTTATTAAACAATATGATTTAAATACATATAAAAAAATATATATATAATAAAAAAGCATCTCGGCACCAAGACACATATAGGAAGGTACATATGAACAAGGGCACAGGACTACAGGAACTAGGATGGAAATACGTATGTATATAAAGGCACAAATAAGAAAGACAAGGATGACCACAGCGATAAAGTAAAAAGGAACAAATGAAATAACATACAGCAATGGTGCATCAGTGCTCAAAAATTACTAACCAACCTAGAAACAAGGCTGAAAACAGCAAAAATCCTGGTGATGAATGGTGCCAAGTCCAAACGTACCAACCCCAACGTACGTTTCGCTGCAATGAGCTTTGTCAGGAGGCGTCATTGCAGCGAAACGCACGTTGGGGTTGGTATGTATTTAAATCATATTGTTTAATAAAAATTTACTTTGTATATACCTTTTTTTCTTACGTGCTCTCCTAGCAATAGTTTTTGGTGTTTATATATGTACAGTGCACGTATCTCTACCATTATTGGTAGTTTGTTCGTTTTTGGTCATTATAATAAAGGTATTCTGTAGCCTGCCTGCACAGAGGATCCTGTAATGTGGTATACACAAACTGCTCAGTGAAGCTCAGTGTACCCTCAGCAATCCTATACAATCCATGATACTAAAATGTATGACATAATTAAAAATCATAAAAGAAGCACTGTAAGCACTAGATTTGTGCAAATGGACAAAAAATATTTGTATACATGTTTTGTTTCATTTTTGGTCCTTTTGTTTTCAGACAACAAATTTCCTTTTCTGACCTTTTGGTGCATGAAATTTGGAGGAATTTTTCAATTGGGAAATTATATTAATTGTCACTTACCTTCATTCACTCTCTTACACTCTCATTCACATGCTCTCACACTCTCTTTCAATGTCTCCCTACCTTCTTCGCTGACCACTTCAATGTCCCTGATTCCTTTCTCCCAGCTCCACTTTTTTTCTTGCCTCTTCTTGTCCTTCTGTCTTCTTTCTTCATGCGCTGCTCCTTGTGTCTTCTTCTTTAGTCTGCTTGTCTGCAGACATGGCCACCCAATTATCTTCTGACAAAGGGTGGGGCCTCCAGGTACATTCTCTCCCCTGCATGATTCAAATGGAATATAAACTCACCATAAATTCCAAAACTTCAAATTTATTACAATGAACTGTCCACGAGTAAAAAAACAAGAATTTAGTAAAATACAATTACCAAGTAAATAACATAAAAATGGCAAACCCTATAAGGAGTATTTTTTGGTTATTCAAAACTATTATAATACATGTTATTACAGCTTTCTTGTGTTAATTATAGGTACCAGTGTTACATATTTAGACAACACACAGGTACTAGTGTGAAAAGAAACCACAAAACAAAATTAGATTCAGCTGATGGCTGTATCATGACAGAAGCTATATATGTGTTTTTGTGCATGTTCTGGGAGTTTTACAGAATTTATGCACAAAATAATATGTTACCTAACCGAGCAGAAGAGCATCGTGTCTGATCAAATAGTCATCAGAGTTGCATTTTTCTCAGTAAAAGTGCTTGTAGTCCATATAAGTGATCATCACATGGGATTGTCTAATGCAAAAATAAGTTTTTCCCAAACCGCTCTTAGGATGTCTAAGGCAACTTTTAGATGTGAATAACAAACATGAATTAGTTTACTGAGGCTGCTTTTCAGCAGAAAATGGAAAAGTTTTGTCGGAATGATGTCAGAAAACTTATTGCTTTGTAAAGCTAAAACTGAGTGGGTTTATTACAATTATTACATTATAAATTCATTCCTTAACATTTTTTTTATTCATTAGTCTTTAACCAGTATTTTTTTCTTATATATTTGTGCTGTATTTTGTTTATTTGGACATGACTGGTTATTTTAGTTAATTGCATGTTTCCAAACCCATTTTTGTTTAATTTATTCTGCTTGGCATGATTCAAATCTTGCAATGCATCAGAATGGCATGTTGCATTCCTTTTGAGTCTCTCCTCAGTGTGTTTGCGTTATTTCTCGTACACTTACACATAATTCAGCATTTACTTTTATACCAGAGATAACATCTTAACATTGGGCTGGCCCTAAGTGTATTGGTTAGTATTAATTTATCTTAATGGCATGGATCCTATTTTTCAGCATCTCAGAGCAGTTATTTTTTTCAGCCAGAGGAAGTATATGGCTACATCGGTTTCAATCTTCATGCGACACATGTAGCCAACAGCAAATACATGCTCTACTTTAGCATTGAAGAATCCAGGCTCTTGTCTCTTACCTTCTTGAGGATTGGTTGTAGTCCGGCTTATATATTTTTTCACTATTTTTTCTGAGAGACCTGCGCCTGGCGGGGTTGGGGTACTTGTGTCAGAGTTTTCTCTCCTTCAGATTGTGGACTTGTGAACAGTAAATTCAAACTTTGTGCAAGGCAGCTCTGATAAAAACCTTCTATGTATCAGATGAACTATACGCCACTGCTGACCTTACTGCGCAAAGAAATTATGCAATGGTCCTGATATTCCATATCTTGGCTAGCGAAAACACTTTACCCAAACTACTATACTTATTTCGGGCCCTACCCACTCTCAATCGCAAATCCTATATAGATGCTTTTCAATCGTTTGTATTCCGGTTTATACGGGACTTTAAAAGGGCTAGAATCAATAGACGCACGATGTATATGTGGTTTGAATGCACCAAACCTGTTTTTTTATTACGTAGCAACCAGGATATCACAATTGGAAGCATGGTCCCTCCCGGAAAGTACTCTCCCATGGGTCGACATTGAACGTAGCTTAGTGCCACACCATCAACTTCAACTGATTTTCTGGACAGATGTTTCAGCTATTCCGGATATTGCTTCATTTTCCATATAGCGGTCCTCCCGATATACCTTGAATCTCACGGGTGAAACTTCCCCATTGACCCCTCTGTTCTTCAACCCAGCATTCCCAGTGGGGTTGGTACTGCGGCAAAGTGGTGGATTGAGACGGGCCTCGTGTGTGCAGGTCTACTAGTACATCAGCATAAAGTGATGACATTTCATGCACTGCGAGACTCTAAACATATTCCCCCTACAGAATTATTTTGTTACCTCCAGATCAGGCATTTTCTGCTCTCCCTACTGAATAAAAACCATCTAGCTGACCTAATACTGTTTGAGAGAAGATTTCTGACTCGTAGACGTCTGAAACACGCAATTCCTACATATTACAACCATTTTCTAGCGATTAAATATGGTGACCCTCCTTCATATACTCAGCGCTGGGATAAGGACTTGAAGCGGGAATATCCGGCTGAAATTTGGGACAAAGAAGCGTTCACAGCACACACAATTACAGCTTGCACAGTTGTGAAAGAGAGACTTTACAAGGTCATAGCACATTGGTACCTTTCGCCACTACGGATATCCAATATGTCGACACAAGCTGCTTCAGGGGCTGTGGTTTGCCAGACACTTACCTGCACACAAATAAACTATGGGCAGGTTATTTTATTCCAATGTATAGGCACCTACACCCCGCAAAGTAATAAATATTAGACTTGTGCATTCGAACATGAAAACGAACACGAAGAGTGCGTTTTCGTGTTCGTTCCGAAGACACCCTGAAGAGAAGACAGCAGCAGTAAAACGTAGGCGAAGACGAAGACACACACCATGAAGCACTTCGTGATCGTCTTCGTCTTCGTCTACCACTCTCCCCGGTCCCTTCCCCTTCTAACTTACCTTGGCATCGCGGCAGTTCACGGAAGTGGAAATCCGCAGGTTCGCCGTCACGGGTTACAGGGCAGTGCGAATGAGCCAATTGGTCACCTACAATTGGTTGATGCCAGAGGAAGACCCTGCAGGTGACCAATAGGCTCACTCGCACGGCCTTTGTAACCCCTGACAGCGAACCTATGGATATCCGCTCCCATTAACCCCTTCGATGCTGCGTTAGATAACGGGAGCAGTTAAAGGGCCGTGCAAGCGACCAACAGAGTCGCTCGTACATACTTTTGAAACCCCAATGCTGCAACTTGCCAGGCAGATCCCACTGGTCTCCCTGTTCTATCAGTTAATAAGTCATAGAACAGGGAGACCAGTGGGATCTGCCGGACAAGTTACGGCATCAGGAGTTTAACAGTCTGTACGAGCGACCCTATTGGTCGCCAGCAGGGGGCTCGCCTGCCATCAACCAATGGCAGACGAGCCACCTGCTGACGACCAATAGAGTTGCTCATATGGACATTTAAATTCCTGGCGCCAGAGCTGCGTTAACCCCATATTAACCCCTTAACCGGAAAAAAAACTAAGAAAAACCGAACATGAAGAATGTAATACAAGATTTCGCCGAAGAAAGACAGGAACAGGCGAATATTCGCAGAATACGAAGATTTTTTTTTCCCGAAGACATGCACGAAGACGAACACGAAGAGCCCCCTGGTGCCCAAGTCTAATAAATATATGACTATATTGATATGTAGCAATTCAATCAATACAACTGTTCATTTAATTAGTTCCAGCTATACTGTCTGTATGATTTGTCATTTCAAAATTTCTATCAAGTCTTCTTACAAGAATCAAAAACTGTTAGTGTTTCCTTGATGTTTTTGTTGCCAATAAAAACAACTTGAGGCTCTCAAGTTTAATTCAGAAGTCATCTCCAATCAATTGTACATGTTGAAAAATTGTTCTTTGTAAACAAAACTATAATCTCCAATTTATTTTGGAATTCACAGGCACACGATTCGCACCACATCAATGTCATATCTTTGTGAAATTCTTTAGTATGCTGTTATTTTTTTAGGTATAAAGGAAGGATGTCTGACTATGGACACATTTACCTAGTATGTTGAGAGCACATCTGAATTTTTTTTAAAACCACCTGAAATAATTAATGAGAGATATGATATGTATTCATAACATAGAAAGAAGGCAATGATGTTATTAATATTGGCCAAACAAGAGCACAAACCATATTGTAAAGTTAATATTGTTACAAACAGATATCATAAAGCTGAAATTATTTCTCTTTCTACTTTAATCAACAGCAGATTGACTTGTTTGACTATACAGCCGTACAGCTATGAAAATGACCTTTTTGTATGTGTTTGAAAGTTACATAATTTTACCTATAACTTTAGTCATTCTGTTGGTTATGGTACTAATAAGAAAAAATGCATACATTGATGAAGGAATGTACAGTGTTTAAAGTTTTATGCATTTTAATGATCCTTATTCTAGCAATACTTTATGCAACCCATATTTAAAATTAGATGTTTAATCTAAACAAATATATTTTTCACTAAATTGTGAATTCATGGGGTGTGATGAAACATTTTGTCATTTATTCACTAAACAGTGAATTGGTGAGTTCAGTTGTTAAATACATGGTTACATTTGGGAGATTTCTTTACAAAATGTATACCATACTTTATTCTTACATGAAAAAATTGAAGAAGGAAACCCTTTATATTGTAATGCATTTATGGTAGACTACACAATAGGCCTGACCTTGAGTTGAACATTCCAACAGCACACTAAATCCAGAATAATATATCAAGTCATTTGACCCAACACCACTATGTTTTGTTGCAAACCATACTTTACCTGTCCCTCCACATATTGAGATTGTAGAAAGTGGGTATCCTCAGTGGTGATCTGTTGGTAAATCTTGCACATCTTGCTTCCTTGTTGGAAGAACATTGTAGGAAGTACAGGTGTCAATGTATCTGTAGGAGGTTGACAACATTAAAATGTTATTTACTGTCCATCTTTATATGTAACTAACATCTCCATTTGTATGATCTGTATTCGAGGATGTGTGACATCTCCATTTGTATGATCTGTATTCGAGGATGTGTGTCTAAAAAAACTTTGTGTACACAATTTTGGCCCAGCACAATGTAATGGCTGCTACACGCACAGAGCTGCCAAAGGTCATCTGGGAAACATCTTTCTGTCAGTGACTGTATAATGATCTAGTGATAATGGAATCAGTTCTATCAGCTCATCATCAGTCTGGATGGCGTAGGCACCCCCCTGTGATATTATACTATCAATACTACATTTACATTTTATTTAAGAGTTCCCACCACATCGATGTGCTGAGCTTATAGTGTTTGCAGGGCTTTTTTAACTTCAATATCTTTAATTATTTCCATGGCATAATGTTTGAGGTACGAACAAAAGATCATTGCAATGTTAATATGGAAGTCAATGGAAAGAAATATGTTATTTTAATAGTTTAAGTTTAGATGTGTCATAATCAGCATTAGGAGTGCTTTACCATATGCATATGCTTAGGACCCAAATAAATACTGAATTAATTATCCATCCATCATTTTTTAGTTGTATTGAAGTTATTGTTGTTTCTGTAAGTCAAATTGTTATGTTACATACAACTTGTTATGTCCTGTCCACCCATTGCATGCCCCCCAGCTGTCCAGATTTACGAGGGACAGTCCTGCTTTTGGGTTTCTGTCCCACTGCCCCGCCTTTCCTTTCCTCTGTCCTGCTTTACAGAGGAAGAATGAGGCAAGATCAATACTGGATCTTGGATTGGAAGCTTGTGTATGTGTGTGTATGTGTGTGTATGGACCGGTGTGTGCAAGAGCAGTATAGGTATTTGTTAGCTGGTGTGTAAAGGCAGTGTATGTGTATATAT
>VKOC01000003.1:16246512-16264456 GCA_009364415.1 Spea multiplicata | reverse complement strand
AATATCATTGTATTTACGCATGTATTTTTATAAAACTTCTAAAAGGCCTTTACTGCTCAAAAAAAAAAAACTTTCCTGCTTTTAAACCTTATTTTAATCAAAATTCTAAAAACTAATGTTTTTGTAAAGCAGTCATATTGGCATGTATGTTTTTTCAAGGAACTAAGCTCTGTGTGCAAAATTAGTGTTCGGATTGTGCTTTAAACACTAACATTCTCATAACATTAAGTATTTGTAAGCCAAATATGGTTTGTTTTATTAGGTGCATTATGTGTTTGATCGATGACCCAGTGATGACTGGCAGTAGCGGTCACATATATATATCCTTTTAGTATTAAAAACAGTTGATATCATAGTCGCCCCTTAAAAGAGTGCTACAGAATATAATGCAATGAATAATAAGAAATTTTACTTTTTTGCAGCTGTGGTACAGAGAGCCTTTGTTTCCACGTGGGAAGCAAGATAGGGGGCATGTTTGAAAAAAGGGGGGATTACCCACTCACAGGGTCAGGGGTAGCATCAAGTAGGCTTAAAAGTAGCAGGGAGCAGGCAAAACCTTAGCAGTAAGTGGGTAGAAACTGGGGCTCCTTCCACTCTTGGTAATCACCTCTACTTTCTGAGGACTCCAAGTGAATTGTGGAACATTTATGTTTGTCTGGTCAACTGTTTAAAAAGCACTACTTCTAATTACACTGGAGAAACACTTTCATTTCTAGTGCATACATTCATCTATGACACTTTCTTGGATTTTGTTAGGAAAACACCTTGTCTTGTTTGTAGTGACTGCTTTAACATCTTCCGCCTGCCTTTACTGGCTTTTAGTATAACCCATAGTTTGGGTCGTTGCTTTTGCTGTACCTTTTCATTTTACATTGTTCCAGTGCCCTGTTGTTGCACTTTCAGATCATTCAAGTTCCTTGTATCTCCTCTTGACAAAAGGATCATTCCAGTCCCCTGTCATTCCACTTTGAGATTGTTCGAGTGCCTACAACGGTGAGCTTATTATGCTTTAATGTGATTATGGGGTAGGAGGGAATTAAGGCTGGCACAATAATAATGACTTTGCATGTGAAGCATATTGAGATTTATATAAATACCAGCACATATTAAAAGAAATAAAAGTTTAAGTAACATGCCATCAGAGCCATATAGTGGCTTCATCAGTGGATCTATATGAATGGGCACTTTTGAAAGATTAAATTGCACATCATAATACATTTGTCTAGTATTTGTTATCAGATAAAAACCAGAATGTATATGCTATGCTGTCTTTCACCTGCCCCTACACTTTGCCCCATGTATGTATATAGCACAGCTGCAAATGTACATCTCAAAGATGTAGTACTGAACAAGTTGAACTGTGGAGCAGATACAATGTGATGAAACATAAATGCCCCCTCCCCACCTTTAGCCTCCTACCTTACCTTAAATCTTCTCACACCCTCATGCACTCTACTGCACAAAGGTCCTCAACCTCCGCTTTATTTCCCGATTCGGTTTACACCTCCTGCATCACGCACTTGTGCTTTAACTTTTTTTTGCCCATCTCGTCTCCATTATCAGAACACCTTATTCATCTCATTCCGTGCTGCAATGGGTTTTGCATGTTTTTTTTTCTGTATTCCTGCATGCTGTGCTTACACATGCGAGGTATACGCTATGTAAACACTTATTATGCATATTCTACTTATTTCTAATAGTTTCTTGTATCTGGTGCATTTTCAGATCACGTTTCATGCTGTGTGTCTGTGTTGATTAATGCGTTGGTAACAATAGGAATTGTCAGTATGTTTGTTGGATAATCAGTCATCTTCCTTGATTATGGATTATTCTGCTTTATTTATGGTGTATGTCCCTAAGGGTTCGTAGTAAATATATATTTCCAGTCCTCCAAGTTAAATTGTTTTATATCTGCTTCTCACAGAGGATTTATTTGTGTAGTTTGATGTCTGATTTCTGGCATAAGTACAATGCCATGCCTATTTGAATATAGCATCATAACTCAGATGAATATGTTGAATATCTTTTCCACGGAGAAATGAGACTGTATTAATACACATGTGCTAGTCAGTAACCTGGCAGATTTCAGGGTCTTAAGAATCCCCCCACAATGCCCTTTTACATAGCAAAAAAGACAGATGTAGCATGACACTTCTAGTTTACCAATTGCCAAGAAAGAGACAGTCTGCAGCCACAAACAGTTTGCATACTCTTTAATACACGTTCTTCATCAGCACAAACAAAAACTGCTGAAGATGCACCACCCCATCCACTTTCTGTAATCTTGGCTGCTAGGAGGAAAGTTACCCCATTACAATCACTGACTTGCTTTCTGCACATGCCTCTTGTTAGACCACTCGGAGTGCTCCTCAGAACCAGCACCTGAGCTCACTTTGGTTTTTTATTTCTTGTGCCCCGCTAGGCAGGTGAGGCTTTCCATGTCCAAGGCAAATAGACGATGGGTAATGAAAACAAATGTATAGAGAGTATTATGATGATTCTTTCCATACATTGAATGTAAAAATAGGTAAAATATAAGGTGACACTCGGCTATCATATGCATTAAAGTTCATATGATGGCTGGAATGTCCCTTTGATATAGATCTTCAGAAACTGCCAGTCTTGTATTTTAGGATACATAGCCAACTATAATTAGCAAATGATCGGTAGTTCTGATTCTGTGTAGAGAGTGTGTCACAACTATTCCTTTTTCTGAGTGCTGATTGCTTCTGGTGCCGTCTGCTTCTGACAAGAACTGTCTCTGACTACAGACATCTCATAGACAATACTACATGAAAGTTGAAGCTTTTTGACACAGTTCACCGAGCATCTTTCAGAATGTAGGACATCAGGATGAGACCTGAGCTTCCATTGTGTGAATACTTGAGAAAAGAAAGGTTAACAAGGGTCTAACCTTGAAAACACTGAAAGAGAATGGTATCACTTTGGATAGTGTCTTTTCCCTCCGACCCATTTGTCAAGTCATCTATATAATATCCATTAATCTCTTAGATGACCTTTCATTGAACCCACCATTATTTTATGACACCAATCATCATCACTAATCTTCTCCATTTTGTGTAATTTAAGAACTGTACCTATTTGCTTTAGGAATTGGTTAAGGGAAATCATCTTTGTTTCCATATCTAATACATACTGGAGATGCCCTTACACATACTTACTCACATGGGTGTAAACTCTTTAAATAAAATAGGATAAACTATTCAACTAATTACCCTGATATTCCTTTAAAATTTTAATACATAATATAAACTGTTACAGTTCGTATCATATCAAGTAAATGAAATGAAAAAATAGCGCCATGACCTGTGTTTGAAGGCACAGTTAGTTCTGTTGGGAATTTAAATACTATTCTTGATGTACAATGTGGTTTTTACATTTCCATTAGGTTCTCAACACAAGCTGGTGTTACTTTGACAGTAAATAGTAAATGTGCCATATCAACTGTATGTACTTAGAAACCTAAGGTTAAGGTGTCACGCATATAAAACTTTGTCCGTACTTAATGCCTTTTTTTTTTTTTAAAAATTGTTACAGAAAAGTACCGACCATACCTTGCATTTGCTTAAGATTTTCACATAACACTATATGTAGCAATTATTGGAAATCTAAACATTGTGAAATATTTTCATATTGTAGCCAGATATTTATGAGGTGTAATTTTATACTGCATAATGTAGGACTTCAATCCATGGGATTTGGGTAAATACCTTTGCCTCTTACATCATGGGAACAACATTTCCTGGATATCCATGTTATGGCTATTTTCTTTATTTTTCTAATTCTAGTAGTAAATCTGGCAAACTTTCATTTTAGAAACTTTTCTGATATTTTCTTTCTTCCTGCCTAAGGCTAGGCCAGAATTGTCTGAATCCATTTACCTTGTGATCCCTAACAGCTGTCAGATACAAATAAAAGTTAACATTTTGTTTGATTTAAAAGCCAGCCATACCAGGAAAAAAGCACGTGCAATGCATTATAGAAGTGTGACTATATGCATTATTATACATTTTTAAAAGATGTTTTCTTATACCCTTTTCCTCTGTGTCCCTGAAATGCTTACCAGTTACTTGTTTTAAATAATTTATATTAATTTAATGTTTTATATAGAGCAATGGTAATCCATAGCACTGTACAGTGGGTAGACGGAACATAACGAGTAGTATATTACATAACAATTATAATCATATGATAATGATAATCAATTTTTAATATGTATGTTGAAACACAATCATTAACTGAAACAGAAACTGTTGTTGGAACAACCAAACTCACTAACAAGGTGAGGTTGTGGAAGATAGTTTAATGTCAAAGATTAATGGAAGTTGTCCAGCAATGCCATCAGATCAACATTGACACCCATATACTGGCCAGAAAAGTCTGGTCACAAGTTGTTTTCCTGGAGACAAAAATCATACTTCTGACATGGAAGCAAGGCCAAGTTACTCAACTTTTTATAAAAACACGAGAACTGGGGTGCAGAAAATGGCAGCAGGTGCTCTGGATTGATGAAGGCAGTTTGTTTGCCAAAGGGCTGGAGACAGTTACAAGAATGAGTGTTCTACAGGCAACAGTGAAGCATAGTGGAGATTTCTTGTAAGCTTGGGGCTGCATTTCTGCAAATGGAGTTGCAAATTTGATTAGAATTAATTGTCTCATCAATGCTGAGAAGTACCAGCATATACTTATATATATGATGCCATTTCCATCAGAGGCATCTTTTGGTCCCAAATGTATTCTGCAGCATGACAACGACCTCGTACATACAGCCAAAGTCATTAAGAACTATCTTCAGTGTAAAGATAAACAATGACACCAGGGAGGGATGGTTTGGCCTCAATCTCAACATCATTGCTTTGCATTGTGTTAAATGATAAAAAGAAATTAACAACATTATTTTTGAAAGCATTCTTACTTTACTGTGGGTTTTTTTTTTCAAATGTCCTCTATCCGAACATCACTTTTTTTTAATACATAAAGATGATTGACTGTTTTAGTATGACAGGTGATCTAGTGTTGGTTACCAAGAATTGTTACTAGAACTGTGGTTGTCTATATAATTGATCCACAAACATTGAGTTTCCGATGAGCACTTGTAACGTATAACACTTATAATACTATACATTAAGACCCAACCGTAGTTCCCTGCATTAAAAAAGCCAAACTGGCCCTGTAAACGCATGGTTCAGTTGGTAAGGTGATGTAAGAAATCTTCCTGGTCAAACTATGCATCATGTAAGGCTAGCTCAGCCCTTCTTACAAGTGAAACTCACTGGGATTGGGATTTCTTAATGTATAGACAATTTAGATAGTCGAATCTAAAATTCCAAAATACTCTTTCCTAGTCCAAAGCTACACACCTAAAACCTCAGTCAACTGTGAAAGCGCCAAACGTTTCTCATAGCACTTGCCTTTGTATCAAAGTGATTATCGCATTTTATCAATTCAGTCCTTGTTCCAAGGATCTCAGTTTCATCTCCTGTCATACCATCAATGTTTATTCTGCTTGTAGAATTCATGGGTGGATATGCCTGTAATCTAAAAGGATGAACGTGTACTGAGGTTTTATATCCACAAGTGTGCTTTATGTATATGTATATAATAGAAATGTACATCTAAGTCAGTGTTTTGACATTTGCTCGAGATAAAGATGCTGATTTTTTGTATTATTCAGTAGCTCAGACTGCCACAGTTTTGTTACACACGAATCCCCAATTGTTAACAGTGTGGAATATATAAATATTTATTAACAGCATAGGTACAGTTAAGATCTCTTTAATGTCTATGTCACTGGGAATGCACAGATCTTACCTACACTTCAAATAATTGGTTATGATATCAGGATTTGTTTTTGTATGTTACAAAACATTGAATTTTAATAAATCTTATGTGGTTAAGTGAATACTATAAACACTCTGTTAATAGCTGCTTTAGAGACCACTTTATATATACCACTCTCTTTATTGGTTCACTTTTATTAGATAGAAAGATAAGACAACAGACAAGAATAAAATAACCAGTACCTAAATCTTTAGTAAGAATGTTGTAAATGTATTAAAAAAAATACATATCAGTGTAACCTTGTTGCAGTTACTGCAAACATAGAGGTTTTTATGTTCTTGTTTGTATGCAGTAACTATAAACAGTTTCAGCCCAATATTTCTTTGTAAATTGCTAGATTAAATGAGAAGTGTCTACGGCTGCAATCCCTATGCTGGCTGTTTGATATACTGTCTCCTCGATGGTACTGCTTAATGAATACTCCCTGAAGATCTAATTTCCCCATAATGTGGTAATTTAAATCAATTTCAATATATTACAGCGTAAAGCATTTTAGTTTACTGGCTTTTCATGACTTTACTGGCAATATGCAATATGGTTGTGTTGGATTAGCTTGCGCAGTTAGGTGTTGGTGGCTTGGTCAGCCACCGTCTTTGGGGGGTTTACTAAAATACATTCTACAATAAAAAAAAAAAATAGTATTAGATATATTTTTGGTGTCATAGGTCAGTTTAATGTCTTAATGTCCCATGCAGCCTCAGCAACGAAGAATGCTTATTAAAGTACTTTGTAAGTACTGTAATATGCATTCTTTACCTGTAGGAAAAAAATTAAATACATTAGAAAGAAACTGCCGCTCCAGATCTACAATTTATAATCTAGTCAGTGTTATAGGGCACCCATTGAGATAAGTGGTAGTGTTTTCTGCATAGACATGCCGGGGGGAGAGTCCGGTAACCCCAGTTCCAGGGGGCCTAATAAAGTATGTACAGTTGCCGAACACATCTTCTGTAAGATGGGGGTGCAAGGAAAGGGAGCCAATGCGTGATGGGGTTCTGGCAAATCCCACCATGCATTTGCAAGGGGACAGAAATGAAAATGTATGGGAGATAATCAGCCGCCATATACATTAAAGTGCAAATGATGGCTGGAGTGTCCCTTTTAATTGGATGTGTGTATAATAAGCGGGAATTGAAACAATGGTCACTCATGCAACCTTGTCATGTAGGGCCATCCAGGCAAAGGAAGTTCTGTACCGTGTACAAATCGAGTCGGAGCATGCCTAATACGGTTTGTGTCGCCATAAAGAATGATAATACACCTTATTTCATTACAATACCCTGCTAATGATGGTATTTGCATCCCCGGCATATCTGTGCATGATTGCCGGTAATAATCCTGTCATAATATGCGAGTGTCTCATTCCAATTGCAGCAATGAATTCAAAGATACATAGTACACATTTATTTCTGACTTTATAATGCTTCCTACTCATTAAATACTAAATGACTCATCCAGACATCTTAATACAGCGTAAAGTGACTGAGAGAACTAATAATTTTTCTCGCTTTTTTTCGAACCACACAAGCATGTTACTGATTTATAATTAATGCAAATTAAAGCTGTAAGCTATGTATTTCACATTAGGAAAAGGCTTTTGCTGTGGTTTATGACTGCAGCGACCTTGTGTGGTGTAAGCTCATTTGTTTCTATTTAATATTTTTAAGTACATATCTCTAGGATTGTTTATTACCATATGATAAATATAAGTGACAGTACTTTAAGAAGGCTTCCCTCTTTGTCATAAAGCTCAAGGGTACTGTCTTGTATCAAAATAAATGCGCCTCCTTATCTAATCTTTCACGCTGAGTTAATTGTTTAGGGAAATCCTATTTAATGTGGCCCTGTTGGAGTTTAATAAATTAGATTTTTAGTTTGTTCTATACCTTACATAGCGAAGCCCTAAATCGCATTGTATTTCTTACTGATAGGCTACAGTTCTGAGGCGAAATGATCCACTTCTGAATAAAGGCTCGACTTTCTTGTAAGCACCGAAGAAACAAAAAGTACAACTTTTTTGCCTTAAACATATTTTTTTTATGATTTTAACGTTTCAGCAATTTAAATGTCCTGTTTTTCAAAAAAAAAAAAAAAAAGAAAGAAATAGAATAATTTACTCACGCCAAATACAAAAAAAAAGGAAAGAGCCTCCCCAATAAGGTTTGAATAATAAGTTATTTTGCAATGAATATTAAAGCAATCTGTACCTTTTAAAATTCAAAGTTACTTCTTTCATTGAAGAGTATAGCCCAAGAGATGGCTGGCAGGTTCAGTCACTTTCTAATGCAAAAAGTACTTGATAAGGATTTTTTTTTTCACAGCGATTCCCTGATGCATCTAATATGTCAAAAATAATTAGGTTTTGGCAGATTTATCATTGCAGCACAAGCCTTTCCTTGAGTAGGGCCTGGATCATGTTAAGCCTTGTTTGTGTGCGACAGCATTATTATTCTTGTTAGTTGCCCACTTCCCCATCACTCTGTTGTGTTTGGAAATTTCCCACCTCAAGTTGTGTTCCTCACCAGTGTTTTTTGTTCATTTATTGACAGTTGGTAAAGATATTCATTAATTTAGAGTTAAAAACATGTATCATCATGTCTTGCTGAACTGCTGGGCTGAAGTTGATTAATAGCAAAGCCTTGCTGCAGGTTTCCCTCTTGAGAAGCGGCACACTGGCCCTGCATATTAATAAGAGAATGTGCTTTCTATTAACAAGATAAAAAAGCAGGTCTTCTCTTGCTTTAGGGACAAGAGCAATGTACGTTTGACTGTGTACATGTGTGTGTGTGTACATATATCACTGGCAATCACATTACATATGTATAGATATAGATATATATTCTTGGTAATTTGTGAGAGATAAATCTAAACTAGCTTATGTACCCATAATTAAAATGACTATAATGCCTCTCTTTTACATGGGACGCCCCTTAACCTACTTCTCTCCTCCACATATACACCCCTACATCTTTCGGTATCTCTCCTTAACACATTTCTTCCTCCTATACTGCCCATCTCTCCCATGTCTCCCCATACACTGCATAGGTTAAAGCAGTATGTTAAGATTTGGGATCTGTGGATCTCACGGACCTCTTAGGCTGATCTGGTATGAGTGGGGTGGTAGCCCCCTGGGCGGCTCGGGGAGGGGAATCTCTCCATCATATGTTTTGCTTTCCTTGGCACTTGATACACAGTGTCTCTTATTTGCGTCGGGCGTGTTATTAATGATTTTTTTTGGGTAGGCATCTGGTAAATGTTTCTTCAAGCTGTGATATGAATTTGGACCTTTACCACTGTGTCTTCTTAATTTCAAACTGAATTTATGCATGTTATCCCTAATAAACATTACATTAAAAAAATGTACCAGCAATTATTGAAGTTGTGACCATCTGTTTTGCTTTTCAGACATTCTATCCATGTCAAGGAAGAGCCAGTGATTGCTGATGACGAAGACTGCCCAATGTCCCTGGTCACAACAGCCAACCACAGTCCAGAATTGGAAGAAGACAGAGAACTTGAGGAAGAGCCATTATCTGAAGATCTGGAATAAAACCAACAAACAAAATAACAAAAAAGAGACTTGAGAGACCTCAAATGAAGGGACATAGCACTGACCTTCATAACCACTCCACAACCATGAATATCAACAGATTTTTACTGTGACTATTTATTACACATGGTTAATGGAGACAGTCCTGGAGGAACTTGTTAAACCAGCCCTTTGGGATTCAACACAACAGGCAAGATGCTTGTTGTCTTCTTTTTTAAGACAAAAACTGATTTTCTTGAAAAACAAAAACAAAAAACTGTTCTTTATATAATGGCTTGCCCATTTAAATGTATGGCACAAAAAGGGTTCATGAAATGACTAAATATGAGGATACATGTTCTATAGAAAGCAAACGGCCTCATATACTGCCAAAAATAGTGTTAGTTTCATCAATGTGAATCTCAAACATACAGTAGTATAATGTTAGAAACAATTGCTGGTCAAGTTTAACTTGTTGCCATTGTTTTTAATTTGCACAGAAGTAGAATCAGAAATATCACTGCTTGTCCTGGGCAAATTTAAAGAAACAAACAAGCACATTTATTTTATTTCATGCTTTTTGGGGTTTTTTTTATTTATTTTTTATGTTGGTGCCACCAACTGTAAATGACATAAGTTAGCTATTACATAACCACAGTAGTTAGACTGTTGCAACAATCTAAAAACCTTAGGCTTCCAGTCTGTGCTGTTAGTGTTAAGTTGTAAAGTGCAATCCTAAACTAACATTGTCTGTGCAAGCACCATAGAACCATTCGCATATCTGCATATACCTTACAACTGTACTCCTTACCTCCTTGTGATAAAGCTTTGTCTACCTGAAAACACAGTCAAAGGCTACAGCTGCAAACCAAAGCCAACTCTAACAATGGCCAATCGCTCCACAACAGAAGCAGCCACATGCTTTGGTCAGTCTTCTGTAACTTCAATTGGTACAAAGGAACCTTTTCGTGAACTACCTGCTGTTTTCTGATGACCTCTGGGATCTTTCGTTTAGCCCGATACAAAGAAACAAATAGGAAAATGTTAATTAAGTTCTAGTGTATTCCGAGGCCACAAGCCACTCAAAAACATCAGAGATTTGCTTTCACGTAAGACGAGGGTGAGAACAGTCTCTCCGGCGGAAGTTATAGTCGAAAGCAAAACAGTGAAGATCACCAACCAAAATAAATATGTGTACTTGATACAAATACAGATTGCATACTGTTATATATTGAAAACATTGTGGTTTTTATTTACTTACCATCCAACCAGTTGTTTTTCTATGGTGAATACACGTCGTTAGAATGTCTTGTACTGTATGGTCTTTATCTGTTGTGTACTATTTTTATAGTTATAATAAACAACAAAAAAGTAGGAACCAAACATAAACGGTCTAGTAAAGCCAAAAATTAATTTCATATTGATTTCAAGTGAGCTAAAGTGAGTTTTTACACTGAAAGCAAAGATATAGCAATTTTAGACCATGGTATTTATTTTCAATCAAACCAAAGTTACATATAATTCTGCCTCTGCTTATACGGGATATTAACACTAACAATACCCTCCCTTTTGAAGACTTGCACAGACCAAATTGTTGGGATGCTGGTTTTCAAAAACAACTCCTAACTCCCAAAAATGTTACAATTCCCTCTTATTGAAAATAACATAGTCAGATGTTTTGCTGAAACCTAGAATCTTTACGTGTTGCTTTTCATGTGCTGTGCCAAGTCTTGATGATATTTTTACCCCAACCAAGGGACCTCACAACCTAATTATGGTTATTGCTTTACAAACAGTTTTTGACAGAAGGTGGCTGCTAGAGCTTTAAACATATACCAGTTCCACGAGATTGGACTGGTTCTTGCAAACTAAGCTCATCATTTATTTTTTTGCTAGAGTCAGCGAAAAAATACTAAAAATGATACACACACAGTCATCTATCATGCCAAATAGAAGGACACAATGGCTTTCAAAAGGGTTTTCCCACTAACCCAAAAGGCTTTCTGAAAGCTTCTACCTCTGCAGAAAAAAAACTAGAAACAAACAAAAAAAAAATAACATCAGATAACGTTAATTGTCAGAACGTCACAATAACTGCTACTTTTCAAGCTGTTTGCCTTCTGGTTATGATCAACGGAAAGTTAAGACAACTAGTATCTAAACATGTCACATTACTACGGATTGTCCTAGATAGTAAAAGAATGAGAATAACCAGAAAGGGGCAATCACTCTTCACATGTGTCCACCTAGGTAGATTTAAAGTCAATCTGGTAATTATACACCATCAAGAAAGTGGCCAAAGACTACAATGCTAAAGTATGCATACCTCAGTTATCAAAACTTTGAAAGGAAGTCTCAGCCACATAATGCATATACCTGTAGAGTTTTGCATGGGTTTTGTATAAATACAATTAAAAATAGCTGCTTGCACATTATACCGGAAAAACCTCCAAAACTGCAGTTGCTTTGAAATTAGATGTTAGGTTTTTTGGGGTTTTCTGAGATGCTCGGTCTGTATTTTGATAATTGTGCATATTCTGTAAAAATGTTGGTGGACCCATAAATGACCAGACTTTTTTTCTAAGGAAACTGTTGCTTTAATGCATTTCATGACTTTTTACTCTTATTATCATTGCTTGCTAGTAATAGCAAAAAAAACCTGCTTTTTTTTCCCCCCCGCTCTGCTTTGCGTAGCTGTTGTAAGGCTTTGAACTAATGTATGTATTTATTGCTTGATCTTCTGTGCATATCTTATAAAGCATAATGTCTGACAATTTAATCGGCTCATGTATTCTTGCTTCTATCATACGCTGATGATGGGGAACCATTATATTTTGTATACAGCCAATTTTAACTGTAGCACAAACATCTGTTTATGTATTGGTGGTATATACCTGTTTATTTATGTTTTTTGAGGTAAAAACAATTTTTTGATACTTTTTATTTTTCATTACGGTGTACTGTGTTCATACCTTGAATTCTCTGACGTTAGAAGTCATGGTTGAATTGTAACAGCTGTTATTTGTTCTGTATTCATGGCTTTCACTGCTGAATAAAATAAATGGACCAAACCTAGGAATTGAAAGAAAAAACTGTCTACCTCTAACACCAGGGAGTTACCAGAATTTTATTTTACATAGTTTTGTCTTTAAAAAAAAAAATACACACACACAACCGCTTAAACCAAATTGGTTTATAGCTTGCATTATATATAGTTACATTCATGATACAGTTCTACTGTTAGAGAATCAAATTTTCATGTGACTGTTACTTTTAGACATTGGGTAGAATTACCTCTAACTGGGTTTTCAGAGACGAGGGAAGCTACCGTAATCATTCTACAACCACAGCTATTGAACTTCTCACTCATAATTTGTTATTGAGGGAATCAGGAGCACAGGTAGAACTAAAACCTACTGAACCACTTAAAAGCAAACTATTTTAAAATATATTGACATTGTTCACGATCACTTGAAGCTGTTACAAATTCATTCACGTTGCTATCCATACTTCAGTTGTGACATGCTAAAGTGTGAAAGTTAGTATTTGCTTTTTAGAAGAAAAAAAACAAAACTAAAATGAAAAAAAAAGAGAAAAAATCCTGGGTTTCTTGTATGATGTAGCTACGATAAAATGTATCACTCTT
The DNA here is from genome assembly GCA_009364415.1 of Spea multiplicata. Classification (NCBI taxonomy): domain Eukaryota; kingdom Metazoa; phylum Chordata; class Amphibia; order Anura; family Pelobatidae; genus Spea; species Spea multiplicata. Next base: position 16,251,419 of record VKOC01000003.1, on the reverse strand, counting down.
TTGCATTGTTGGTATATTTGTTCAAATAATTAGAAAATTTCATCAATGAAAACTGATTCAGTTAAAAAGGATGTACATTTTTACTATATGTATAAACAATATTTCTGAACTGTTGGATGTAAACATGTATATGAAACCATTTCATTCATTTGCCTACATTTCTGGAATAAAATAAAATATCTAAAACCTTTCACTGTTAATATATTTGAATTCTTCTGCTACCTGTTTCTTTGTTAAGCAAATTTTGTCACCCATTATGTGCCACTGATAATACACTATCAATCAAGTCATTGCTGATTGATAGTGCTTTAGACAACATTGCTGTTGATTACAACACATCTTGACAGGATTTGCTGAACCTTGTAGCGAACCTTAATGTATTCCAAACACTGAAAACGGATCAGTTCTGTAGTTTCAAGCTGCTACACATAGAGGTAGGTAACATTATTCAGACCAACAGTTGAGATATGTGTTGTGTATCGGGACAAGCTGGCTTATTTTGATCTCAGGGTAATGATGCAGGATAGTCTAATTCTCCATTAATATGGTGGCTCAAAAGTATATACCATAAACGAAATCCCCCAAATGTATGCACTCTGTCAAACCCATACCAAAAGAGGATGTCACGACACCCTATAAGAAATGTTATTGTGCTAATGGTGCAGAAAGCCCAATTATGGTTAACAGATATACAGTATATGCACCTATAATGGATCTAACCAAACATTAAATCTTGATGGCACCTGTCTGGGAGTTCTTATATAAATTAACACACTCCTAATGTAAACTAATCACGTCTTTTCATCTGTTGTTTCATTGTAAATCTTAAATTATAACACAATTCTTCTTAAATTCTTCTTAAAGCATAATGTTAGTACCCAACATACAACATTACTTATATGTGATGTGTAATCAGCAGACATTGGTCAGACAAAATTTACATTTCGGAGCCACTTGCACTCTATTGATGTATCCCAAGCTCCCACATAACTGAGTTATAATGTGTTTTCCTGTAAGTAACCCTCAAATAGAGTACCATGTGCTCAGATATTTGTCCATAGAACATATACATGGAGTAATTTGCATGTTTACAACCCTCAGGACTACTGCCTGCAGCAATCATTACTGTAAACTTAAGTGATTGCCAGTTTCCAATAGAGCAAAATTAATATTTCTATTAGCTTCCTTAATCTAGTGCTGTTTTTTATTATTTGGTACACTAATTTTTGCAAACATTTTATTACATGCTTATTGTATTGGTTGTTCTTCATTCTATTATCCTATGGTGCAAACATGCCTTTGAGAGGGGATTTTAGCATATTTCTTGTCTTTCTATAAAGGGATTTCTATTGTTAAGCGTCCGGAAAAATACAAAAAAGAGAAACACACCTTAAAAGGCATTCAGATTCTGGGTTGCTTCTGAAATGACCAACATGCATATACAACAAAGCAACAGGTTGGCGCACACTCAGTAACTACTTCTTAAGGCATAAATATTGGGGATTTTGCCATTTCAGAATTCCAATATTGTGCAAGGGAACAAGAACATACTTGATCCATAGTCTTCATTTATAGTTGGACTAAGTATTTGTGAACAATTCTAATGCCCTTAGGTACTAATTTAGCAATTCCAAGGTGAAGCATAGGAAGGTTCATTGTTGCCATCACAAAGAACAAAGGTGTTTTCCAAAAGAGCTCCCACTATTTTTGAGGGAATATTGGATTGCACAATAAATTAGTGGCTTATGAGTAGCACATGTAATACCATGGTAAGTAATATTTTGTAGATGTCATTCAATCATTTGAGAAATCCACTAAAATCATGGTTTCTGAAAAAAGTGTTAAAAAATACCTGAAGTTGACAAAAGTGAATTATGCAGTAATTTGTTCATGTAGGTTAATGTGTCCAATATGGTTGCTCCGCTAACTACATGCACAGCTCAGTCTTTGCACCCTAGTTAAAATCAAACAACTGTGATCCAAAAGCCCCTTTGTTCTTATATCCCACCATCGTTCCAACATGATAAAAGCAGGCGCAGTTGACAGGAAAAGCTGTAAATATTATATTTTGGGGACGGCTTGGCTTTTATTGCAAAATCACAAGTCCATCTACTCAATCCCTCAAAAAGTTGCTTTAAATACTTCACATGCCACTTCTCACAATGTAGTAATATAAAAATAAGTTCCAGGCTGATTCATCACTCTGTCATCACGCCAAATGCCATGAAAGTCAAAAGGTGTCACAAAATAATATCACACCAGACAGATGATGATGTTCAATGATGATGTTCATCCTTATTTAGTTAACCACTGTCTTGCCTGTAAATGTGAGGCTAGGTGTTTAGAAAAGTTTGCTTTATTATGTTCAAAACGTTCCTTTTAGGTCTCAACTGTTGTTGGTTTATTGCATTTTTTATATGACCCAAGCACTTAGTTGACTTGACAAAATCTTTACATATTTTTAACATTTTGATAATTTAAAAATGTATTTTACTACATGTAAAATAATGCATGTATTCAAAAGATATTAGAGTTGGAAAATGAGCCGTCTCTCTCATCTTCCTCCTCCTCCCCTTTGATACTTCTATATCAGTAAGAGGTGCGGCAACAATCACATGTTTCAGGTAACATTGAAGAGTTGCACTACTTCCATTGATTTCATTGTGTGCTGAGCTCCTGTCGACTTCAATGGGAGGACTACGGGGTATGTTACTTTCCACAAAGCCAAAATACAACATTTGCATTTTAGATTAATCTTACACGTAGACAATGAGTAAAGGTGTCTGAACTTTGTTTCCCCTAGGATCATATATGATGATTCCTCCCCTACCATTACATGAGTAAGGTTAAAGAAGAGACAGAGAACTTTGGTACAGGAAACTGAGACACAGATCTCCGTGAGGTTAACGTTTAAACTGAATATCTCCAAAACAATTGCACAAGCTATAGGAAGTTTTAATTAAAAAAAAAACAAAAGCTATAAAAGCTGTGACAGCCGTTCACCTTTAAGTGATGATGCCAAGTAAAATTACCCATATTTGCCTCATAATGGAACAAAGTGAAACATATTTTACACTCTAAGAACTAAGCTAGTTTTATGGATCTTAAGACGCAGTGAATCAGTTAAGCAGGTAATACCAACAACAGATAAAGGAATAGAAGTGTGAATAAAAATATGTGCCTGATGATATGTAACTGGAAAGTGTGCATTTAATAAAATTGAAGCCATTTGCTATCATTTTATGTTCAATAATGCATCGCATATTGTTTTCTAACTGCAAGTAAATCATCGTAGGCCATCAAGCATGTATTACAACATGACATTAGGTGCAATAGCTTATTTAAATCGACATTACAGAGCTATTTTGTGTGCTGCTGTACACAACTCATTATCCATTTCCTTTAAATCAAGTAGGCCATTAGTACTACTTGCATGGAGGTTTAGGTTTCAAATTAATTTACTTCCAGTTTATAAGCAAGTGTTAGACAGAATGAAATCTGGATATAAGCAAAACAGTGTTTGAGTAAAATAAAACAATATGTAAAAGTGTTACAGAAGTCATTGCAGTTAGTATAATAGTTCTTTACAATTAGAATGTGTTAACCTAACCATAGATTAGTTAACTTATTAATTCATTATGTTCCCGATTATGTTGATCCATGTAATTAAAAATAACTTTCAGATATTTCATTCTGAACTATAATACATTTATTTACCTGTTAAATTTTATAAGAATAACTGAACCTGTGAATGATGTAAACACGATAATACATCTACTGCCACACAAGTAATGTTTTTTTGTCAAGACCTATTACAAAAAAAACCCACTTTCTTAACATTGGCTCATCAGTGTACTGCAGGGTGTATGATATTCCACCCATGTCCATCCAGTCATCCATTGATGCATGGTTGGTGACCACATTTTGTGGGTGGCAGCATGGCAAAACAAGGCTCACTCCCTATGGAACACCCAATCTACAACCAATTTTCCACAGAGCCAATGCCATATTCAGGATGTTGTGCTTGCAAAGCTGCCATCAGCCAAATGAGCAGGACTCTAGCCAGGATAGTTGACAGCCAGGATAACTGTTTATCCAGCACCATCCATTCAAATTTAGGAAGTTACTCTTGTGTTCACTTTGCTAACAAATGCATGTCCAGGAATGCTACAACTTACCGGTTTTGCTAAGAGGAGGATTTCATTGCAATCCTGAGAAACTGTGGTTATATGAAGGAAAATGTATATTTACATCACCTAGAATTTTCCAGCCCTAACAGAATGAATTAAACATTATACATCTTCAGCTTAGCCCTGTTACTGGACAAAATTTCTAGTATTGGCCTTTCATAAATAATGGTGAAGTGAGTGATTTCGAATCGCAAAATCTCCCTTTAGTAAATAAACCCAATTGATAATAATAGAAATGGCTATTTCTTTTGCAACATACTTTTTACCAGCCTTTACTGATTATATAAAATCACGTATATCTTATTATAATTTGGTTCTGCACACCCCAACTGTTTGTTTTTATGTCCAAATGACAACAGCTTTGTTTATTTTGATGTATTCCTTTTATTATTTGTTTTAACTGCTCTATGAGCTAATGATCGGCTATAGGTCTTCTTTAAACTGACTAAGAATTATATATTAGTATATATATAATGCAAAAAATATTTAAAATACCACCTTTAGGTGACAGTAATAACATATTAAAGGTGCAATAATGAATGATAAAAGTAGAAGGGGGCACAGGGTTGGATTACGATATGGCTATTGGAACTGAAGCTCTAGGCCTATGTCTCTTGAATAGGACTATTTACCTATGTCAAGTGCATTGTGCACCCCTGCCTCTTTAAGTACCCATATTCCAGGTAATTGATTAAGGAAGGCGATTGAGGAGCAGCA
>VKOC01000003.1:16233411-16246412 GCA_009364415.1 Spea multiplicata | reverse complement strand
AGAAAAGAAATGCTGATGCTCGGTGCGATCCTCTGGTACTGAAAGGGTGAAAGATTAAGCATTAAAAGAACTGCAGCTACCATATGAAATGAAATATGGAAAAACATATGGTTTACTAAGGTGGCAACTGTTGTAAGAAAAATATCCAATGATTTAATCAGCAGTTATTTTTTTCCATTTTTTTACACCTTTTATTTCCTTTCATTTCAACGGAATCTATAATTTTAGCTTGAACCCTTCAATCTTTGATGTAAGCCTATGCTATGCATCCACCACTCTTTTAGAGATAGATTCCCAATGACATATGCTGTAACAAAGAACATTTAATGCACGATTATGTCACTAATATGGCACATTTGGGAATATTAAAGTGAAACCTAATTTGTTATGCTCCATGTACTGATTTCTGTTGTTATTTAAAAAAATAAAATAAATGCAACAGTTGAACAACATAAACAAAAAATGTAAAACGTAGCAGTAAAATTTGAAATATGTATGTCAATGAATTTAATTTCGAAACAATTGCAAGCATATTTTTCTTCATGCCATGCAAGTGAAATCTTCATTATCTCACTCGACTAAGTACGTCTCGGCACTTCCTCAAGTCAGGGGCATGTTAACCATATTACATATAATTTTTAAATGTGAATTTGAATTAAAATGAGATTCTTAAACCACAAAATGTGTGCGTCTTAAACATAAGGATATTACTGCTGATTACAGAACAGTCGTTTGCATATATTGTGCCCTTCTTATTTGATAATCATCCTTTTTTAATGCATGCTGCACGGCATTTGATAATATGAATTAATACGCATCGCTCTGGTAACATATCTATTCCCGCATACTAGAGATAAATGCACTAATGCTCAAAGATTACACACCATAAAGGTGCAGAAGAAAAATAAAATGTGCTATTTCAACTGAAAAAGGGGGATCAGACTATACTTTCATCATATCAACATATGGGTGTATTTTATATATATATATAAATACATACACACATATACATACACACACATTATATATCTATATATCTATATTATATATATATAAACATATACATTTTGATGTGCATGTGTGCTTAATTTTAAGTACAGAAGACAAAGAAAACTCAAATAAACGGGGCCCGTATGCACAAAGGTGGGTAGAACATGTTTATATTTTAGTAGTACATGCTTGTCATATATTTAGAGGACAGAAAAAAAAATGTTTGCATTTAACTGCTCAAGTGTTCATATTCAATTTATCTATACGGCTTTCATTAGAATAGAGAGACTGTAGGGTATAATAATAGTCAGTGAGGTTTTGTCTTGATTGAATTTTTCAGAGGAACACAAAAGAACCTTGCCATTAAAATAGTCCTTTATTCTCCCGCACGAAGGCGAAAGGTTTTTAAAGTGTTGTGATGTTCAGTAATGAGCCTCTATCTAAAATATCATTGGTGACAAACTCACAAAGCACTTTTCGAGGACACATAGTTATGAAATGCCAGAGCTGCCACTTTCTTTCCTGTAATTATAGGCTAGCTTGCAGCCCTTCAATGATCATTTATAGAACAGCCTCCAGTGGATTACCGAGAACTCGAAAAACACATACATACCTCTGCCACATCTCCCTTCTACGTTCCTTGCTATTGTTTACCAGTGATATGTAAAATAATAGAGCCTATTCACTCCTCTACTTAATTATGCCAATCAAAGTGCAGAAATGGCGCAGGGCACAAATGAAATGCAGGCAGATTAAATAAATAGGTCTGGCAATGATGTGAAATTATACATTTATATACTTAAGATTAGTTCATGTCAAAAGTAGTCTCTTTTAAGTCTTTATACGCTGCCCAGGTACTGCACCTTGCTCTTAACAATTCTCTATGATTTATACACGGTGAAGAAAAAAAAAATAATATTGAAAAATGAGGATTTTCGGAAGTTTTTTTTCTGAGTCGGAATCTAATTGCTGCTTCAAAATGCATATGCAAAGGGACATTTTCATTAATCATTTAATCATGTACCTTGCTGGAAGTTGGAACTAATGTTGCAAATACCCTTTTCATATGAATGCACTATAATGCTATTGTATGCATTTGATATATTGCATATGTCATGAATTATAGCTGCTTCAAAGAGACTAAATGGGTTGTTATCCTTCAAGATGCTTATTACAAAACCTTTTTTTTCATCCCCCCCCCCCTTATTGCTAGTTCTATTTCACAGCTTTCCACAAGCCACCGATAACACACACACTCTCGTAATGGCAAAGGTCTGTAAATTACCCACGCACACGCTAACACCATTTCTCACAGACCTGCTCTTCTGCTGCTGGTCTGCTAACAAGACGATTACACACAAATTACTGAACGTCTATGAAATATTTAAATGCATTCTACTTTACTATGCATTAATAAGAGCAAAGAAAGCTATGGAATTCTGGCGAGATCCACTCCCTAATGTCCCCTAATGAGCCTCTTACTGTGACTGCAGTTCAAACAGAAAGGTGAAAGGGAAAAAAAAATGCAAAAGGGGTGCATTCTGAAAGGCAGCAAGAACAAACATTGTTCGAGACGCTTCTAATTTATGGGTCACTTTATGGGTATATTGATTTTTGTTTTCAAAATGGAATAAATGATGTGGTTGACTGGTATTCTTAAAAAAAAACCCCAAAACTGCATGAGTCTGTGCTAGGACTTAGCCTCATATATACACACAGCGTGTAAATGCGAAGCGTTTTCTTTCAGCAGATAATATAATAAAAAAGGCAGACGTAACAGGACATCGCGGAGTCCCTGGACTGTACAGTCGCTTACTTGATGAAAACACCTTCGAAAATGCGTTTGCCTGTTTTCATCAGTAGAAATCAAAATTCATTGTAGCTGATGTAATTTAAAGCTAAAGAAGAATGACACCAGATTATAGGGACGTCCACAGAGGTTTATCAAAACGGGTTTCACGCAGGCTGAGAGCGCAGAGCATGCCTTCCTTGTCTCTAGACTGAAAGCTCTTGTGCCTTTCTTGATCATGTGTCTAATTGGGATTAAGGGATTTTTTATGTTTACGTAATCTGCAATAATAGGTAGCACTTTGAATTTGATGTTCTAGAGCACCTGCTGCATTGGAACATACAGTTATACATTTTCGGGATTAAATCAATGACATTCTTAACAAAGTCAAAAGACAATATACTTGATGAATGTTCTCTGCCTGTGTTGTATATCATTGATTTAACTGTAGCTGGGTCATGTTTCATTATCTTCAATAACTATTAACTAGGCTATTTTCCCTTTAATTATTAAAAGCCCCTTCGACAAATCCCTTGCTCTGAAAGAGTTAGCCGTGTTTGCCTTTTTGCTAATAACAATAGCAGAACAGCTAACGTGCCATCGTTGAATTATTCTTCTACCATCATTGGTGTTTGTAGTCTTTTCTATAGCATTCTTATATTACGCAACATGGACCACCGCTTGGGTTTCTTAAAGAGTGTTATTGACTTCTATGTTCAGTAAAGGAGCAAACAAAACGATAATTTCTTCTGAAAAATCATTAAAAGCCTGCAAAATCTTCTTTTGAGATTATACAAATGTGAGCTTTCCTAGAAGCAACAAACTGTTTAACCCCTGAAGTGCAAGGGGTGAGCCAGTGATCAATGGTAATGCCCTGCTTCACTCTATGTGGGCACCTTAAGGGTTAAAGGTAGACTCAGGAGACTTTGAATGTTAAACACCGTTCCACACTAACCTGCAATAGAGTAGTAAATGGAGCTGCTACTTTAAGTGATTTAAACGGCTTGTTTAAGTGATGTAAATGGCCTCTTTACCTTCTCCGCTGCAGCAATGGGACCATTCATCATGTTAGGGAAGTGTAAGAAGCTAAAGAAGGCCAGCTTGCTGGGGATGCAGTTTGTATCCTTTTGTGTACTAAGAGTGTTACTGAAACATTTTCTTTTCATGTGCAGTAGTTCATCCACCGTTCAATTATGCTGCTCCATACCACTCAAGGAAACAATGCAGGGAAGACATGCAATCTTGATGTGAGTTATGACTGCTGGCTAATTTGAATGATGAGACATTTTCTGCAGTTCTTACAGTCAGATTAAGTCTTGGATAAAATTATGTCAACTTGGGTTTATTACTAAATGTAATATTTGCGTTATTGATTATTTAATCGATATTTATAAAACACCTGATTAGACTACAACTTTTTTTGTCACTACCTATTCCATTTGGATTTATATATATAAAAAAAGAATTCTGGTGCAAAGCATTAAAAGTGATACTATGACCATAACAACCAATGGAACGTTCTTAATGACACTTGACATGAATTCATATAGAAGAACTGCTACATTGTCTGTCTCAAAATCATGATTTTCCATCTTTTATTCTCCTAACTTAATCTGGAATGGTACTCGTGAACCTTTCAGGTGACAGTTTTGGCATACCAGTGTCTTTTAAACCGCACAATTTTAAGAAATCTGGCTAAGTACACCACTAATATAATAAAAAAGAAAGTAAACTGCATTTAAACCAAAAGTTGGATCTGTATGTAATTAAAGTTATTTATTTTGGCACCTAATCTTACTAGTAAACTAGTATAAGTTTATTATCTCACATTTCTCCCTAATTAAGAAAACCTGGTTTGGAAACGATTAATGTCTGGAAAGGCAAGCCTTCCTCTGGTGACACTTAAGAATGAAGTGTTTACCCAAAACTACGTAGTCACAAGGGTTACTACTGAACTGATACTTCACAGTAAATAAATAATACTAATAATACTAATAACGGCAGGCTTCCTATGGAAGAGAGAAGCGCATAGTTTTGTTCCAGCACTCACAAGCCAAGTAACCTAATGACTTTCTTGGAATCAATCATACATTTAGGGAATTAACTACAGAAGCCTTCACAGACCAGCCAGGTGACCCCACCAGATGACAAAACCAACAGCTGAGATGTTGAATTTATGGAAAATCCACATGAGACAAGAACAATGGAGACTGACATTGACCTTAAATCTTGAGACAAAATGAAGCATCAGATTCTTTTTAAGACTTTAGTAAAGTATAGAAGGACTTGGTGTAAAATAGGTATCCTTAAAGGATGTATAAATCAGATTTTTTAAGTAGAAATAAACTAGAAAGCAATGCACGCCAAGAAACTACTGCACAAATAGATGTCTGGTATAGTTGGAGGACTGGTCCATACTTTGGAGGAACTCACACATGCCAACAAAAATGTCAGTAGCAAAAATAGAAAGATGCTGAAGATTTCTGTGAAATGTGAATAATAACCCTTTCCTTCTAGATGGATTCTTGAGGGTACCAAAAGCACAGCTGCCCTACACCAGTTCCAACATACACTACATGATTCATTATAGAAAAAAAAATCTGAGCTTCTCAAGAAAGTGATGAAAAATATGTCTGACAGAGACAATAGAATCTTTCCTTAAATTCTGCCTTTCTTTTTAACTGAAATCAGAGACTGATACATGCTCATGACAATTGGTATTGGTCACCAGAGAGAGAAAATGTGTGTCACTGTCCTCTGTGATCCAACAGACTCATTTGTCTGTGAAATACTGCACATGAGGATATCCATTGCCACACGCTATATATTAATATGTCTCTTTACATTATATACACATCTTGTTTTAATCCCAAATGTAAAAAAAGTTTCCCTTTTTGTCGTACTTCACAGTTTCCGACTCTTTGTCCTCTGCAAATGAAACGACTCACGAGACAAACAAATGCTGATTTTTTAAAACACACTCAACAACATATAAAGAGCGCAACCCGCTATACTCTGGTGCGGTTATTATATCCATTTCTTACATTCTCTACTTTAGGTGTCTCTGCCCTATACACTACAGAAAGTCTACCATTTGTAAACACATCTTTTTGATGTTTCTGCCAACATCCTGGCAACAAAGCAGTGCCATTTCAAATAAGCTAATTAACTTAATTGTTGATGAAGCATGAAACAGTTCATTCACCCTGTTAACCGCACCATGACAACACAAGATCTTCAGCCTGTGAATTTACTCATCTATGAAAAACAAACAAAAAAAAATCTGGCAGTTCATTTATATGTGTTTATTCCAATGTTTTTTTTGTCTTTTATCCACAAACACAAGACTATTTCAGAACCAAAATACAACAAGAGAATCATGACGGTAATAAAAGTAATGTGCCCTTATTATAATAAAGCAACATTTTGGTAATCTAATTCATTGCACAAGCTTAAAACAATTGACCAGAGCATCTTACATGGGCATTAAAAGATGCAAATGCAATTAGTTAAGCCTTTTTACAGGTCACAATGGGAATATGTTACAATAAATGACTTGGCACCAGACCTTTGGGCCTAGGATACAACTCGTTCATTCCTATATCAGGTACAGATTGCGGAAAATGGGCAACCTTGGCCCAGCAATTCTGTTTCGGTTGTGAAGAGCTCCTGCCTGTATGAGATCAGACACCTCTTAAATAACATCTTGCCCTGGGCTGATACCTTTACATTTTAAACTGGGTACAGTCAGAACATTAGTAGGCCTTGCTCATGTAATGTATATGCAGAAATAGGGTGACAGGGAAGCTGATTTAAGGTCACTTAGCCATCTTTAAAAAACATTTGCAATTGAAATCTCGAATCATCTTGGAAATACAAAGTACAAACAACAACACCAGTACCAAACCATACATGCTTGCTAGGTAACCACTACAATTTCAAAATATGAATGTAGAAAACCTACTTTAAAAACTGTCCAAAGTCTTCACAAATGCTTTCGCAGCCTGGCCACTTACAGACGCCATGGCCATAAAGGGTATGCGAAGCCCCAGTATCTTCATGTGACGAGCTGAAGGAAGAAGAACATAGCATCAGATTAATCCGAAAAAAGCCATAATCGTTGGCGGCTGCTAGCGCCTGTCAGGTTACGATCACTGACAAACAGGTCAAAACAGGTCAATTCAGCGCAGAGCAGTCAGAAAAATTTAATCGTTCTATTGAATAGTTCAACTGCCAAGGCAGGATGATGTTCCAATTAGAGAAGAACTAGAGCCAAAGATGGCTTCTAATAAAGGATGAAAAAATGACTACAAAACATTGTATGGTAATTTTGACATATGACCCCGCTACAGCATTAGTCTACAACTTTACATAAAAATATAAAACCAAATAAAATCACAGGACAATCCAGGGTCTGGATAGAATTAAAAAAAAGCAAACATAGGTTAGAAACAAAGAAATATACAAAAATTTTAATATTTGCAAACTTTTAATAGTTTGTGTTTCTGTGTAAACACCGTTTATTGACAAGGCATAATATAAGAAGGCAATATCGAGGTCAGAACAATCAAGTATGACGAGCGTTACAGAGCAAGTCAGGAGCGGCCGAGGAAATACAAACTGCTGGGAGGAAAGACATGCAGTAGAAACCCGGTTTGACAAAAACAATCATAGAGAAGACCGAGTGGGTCCACCAGGAACATGTGTGTAAGTGCAGTAGTAAGCCGACAAAATCACGGTGTGTCATACAGTAGCAGTACCTGTAATGTGGCGACTGATGTGTCTGACAATGGAATCGCCAATAAACAATGTAAAAAGAAAAATACGAAATAAAACCATAAAAATGAACAGAAACGTGCTCCAAGGGTAATGCATTAAGCTACACATGATAATTGAGCCACCGGAGATGCACAGGGGCTGGAAGTTAGAGTAATCAGGATCCCCCAGTTGACCAAAGTCTCCCCACCAACCGAACAGGAGCAGAACGTGACCATCACGAGAGATACAAATCAAGCAGTCGGGGAGAGGAGACAAAAGTGGCCCACGGTAGCCACTTGAGACCGTTGGTGTATTCACGACCATGGGCAGAAGCCACCAGATCCTCCATATGGGAGATAATATTGACACGGGCAACCCAAGCTGAAACCGGGGGAGGACCCGGTACTTTCCAGAAACGGGGTATAATGGCTTTGGCTGCATGGATCAGGTGGATGGCCAATGACTTTTTATAAGAGGTGAACGATACCTGAGTGTGGTGTAGTAATAAACCCTGAGGCGAGGATTCAAAATCTGGGTCAATAATGTCACGAATAACTTTAACCACAGCAAGCCAGAACGGGCGAATGTGAGCGCAGTCCCACCAGATATGCCTATAGGTGCCATCCTCAGTCCCACACCTCCAGCAAAGAGGCGAGACCCGAGGAAGGAAACAATGTAATTCGGCCGGGACTCTGTACCAACGGGTCAATAATTTATAGTTACATTCCTGCACCCAACTAGAGATCGCCCCCCTGTGGGTAAGCAGGAGCATCTTGTCCCAATCAGCATCAGTCAGAGGAGTCTGCAGGTCCCTTTCCCATAGGCTAAAGTAAAAGGGCTTAGTAGCCCCGTACACCTCCTGAAGCATAGCATAGAGTGTGGATAATAAGTGAGCAGGCTCAGTACCTGCTAAGCATAACTGTTCGAACCCCAACAGCGGCCTAGTGAGTTGAGTGTTAGGTAACAAGGAAGAGACATAATGTTTGATCCCGTGATATGTAAAAGTCATGTGGAAGGACGGCGTAACCGGGTGTAGAAGGTCTCGGAGAGACCGGAATGTGCCCGCCTGCAGGACGTGACATAGCCGCAGAGGACCAGAGCGCACAGAGGTAAATGATCTCACCATGTCAGCAGTGATATGTATGGGCAAGTCTGGATTGCGTGTCAATGGGAGAAGTGGACCCGGCACCGTGGTAAGCAGACCCCCCTTTGACACCCTCCTGAAAGCCTTCAGTGTGGCCGGGATAGTGGGGTGGGAAGAGTGTGAGAGGCACCTGGGGCCATCAGGGAGCCAGGGGGCCGCTGAGATATCACAGGTAAAGAAGGAATTTTCCAGCTGGACCCAAAGCTTGGGGACCCCCAAAGACCACTCCACCACTCTCCTTAAGTGGGACGCTAGCCAATACCATTCCAGATTGGGAAGGGCCATACCTCCCCTCAATTTGGAGCGAGACAGGTGCGTAAAGGACAGTCTAGGCGTCCCCTCTCCCCATACATACCGCGTAAAGACCCTCTGGCAGGCTCGAAAGAAACTCCTAGGTAAAAACACAGGCAAGCACTGAAAAAGATATAAAAATCTCGGCAGAATATTCATTTTAAGAACAGCTATGCGCCCAAACCAGGAGATGTGGGGTACCGACCATCTGCGCAGATCTTGGATCACCGTAGTCAAAAGAGCAGTGAAATTAAGTTTAACAATTTGGGAAAGGTCAGCCGGAAGCCAGAGACCTAAATACTTAAAGGCCGTGTCTTGCCATTTGAAAGGGAAGGAGCGAGCCATAGCCGACCGCAGGGCAGGAGGGATATTTATGCCCAAAATTTTGGATTTTTGCAGATTAATTTGGTAATTGGACAGGGCGGTAAACCGGGTCAGTTCCGAAACAACCTGTGCCAGAGAGAGATGAGGGTTGGTTAACATGCACAACATGTCATCTGCATAAGTAGCAATTTTATGAGATGTGTTTGCAATGGTTAAGCCTGTGATCGAATCATTATCGCGTATCGCCTGAGCCAGGGGTTCCATAGCAAGAATAAACAGTAGTGGGGAGAGGGGGCAACCCTGTCGCGTGCCGTTCCGGAGAAGCACAGCTTCCGAGAGGATGCCATTGACTTTTATGTGTGCAGACGGATCTGTGTATAGAGCAGTGAGTTGGTTGAGGAAAGGACCATGGATACCCAATTTAGTCAGGACCCGGAATAGAAAGGGCCAGGACACCCTATCAAACGCCTTTTCGGCGTCCATAGAAACCAAGGCGTATGGAATGTTGTGTGTGTGAGCGTATGCGATGAGATTAAGTGCGCGAATGGAGTTGTCCCTGGCCTCTCTCCCAGGCACGAAACCGACCTGATCCTTGTGGATAAGGGAGGGGATATAACGTTGTAGGCGTAGGGCCATTACCTTAGCCAATAGTTTGATATCGGCATTTATCAAGGATATAGGCCGATAACTAGCACATAACTCAGGATCCTTACCCGGTTTAGGTATGACCGAAATGTGCGCGACGTTGGACTGGTGATCAAGGGGTGCCCCAGAGGCCAAGGTGTTGAACAAAGTAACCAAATGAGGACCCAAAGCAGGAAAAAATTTACGATAATACCCAGCGGTGAAACCATCCGGGCCGGGACATTTGCCGCGGGGGGTTAATTTAAGGGCAGTCAGGACCTCTTCCCCAGTCACGGGGGAGTTTAAGAAAGCGAGCGCGTCCCCGTCTAGCCTCCGAGGCAGGAATTTCTGCAAATAATCATCGATACTTTGTAAGTGGGCAGGGGAACCAGCTGACGGGGGGCTAATATTGTATAGTGAGTTGTAATAAGAATGGAAGCACTTAGCAATTCCGTGAGATTCATAACAAACAGAGCCATCGGAAGACCTAATTTTAGGAATATAAGAAGAGGCCCGTTGTACACGTAAAGCCCTAGCCAGCAGTTTGCCCGGTTTGTTTCCCAATTCATAGAACAACTTTTTGGTCAGGAGAAAATGTCGCTTCGTGGTGTCATCTAGGAGAGAGGCCAGTTGATCCCGCAACGTGTGTAATTGAGTCAAAACCTCCGGGGCAAGCGTAAGTTTGTGGGATTGTTCAAGGTGGTAAAGCTTACGCGTGAGATCCAGAATAGCAGCCAATTTTAATCGTTTAACCGTAGAGCCCAATTTAATCAAGTGACCACGGATAACCGGCTTGTGGGCTTCCCAAATCAAGGGGAAAGGCAACTCATCCGTAATGTTATCTTGAAAATAATTGTGAAGGTGTGTCGTGAGCTCTGAAACGTGGTGGGGGTTATCAATCAAATTGTCGTTGAGCCTCCAACACCTATGTCGGGGCACGGGAGTACTGAGGCGTAACGTGAAATGAGTGGGAGCATGGTCGCTAAGCGTTTGTAAGCCAATTTCAGAGGAATGTAAATGTAAGAGGTGAAAGTGCGAGAGGAAGAGACTATCAATCCGTGTGTACCTGTCGTGGACGTGTGAATAGTAGGTGTAGTCATTAGTTGTCGGGTGCTGCGATCTCCAGGTATCAATCAGTTGGTGTAGGTGCAGCGCCCGTTTAACCTTTTTAATGCTGGAGTAAGGGATGGATGAGGTGTGAGTGAAGGAGTCCCTGTGCGGGTCTAAAATCATGTTAAGGTCACCCCCAAAAACATTGACGCCTTCCTGAAAGGAGCCAAATCTATTCAGCATATTGCATAAGAAGGAGGTCTGGTTACGATTAGGGGCGTAGACATTGCCCAATGTAACTTTATGAGTACCCAAATAACATTTCAAAAATATGGCCCTTCCCTCGGGGTCCCTCCAGACATCCAGAAGCTTAAATGGAAGGGATTTGTGAATGAGAATAGCAACCCCTTTCGTCTTTGAGTCAGGAGCACTTGCCAAAAAGGCATGGTGGAAGTATTTATCCGTTAGTCGGAACTCATTGGTAGACCTAAAATGTGTTTCCTGTAGGAAAGCAACGTGGGATTTCAGGGATTTCAAAGTGTAGAGGACTTTTGAACGCTGTTGGGGCTTATTTAAACCTCTAACATTAAGTGAGGTAAATTTAATTAGATCAAGGGCCATAAGAAGGATATCTGCAGGAACCCCGCGGAGACAATGCCACCCTTGGAGCTATAAAAAGAAAACCATAATGAAATGAAACAAGATAAATGCGAAACAGAACATAAATCAACAACAAAAATAGCACGTAACAATGCGAGATGCCATAGCATCGAGTATTGAGCCAGATGACCTTAGAGAAGGTCAAAACCCGGTACCTGAACCCAAAAGAAGGGTCAAGTAAGTAGGCTCGGGGGGGAAAGTGAAGTGTCGGTGATGTATAGAAAAGGAGAGGGCAAAGAATAGCGCATCCCGCTCCGTCGGGCCTTAGAGGGAGCGGTCATACACTCATGGGGACAAAGGGGTGTGCGCCCCACAGGGGAAAGCCATGAGGTGTGTGTGTGCCGGCATAGAGTGCCTATGTCAGGCAGAACTGGCGAGAGCCAGATAGGTAGGTATGTGTAAATGTAGTGCGAAAGAAAAAATAAAATAAAAAACCAGGAGCAAAGGAAGGTAAGTGGTCACAATAAAAATAAAAATAAATACCCTGTTCACCAAGGGCGAGACGATGCTGCATAGCGTCCATAACCTGGAACGTGAGTTCGAGCAAAACCGGCGGACCGGCGCAATGTCCGCAGGGCAGAGAAGGAACGAACCCATCGCACGTGTAGCCTCGCTCATGGAGCGTCCTGTAGCTTGTGGCGCTTCCTTCGTTGTGGTCTCGGAGACCAGTCTTGAGACGGATCCAATAGGGACGCTGGTGCAGAGAAGGTCGGTTCCCAGTCGGTGACTTCACCTCGGTGAATGAAGGGACGTCGGTGACATGACGAACAATATGCGTTGCATTACCCCGGCGAACCAACAAGGCAAACGGGAAGCCCCATTGATAGGGGATGTTCGCCGCCCGTAAAGCTTGCGTGACAGGTCGAAGCATCCTTCGAGCTTGCAGTGTTAGGGGTGACAGATCCTGGTAGAGGGCAATGGAGTGAGACTCCCAGGAACAGGCCGCATTGTTTCTGTATGCACGCATAATGTCCTCTTTCAGGGGATAGCTTTGCAAACAGCAGATGATGTCTCGGGGTGGTGCCGTGCCCGTGGGTCTCTGCCGGAGGGCCCTGTGTGCTCGATCGAAGTGAATGACGGTGTCGGCCGGCCGGTGAAGGATCTTATTGAATATGAGTTGCAGGGTCGGGGCAATATCGTCATAAACAACCGATTCCGGCAAACCACGTACCCTTATGTTGTTTCGGCGGCCCCTGTTGTCCAGGTCGTCCAGTCGTCTCGTGAGCTGCACCAGAGTATCGGCCTGGTCTCGCAGCCTGGAGGTCCGTGCGGCAAATCTTCGGCTGAGTGTCTTCCAGGGAGGCCACGCGGTCCCCGATATGGCGGATATCCGCCTGTATTGCCGAGAGACTCGCGTGCAGGCCCTGCGTA
>VKOC01000003.1:16187852-16218412 GCA_009364415.1 Spea multiplicata | reverse complement strand
CAAGGAAGATTGTTCACGCAGACGTTCACCGGCAGCGGCGATGCGAGCAGAAACAACCTCCGCTGCCGCCACGTTTGCAAGATGTGATTTAAAAAAAAGCACATCGTGCAGACGTGCCGGCAGCGGAGGTTGTGTCTGCTGGCATCGCCGCTGCCAGTGAATGTCCGCGCGATGCGCTTAGACTATCTCCCGTGTCGGCATTCCCCCCGTGGGAAGTGCTAGCAGGGGAAGCTGTCTGAGCGTATCAGAGAGTAGATCCAGGTCCCCTGCACCACTGCGGGGGATCTGTATCCTAACCCCGCTGCATGTCCCGGGCGTCGGGCGCTAGACCCCGTATATAGGCCGGAAAGTGCGGCCTATATTCGAGCCAATACGGTAAATACCTGACCCGCCGTTTAATAGAAAGAAATGCAAGGTTTAAACCACTAAACATTAGTGTAAGTGGTATTACTGTTAACAGGTAATGCACTATGACAGCAGCTCCGCAAGCGCATATATATATATATGTATATATATATTTACAGTATAAAGGGTTAAAAACAACATTGTTTCTTCGTGACGATAAACTCATTTCATACAGTCCCAGCCTATGCATTTTCTGGCCCTAACCAAATCAGTTGTGCCCTTGAGAATACACATGCGTACAAACACAATAGGAACGCTATGATGGAATGCCGACATGTATGTCTTGCCATCTGTACACAAAGCCTTAAAGATAGACATCAGTACAATGTCTACTGGTACCTGATGTAAACATATCAATAACATTTTCTTTGTAATAAACAGAACTGAAATGGTCTTTGCATCCCAATGGCTTCAAGTCGGTCTTATGTATTTAACTTAATATTATTATTATTATTACATGAGGTACTAATCTTATTTGGTGCAAAGAGAACCACTTGTCTTATTGCGTACAAAAGTAACCACTGGTAATTCTGCCGGTCTAACTAGCATCGAATGATGCAGCTAAATTTATGAGGATCAATGAAACGGAATGAATCATCCCCGTGTCCTTACTAATGTGTAAAAGACATTCCAGAGGCTACTTCCATGGGGGTAGCAAGGCTACTTTTAAGGTTTCTGTTACCCTTTTATAAGTGTCTTCCAACCAACCTGTAAGAGGCCCTTTAGACCACTAGAGAACCTAAGACACTGCTTAATCCACCTTGTAATCCACATGTATTAGCTCCACACCTGCAACAAGTGACATATTAATCATATTAATATGAGAAAAAGCCTAGAACATCGTAAAAATGGTGCAGCATTAGGATTTATTTAATTTAGCTCTAAAATATTGGATTCAAACATTTCAAGACTTATCCCTTTGTTCTTGTCCCAGCACTCATGTAGTGGTTGTTTTGTTTTTGTTTTTTCATTTTTGCACATTTATGTGTGGCATACAGACTATATCTGATCATCCTATACAATTATCACATTAACATGAGTTCAAAGAAAGATGAACATGATATACATGAAGCACTTTCTTGCTGTTAATCCTATATTCCTATCATTCTTTATTTTGCGAATATGAATAAAAATAATTGAAAAACCTGTTGCTGCGATACTAAAGAAGCAACAAGATTACTAATATGATTTACATCATAAGGTATGAGTGTGAAGCAATGTGCAGCCTCTTGGGGGTACAGTGTTCTACAGACCACAGCAGTGTTCTGGGAAGTAGACAAAGCAAAGCTGCAATAATACAATTCCAGGTATTTTGCAGGTATTTGATCTGCAACCCACTTGTGGAAGTGTAATTGCATAATATACAGCCTTAGCTATAGGATGAGAAAATGAAACAATCCTGGTGACTGATTGAAAGATGAAGTCATCTTAAGCCTTGCTTGTGGGTTGAAGAAAGTAGTCAACAGCCCTGTAGAAAGCTGAATTAAATGCTGAATGCTGTCTCATTCTATGCCCAGAACTCTTATTAAGTACAAAATAATTTTAAAATGATCAAATCTAGCCACCAATAACCTATCTCGCTCGTAAATGCTGGAATCGCTAGCCTATGGATGACCCAGGGTATTGACCTTAGATGCCCCAAGGACTACCTTGTCTAGTGGATCCACCCTCTTCTAAAGGTGTCATATCCCTGCACTCCACCTTAGGTTGCGTGGCAGACATTCTGCACAGACCTCTGCAGAATAAAGGGGACAGTTGAGTCGAGAACCCCCAACCTGCCCATTGACAGCTGTGTCTCCTCAAACAGGTCAATAGGACAGATGCAACTACCCTATGCCACAAAAAGCAAAATGAAATTAACTGTTATAGCCATATACTTGAATATGTTACTTAAAGCTGGAAGGGCTTTTTTTTTCTCCTTTATTGTTAAGTTGCGGAGTGTTGCACTCTAAGAATGGAGTGAGGAGAAGGGAGATAACTTCAATAAAGGAAGATAATTCTGGTTCTGCCATAGGCTGCTACAGATAAAAGCCTCCAAAGCAATCATTTTTTCATAGAGTAATAGCTTTAATTTTATATAATCTTGGTACCTGGTATACAACAAAATAAGTATCTCTTGTTTGCATCTTCCAAACCAGTAACACCAAAATAACCTAAATAGCTCCCCCTACTGTTGGAAATTAATAAATATTGGTCATTTTTCAAATCATTTTGTCAGCTAACTAAATATTAGTAATCTTCAAAAAAATAAAAAAAATGATTGCTGGTAATAAATATCATTTTCCAAAGTAGGAAGCCGTAGCAAGGTGAAGAAGAACAAAGGAAAATGGAACTGCAACTACAAAAAGCAAAAACAGTTTAGTGCTGAAATGGTACCATGTAAAGATTAGTGTGATAAAAACACTTATTTGGGAGTGCGAACAGGCATGTTTGCTGTAATAAAAGAAATGTCAATCGTGTGCTGTGGCTTTAAGTGCCCCCACCCTGTGTGAGGGTTGCATGCAAATTCTCCCATGTTCTTCCCAGTAACAATGTGCTCATCATTCTCCTCCCACTCAACAATACATAAAAAACACACAATGCATCAGTCTGGATGGGTGTTTCCTTTCTTGATTTTTTTTTAATGTAGCAAAATCATTAAAGGTGTCATTTGATACAAACAGCTCAACACAAACTATAGCATAATGTTTATGGTAAACATGATCAGGCAGCTGGGGAAATGCTCTGCCAGCAGCAGTCAATGGTGCACAGCAAAGCTGCATCCACATTCTACATGCTGATCCCAGACAGGCAGCAGCAGCCATCATATTGGTATATGTGTCAATACACTGCACGGCTTGCAAGCTGAGATGGCCGAGATGCCTGGGAGTTGACTTCTTCAGAAGCAGGTATGCAAGAAGCTGTCTGACTTGCCCCCCATTCACATAACAGTGGGACTGCTTCAGCTGCTGTTGCTGGGAGAGTCTGTGCTGCTGCGACAGGGGAGGACGAAGCGAGCAGCTCAAGGAGCCTCACGGCGCATGCTCCGTCCGAGCCACTGACTATATTCTCAGGCAAGATACCCCAGGAAAAAAAAAATCAGCATTTTATAGAAAGAAGAAGCTTCACTGGAAAAATACTCTTGTCAGGATATTACAGCACCAACAGGTAGGAAGCATGAGTTACATGTATGCGTCCAGATGGATGATAATGTGTGTCTGGGTATAAGGTTATATCTACATGCTAATTAAGTGATCGAATTTGTATTTATTTATTTATTTATTTTGAGCACAATGATGCCTAGTGTTTGTGACTGTAAATTCGAGGTAGAATGGCAGCTCATGCAGAAAATGCATGTCCATAAAGAGTCAGAGCCTAGCTTAGTGCAAGCAGACCCAGGGGAAAGGGGGCTGCATTCCACTGATGATTGAAAAGAGCCTAACAAAGGGGCATTTGCTATGGTCATGAAGTCTGTGCCTGCATTCGCAAGACGTATACATAGCGATACATCTAGAATGCAGAGATCAATTATCCACAGACTATATATATATATACATATATACATATATATATATATATACACACACTCATATGTATATGTGTGTGTATATGTCATGCACACATGTCTAAGTATCCCTGGCTCTAGATAAGGACATATGTAAAAACACAAAGCATGAAGAAGCCATTGAAAAAACAAGCAAGCCTTGCTTCCATCCCCATTTGAGAGCAAAAAGTGGCATAGTAACAGTTGCAACGATTGGCATGAATAATGGAGTCCTTCAGCCCTAATGTGGTGAGCTGTACTGGGGCTGCTGTGCTCAGACGCTTTATTATATCTTTATTCTCCATGAAAATGTTGGATTGCAGCATCAGAAGAGGATAGCAGAGATCTGGGAGGGCTAATCCTGCTATAATATGCCCCTTTTTTATCCTAGACAAGAGAGCGATTGCAGATTGGGGTGATCTCCTTGAAAGGGTGTGTTTTTCAGCATTTACAACTACATCATGAGGGTGGTTTCTTTTTCCAGATTTATAGACTCTGTATACATTCAATATTTTTAGCAGAGGGAAGATAGCAGGAATTCAGATTTCTGCCTAATGTGCATAGCCAAGCCTGTATTAATTGTACCCAGTTCTGTGGTGTAAGACTAAAACACACAATGCATAATATACAGTATATGGGTGTGATCTATATCAAGGCAACGGCAGTATACTGCCCAGCGATACATAAAATGAATCCTCACATCGATATACCTCTCCCTGTCTGCGTGTGTAAGCAATCACTGATTGTATAATTTATACAATGTATGTATAAATAGCATATATATATAGATTAAATGCACCTACTCTAAGTGACATGTTGGAATCAGAGTGTAATTACTTAATGTTCCTAATGGAATATACTGGCAAGATGTAAAGTTGAAAAACAAATCATAGTACACGGTTGTGGATCCTTTTTCTGTTCACTATTAATTAGGTATGGTAGCACTTTCTCACATCAGAACTTGCTAGCCTAAAAACTGATAGCTTTTTTTTCCCTTACAGATCGCTACACAACATGACACAACAGAAGGTGGAAAGAGCAGAATGTGTGCCTAGAAACCGGCTTGATTGCCTTTGTGGATTACATTTTTTGTAAAATGTATGGATCTATCTTGTTCTTGCCCCTGTATATAGACCATGAGACTTGACTGAAGCAATATCTACATCATCCATCTATGGCGAACGATAGCCATGCATCTGACAACATTCTGCAAAATGTATCTCCTTTAACAGCATTTTTAAAACTGACTTCATTGGGCTTTATTATAGGAGTCAGCGTGGTGGGTAACCTTCTTATCTCCATTTTGCTAGTCAAAGATAAGACCTTGCACAGAGCTCCTTACTACTTCCTTTTGGATCTTTGCTGCTCAGATATTCTCAGATCCGCTATTTGTTTTCCATTTGTATTCACCTCAGTGAAGAATGGTTCCTCTTGGACTTATGGGGCTCTTACTTGCAAAGTGATTGCATTTCTTGGGGTTTTGTCTTGCTTTCACACAGCATTCATGCTCTTCTGTATAAGCGTCACAAGATACTTAGCTATAGCGCACCATCGGTTTTATACAAAAAGGTTGACCTTCTGGACTTGCCTGGCAGTCATTTGTATGGTGTGGACCTTATCTGTAGCTATGGCTTTTCCACCGGTTCTAGATGTTGGCACCTACTCTTTTATCAGGGAGGAAGACCAATGCACATTTCAACATCGCTCCTTCAGGGCTAACGATTCTTTGGGATTTATGTTGCTTCTTGCCCTCATTCTTCTAGCCACACAGCTTGTCTACCTCAAGCTGATATTTTTTGTTCATGATCGAAGGAAAATGAAGCCAGTCCAGTTTGTAGCAGCAGTGAGCCAGAACTGGACTTTCCATGGTCCCGGAGCTAGTGGGCAAGCAGCGGCCAACTGGCTAGCTGGGTTTGGAAGAGGCCCCACACCGCCCACCTTACTGGGAATAAGGCAAAATACAAACACCACAGGCAGGAGAAGGCTCTTGGTTTTAGATGAGTTCAAAATGGAAAAAAGAATCAGTAGAATGTTCTACATTATGACATTCCTTTTCCTGACCTTGTGGGGCCCCTATTTGGTAGCTTGTTACTGGAGAGTTTTTGCAAGAGGTCCTGTGGTACCAGGAGGATTTCTAACAGCAGCTGTCTGGATGAGTTTTGCCCAAGCTGGAATCAATCCTTTTGTCTGCATTTTCTCAAACAGGGAGCTGAGGCGCTGTTTCAGCACAACCCTTCTTTACTGCAGAAAATCCAGGTTACCAAGGGAACCTTACTGTGTTATATGAGGGAGCATCTGCAAAATCTTTAGCCTTGTGAAACACTACCCTTCTCTGCTAAGCAATTGTGGCCTGTAGCCATGTCTTGAGAAGTAGACCAAGAATGGAATGTTAGCAGCATTGTGCACACTTCGCAAAAGAGCACCTGTAATCCTATTTTATCCAAGTGTTCCTGCTGGCCACCAGGGAAGGTTTGTAATTGGAAATGAAGGACTAAACCACAGACATGATTTTGTTTCTGTGGTTGTAAGTTAGATCTTGCAAATGGCAGGTGCTTAGAACCACTGCTGAATGCTGTGTATATCACCATATAAAAAAAAACAAAAAACCAAGAACACCCAGAAAGGTTAGAATTGGACATCTTAATAAATTGAATTGAGGTAAATGTGTTAATAAACATGCTTTTAAGAGTTTGAAGACTCTGAATATTTAATACCGTTTTGGGGTTTCTTTTGCAAAGATTGACAAATGGGAAATTAAAATACTGTAACTAAGGATGTGCCATGCATTACTGGATTATCTTACTAAGAGGTTGCTTTACCTTGTAAGTAATTCTTGGGGAGCATTCCAAAGCAGTATTGTTTGTTAACATTATATTCTACTTTTTTCAAGTATTCTTTCTATAAAATATAAAGATTTTCTTTAACAGTAACACTCACAATTAAATGCAATTTGGGAATTTGTCTTTTTTTTTTTTTTTTTAAGACGTGGCAGATATTAATTTCCACCTTATTTAAGAGAAACCCTAGATATCAATTTGTTTGGCAACTTAATATCCAATTTGCAGTATTAAAGGATTTACATATGGAAAGCTCGTAATAATACAGAATAAATACATGTTGCCTTAATGGGTTATCTAGTATCTTCCATTTTATTCCAGACAATTTAATCAAAAACTTGTAGCCAGTCAATTGGGAGTGCGTGGAAGAACAGTTCTGTCCTTTCTTTCCTTTTGCACATTGCCTGAGTGAGAACCACTAACCAGACATTTTGCCTATTCTGGTTCATTCTACGAAACAAGGGCAGTTGAATATGTTTATATTTGAAGTCAACTGTCATGGGAAGATCAGAGCCTTGGTATTATATTTTGCACAAATTGTGAAGCATTTATTATACTGAAGGCACAGTCCTGTTTATACTTTCTGCACATTTTGGTGTATTGGTTGTTTAAATTATTTATTTTCTTTTTTTTTCTTCTTGTAAAAAAAAAAACATATAATTTTTAGTATTTTAGAATAACATTAGTCTGTGAGTCTTTCTTTCATTCTTTAAGATACAGATGTGTGTGAAATTTAAATATAAAGTTGCATTTGCCAAAATTTTTCTTGTGTAGCCTGTTAATTTTTCCTGGAATAAAATTTTACATTTTTCCAGTTATGCAACTAACCTTTTTTTTCTTTTCTTTTTTTTTCTTAGTTGTTCAGTGATCTGGAAATAACTAGCAAGAATGTGAATATGGATTAGTCTTTTTTTTATTAGAAATTATAGTGTTTTCTGAAACTGTAAAAGCTTTGCTATGAACAAATATTAATATTTAATTTATTTATACATGATATGGGTTCATATAATACATTCATGTTGGGAGCAGGGGTTATGCTTCTTGCTTTTATTTTAAAACTACTTGGTTGACTTAATTGTACACTTTATAGTCCATTACAATAGGCAGACACACCACACAAGCAGCTGAGAATATTGAAATTGTAGACATACTAGGGCACAAACAAAGTAGACCAGAGCTCATATGACCTTGCCATCTGTATTTGTTGCCCATACCTTTGTAACTTAAGGGGTTAAAGGGGAATTGTTAATACTGACATCCTTGATGTAGTGAT
The DNA here is from genome assembly GCA_009364415.1 of Spea multiplicata. Classification (NCBI taxonomy): domain Eukaryota; kingdom Metazoa; phylum Chordata; class Amphibia; order Anura; family Pelobatidae; genus Spea; species Spea multiplicata. Next base: position 16,210,374 of record VKOC01000003.1, on the reverse strand, counting down.
TAGAGGGGTAACACTGCTGACCCAAGGCAAGTGATTTGATTTTATTACAATAAAGGACATCATTCTTTTGTTACATATGCAATCCTGTTTTAACCAAGTACTAACCATACAGACTAAACATGGATCCAAATCATTATGCTGGACTGTGATTGGTATGGATCTTGTTTCTCTATTTCTCTTTTTCTATTTCTATTTCTCTTAGCTGACCTAAGAGAGTGATAATAATCTTAAAATTATAAATATTTTTTTCTATTACATGATACTAAGAAATATCACACCTCTTTGAATATCAGTGATCAATGCACTGCTTAGATTTAGTGCAGATTAGAGCCCTTTGTTTCTTCAGTCAGAGCTGTAGTAGACTGTATTTGTCCCTCCCATCACGGTTTATAGATCATTACATCATTCCCTTCCTCAACCTATGAGACTTGTTTTGTTCCTCTAGGAATGCAGATTATTTACCTTTTGTAACCCCACTATTGCAAAAAAAAAAGTCATTTCAGCACGCGTAAAATTTTGCTGTTTCTAAAATGCATAAGTCAGTTTTTAGGTACAGAGGACTGATGGATACAGTAAGTAACACTTTTTACAAGCTTGATATACATGAACACTACCACTTCCATGTTGCTCCGCATCTTTCACCATGCCATTTATGACGTTACTGCATACTCCTGTACTTTTTTATGACATTTTTATGTCCACCTGTGGACAAGCAATACGGAGCAAAAACACCTTAACAAGGTATGCCCATTACCAACCAAAGTCTACAGATCTATTCTTCACAGCCTTTGAAGCACTCAAATGTTTTACCCATAAAATATAAACCATGCAAAATTCCAGGAGTATAAACATTTAAGCAGATATGTTTTTATGTATCTGTCCTCGAACTGGGCAGAATGAGAAGGTCATGATACTTAAAGGTCCATGGCCACCAAATTACATAACTGCAGCCGACAGCTAGGTATGTGAAGCAACAGGTTATGTTTTTATGCTCACGCTGCATGTGGCCAGGTATATCCAGCCATTGGTCACAGATCTGCCACTATGGCAGCAGATCTGGTGAGTATGGAGTACTGTCAACCAGCGACCCTTTGCCCAACCATTTGCCCGGTGTGCCAGATGGCCAGTCTGGGCCTGTAGCACAACAGAAAAAAACAGAGGTAACTTTATAATGATATATATGTGAATAAAAAATCACTACTTGATCAGTATGTCTGATATAGAGGACATCATTGGTAATGGGGCTAGCCTGGAATGTGACAGTTCAGTAATTGTTTAATTATGTCTGATGATCTGATTGCTTCTTTAATTGGGATACATTTTTGTTTAAAGTAGCTAGCAGTATCCATCTTAGATAGTTGTCTCTGTTGCTACCTTATCAAACTATTCCAACATATTTCTGACGGCCAACAGCAAAAACATTTATCCCTTGTCGGAGCTGCCTATTACATTATGAAAAAGTAGTTAAGCTGCTATACACACTCTTATGCATGTAGTACATGCATGTGTAGTACAAGGAAACACAGCATATAACTATTGGATATTTTAAAATAGTACTTTTGGAGGATCAAGATGATATATCCTGCAGAACATTTTCATTTATTTATAGTAATCAAAATTCTGAATGAGAAGTACCAATGGTAAATATATGTGAAGCATTTAGATTTAACATTTTATAGTACGTAACATCTCTGCGCCCAACAAACTTTTATCTCCTCCATTGGTGCTGTTTTTTATCCCATGAAAATACAAGAACACTACCATGTCAAGAAAGAGCCAATTATATAATATAAAGAAATGGAATGTCAATCATGGCGTTGCCATATAGCAGACTAAGCAGTTGCCTAGATTCACGCATTTACTAAATTTAGAAGTGCAGTTTAGGCAAACAGACTTATATTCCCTGGGTTTGCTGCACCCTATTAATTATTGCAATCTACTCTGCCTGTGCGCTTCCACAAATTGTATTTTTCTTTAGCATATAGATCCAGTAGTACTTGTGTCTGGTGGGATCTGGGATTATATTCTAGACCTGATGTCACATATATTATTATGAAACTATCCTTTTTCAAAAATATGCAAAGAGAAATACCCTACCTAGGACATCATCAGCTGACACAAGCCTAGTTGTAACTAAATGTGGACATATATATGCATTAGGAATAACATATTTTCATTATTTGAATAGTTTAATAATTTGCCTTTTTATTTACTGATTGAATTGTTTATTATGTCCTTTAAAATTAAGTCAAACCTCTTCACAGGGAAGGATTTTTCACCGTTTGCTTATTACTAGTATCAGATTGGGAATACATTTCCAAGGCTATTGTGTTTTCTTTTTTTTTTTTTACATGATACAATGTTTCATGCAAATGTATATTAGCCATTTGTATGTTTTAGCTGTTATCGTAGTCCAGTCCACTAGGCAAATACCATGACTCCATATCATATCACTCCATATCAGGTGTGGTAAACAATAGAATGTCTCAGCCTTAATAACCCAATCAGACACTCTGACTAATGCAGGAATGGACTTCATTAGCATATCAAATTTTGTGTATTGTTTGAGCAGGGAAAGTCACCCAAAATATCACATGGCTGAAAACAATGGCAACCTCCATGTTTGCAGATAACATAAATGGAACAAAATTAGATAAAATCTACATTACTGTGCACAGCACTACATTTTATGCTCAAGGGTTCTGTTTTACCTAATATCCATTGCCCTTTTCTGTTTAAAAATAATGGTTTTAGCACGGTTTTGCCTATTCTTCATTAGGGGGCTTGTACCCCTTAGTTCTTTTTTCATCTATTATGTATGTACGCTTAATCACAATTTGCTATCGGTCCCTAGCATTTAATTATGTATTGTGTTGCAAATGACTACTTATGATAAATATGCCTTAAAATGCTATATTTTATTTTTTAAAAAAAGGAATGCTATGCTTTTAGAAGCTAAGCAATCGTTGCAGCATAGCTGCACAGCAGTGAGGCCATTAATAGATGGATACAGAACTTCTAAACAGCATTTTAAGTGGCATGCACTTGCCAGTAAACATGGGGCTTCTGTAGCATTATAACAAGCAGCATTTTTAACAGTGTACTTACGTAAATTTTTATGTACGGTAATTTGGAATATTCTAGCTCTCCTCAAATCATATAACATGTTGCTTTTCTAAAGCAATTACAAGTCCAAGGATTACAGTTGCCAGATCTGATCTGAGCCTTCTGTTTCTTGTTATCATTCTTATCAATTCAATCCTAATTCCAGTTTGCCAGATCACAGCCCAGCGCGGACAGGGGTGAAGTCTGTTGTGCCACTACACCCACGAATCGGCAGGTTGTTTTATACAAAGGTTTTTGCATTTTTACAGTTTTAAGGCACATTTTCACCATTTTTTTATTGTTTTAAACTTCCCTAATCTATGCATTGGGAATAAAAAAATATTTTGTTTATTTTAGTTATTTTAGTCTATTTTATAACCTTTTCTCTTATTAATTTCCTTTGTTTAAGGCAGGTTTTTTTCTTTTTTTGTTTTTCTTTTTTGTGGATGCGAGTTGATCTTACCACCATTGTCTGGGGAATTTATAAAGATTCTGCTAATGTGTGATAAAGGTTCTGTACAATGCCTAAAATTTCACTTGCATTTTAATGATATGCATCAAAGCAACATATAACAACATAATCAACAGATTGTATACATTAATTCTGTTGGGGGGATGCTGTACACCCTCTTCCAATGTGATAAGAGAAAAATAGTAAGCTTTACAGAGTTATATCTTTTACAATATCTTGGCATTAACAAATAATATGGCTTTTGTTTTAAAACCAATATCTCTTTAATAGAGGAAGCAGTATGTTACTGTAACATGTCAATACAGCGTCATCCTTTTCCAATTGATCGAGTAAAGAATGATTGTGTGAATAATATATGAAGCTGTCAACAATGTTTATTAATGGCTGCTTACAAGTCATTACGTTTCTGCAGTTGCAAAATCACATAGAGCTTAACGTTAATTTTAACAACAAACAGCACCATGGTAGAAACCAAGATGTCCCTTTAATAATATTTTGGTTGTATATCATTAATATTATTGTTTGTTTTGTATAACGCCATCAGATTGCGGGTAGACAGGAAATAAGAATTAGTATATAACATAAAAAGACGACATACGGAAAAATACTGGTGAGCAGGGACCTGCTCAAATGTGCTTACAATAAACATAAATGAAAATAATAAAATTAAACATTTAACTTTAGATTTATACAAATAACAAATATGGGAACATGCTGTTTTAAACACTATGATAAATGATAAAGCATATTCTTATTAGCAGCTCGTTATTAGTGACCATGAGATTGCCAAAATGTCTCTGCAAGCGCACATTAGGAAAGAGTCTAGGTGGCCACCTAAGCTGCACATATTCCTTACAGTACAGTATTTTGTATACAGGGTCCCTGTAACCAGTTAGCATGGCAACCAGTGCGGGCCTATTCTAGCGAAGGACATTTCAGATGGTAGATATATGCATCTGCAGGTTACTATAGTAACTGGTATGTGGGGCAGGCAGACACATCCCCATTTGCCTGTTCTGTTTGGGGTATCTTTTTATTATTTGTAGTGTTTTCTATAAATGTTCATGCAAAAGAAAAAGAAAAAACATGTTTAAATTCACAGGAAACTGCTACTGGAGTTACTAAATAATAGGTGCACAATTATTAGCCTCTAAACATCAGTATTTTCAAATATTTTTAAGAGGTATAACAAATCAGTGTGTGTTAAATGCAATAAGCATTAATTTGATTATTCTCTTTGATTTAAATACAACAAAAAAGTCTAGTATTGCAGCATGTGGCCTGCCCGATATTGAGGTGCAACTCCAACCAGAGCTGCGTCTAGGTAGGTGAACTGGGCACTCTGAATAGTATCAGGTGGGGAGCCTCCCTACCTTCTCCCCCAACTTCTTCTGCGTTTCTGTCTCCTTTCCCGCAGCTCAGCATCTTCTTCCGCCTCTTATTGCTCCTCTGTCCCTGTGGCTCCGCCCTTTTGCAGAAATACGCCAGAATAACGAAGATGGATTCGCAAAGAAAGAGACACATTTCTGTACCTTTCTTCGCAATTCTGTCTGCATTATTCTGGCCCCTTAGAGTACTAGTGCAAAGGGCCAGACCCACTGGGGACAGCCTTGCCCTTGTTTCCCCAGTCAAGTGAGAAGTTGTACCTAGAAGCTCCACCCTGTTGCGGAAGTGCTCCAGGGGTGCCTGGTTCATGGAGAAGCAGAGGAAGAAAGAAGAGACGAGGATAAGCCGATGAAAAAAGAACAAGAAGAGGTACGAGAAGAAACAGAGCTGAGGGAAAGGAGACAAGGATGCGGAAGTAGTTGGCAGAATTTTACATTGAAAATGTCATTTCGTTTAATATGATTTTTGATTTGGGGAGAATGACTATATAGTACCTACAGCCACAACCAATAAAATGATTTCATTGCAAAACTGAAAGCAAATTACAAAACAATTTACACAGAGGAAGGAAAGCTGGCCAGTGTTGGTAAACCGTAGGTATCAAATACCTAAAATTATTATATGTAAAATGTTTCTTTATTAAACCTTCTGACAGTTAGGTGCACCGCAAGTTTTGTGCAATTAATGCAGAATGGCTGTATGCAGACAATAGTTACATTATAACTTCTGGATAAAGAAAGCCTTATTCATGCACAATGGCCTTAGATACCAGTGGGGGTAGTTTGCTACGCTGCATAATCATGACCTATTTATTCTGCATTTCAAATGTCCTTATTTCTCTGCTTTTGGAGAAAAGTAAAGCCAGGCTTAGTTTCTGCATTATTCCCCATTTCTCTTGCCTCCTTCTGCTCGTCTTCCACTTTTCCCACCTGCTATGTACTACCTTAGATGTAGATTTCTTTAGCATTGCGGATGACTGTACTGAATGAGTATCGCATGAATCCATAGTAGAATAATTTAGGAGTTTATTGAGGCTTCCTCTAGTGACTCACATCTGTCTGACTGCCTCTTGTCATATCAAGTTAGAATTAGTACCGTTATTATGAAATATTGCAAGGCTTGGGCAATAGAGGATTGAGATGGAAGAAAGGAGAAATGTGACTTTCACTCGCTTGATGTTCATAATATCAAAATGAGCCAATCCAGCCTTAATAAACTAGTCCAAGGCTTGATTCTGAACTGGTCACTTCCAGACTAATGGCTTAGATTTTAAAAAGTATTTTGAGTCACCTGATGTCTGTAGTTAAAAATTAAGTTTTTTGTGGTTTGGTCCTTAGTCTGTTGAGGAGGCAGTAAGAGGATGTGGTTGATGATGTATTAAAGGCCAGTGCTTCCTTGAGAAAAACAGTCGATACAACCTGTTCAGACTAATGAATAGAGCTTGCCTTGTTTAATCAAACGCTTGTCATGCTGTGTCTATAACAGGAATGATGTAACTTTAGTCGTAGGAGATGAATAAATAATGATTTTATGCACATACATGAGTTTTGTAGATTTAAAAGGTACAATAGAATATTATGTAGCAACACATTTATCTTTCCAGCGGTACTGTGCCTGCATAACATGTCCACATGTCCACATGTCATTTAACATGCTTTTTCTTATTCACCTTGGCTTGTGTACAGATGTGGTTCTCATATCATTGAGGATTATTATGTACATATATGTGACAAGTTACATAAGATATTCTGGCATCTAGTTATTATATAGAGATTTGCATTGATACACATATCCTCTTGGATGACAAATACAAAGGAAGCAAATTAAAACCAATGTGGCTTAACAGAACAGTCAGAAAATAAGAAAAAAAGAATGGCATTTAAAACATATAAATCAAAGAGGTAAAAACAGTATCATTCATAAAATACAAAAAATGCAAAAGGGCAATTAGAATAACAATGCCAATGACAAAACATATATAAAGAAATACATGAATGGCAAAAACTAAGAAAGGAAACTATTAACCTATTGAAGTCTGGAATTGGTAAATTGGTTAGTGAAGATCAGAAGAATGCAGATATTTTAAATAATTTTTTGCCTCTATGTATACCAGTAAAGAAACAGGCCTGCAAATTATTACTGCAAAAAGCCTAAAGCAATCGTGATTGACTCACATAGATTGGTATACATCCCTAAGTTACATTTGATATTCAAAGATTCTCTCATCTCTGGCAGCATACTACAAAAGTGGCATAAAGCAGAATTCATGCCGATAGTCAAAAAGCCAGATAACTACAGCCAGGTAACTACAGACCTGTGCACCTGACATATGTGGTGGGGAAATTATTATACAGCTTTCTAAGTAATAATTCAGGTATAGATTTCTCCAATAACATCATTAGTAACAGTCAACGCGGTTTTATGAAGGACAGATCACGTCCGACTTTTTTACTTCAATTCTGTGAAAAAAATGGCAGGATATAGACCAGCATCTTTAAGTAGATGTGATCTAGTTAAACATAGAATTCAGACAGTTGTTGCTAATGGAAAATTCTCCAACAAAAGTGCTATGTGGAGATCCTCAGGGTTCTGTCTAGACCCACTGCTATTTAACGTCTTTACTGCAGTGGGTATTGATAGCAAAAAATTGAGTAAGATAATACAGTCTAAATTAGACATTACTTCCCTGCAATGAGATTTGGTCAGATTGGCGGACCAAGTGGAAGATGAGATGATTAATATTGAAAAATGCAAATTCATGCAATTTGGGAAAATAAATATCTGTAATTTATACATTAAATAGGGTTATGTTAAGGAAATCACGAATGAAAGGGACTTGGGAATAATTGTAGAAAATAAACTTAACAACAATTTTTAATGTCAGTCGGCTGCTGCAAGGGTCATTAAGATGTTGTCATGGACAATGGTCAGACCCCTCATTGTCTATGCAGTGCAAGTCTAGCCGCCTGTTCTTAAAAGGGACATCATGGAGTTTGCAGAGGTGCATTACAAAGTTATTAAGAGGAATGGAGCACTTTAGTTATTAAAACAGCTATTTTAAAGTTGTTTACCTTAGAAACAAAACAACTCAACTATAAAAGAAATGCTCTCTAATGACCTGTTTAATAACATGTGCAAAGGACAAGTGGTCATTTATTCAGAGTAAAAGAAATAAATTTTTACTTAAAAATGGTGAAAAGTATGTTTTACAGTACGGACAATAAAGGTGTGGACCCATGTGGTGTGAGCTGAGGTTCTGCCTTGTTGTGGATGTACTCCACCAGGCAAGAATAAAGCAGAAGCACCTTCTCTTCTGTGTTTTGTAAGCATTTTTCATAATGGTAACACCATTGCTTGCTATATCTAATATTTTATGTATAAATAGACTTTACCTAGAAATGAAGAAGCAACACTTTCATTTTTAAGTGATAATGCTAACAACAGCAGTGTACCAGTGTTGATTATTTCAGTTCTGAAAATCAAACGCTACAGAAACTCCAATTTTAAAACATATAGGGCAGTGTGTCACGCATGGCAGTGTGCATCTTTGAGGCAGTGTAATCTTATCATAGTACTAAAAAATGTACTATCATATAACGTAGCACAAGGTCACATCCTGTATAAACTAACACAATAGCTTTCACTACCACAAGGAGGTATTTCTTGTAACATGTTTTCATTGAGATCAAACTTCACATTCTAAACAGCAATGTCGGTATGTGCTACTGCATATACCTAATATGCAAAACAGCAAGGAAAAAAGATCATTAATATGTAAATCAGAAAATATACATTTCAGATTATTCTTGTATAACCTGTCTTCATTGTTGGATGTCAAAATGTATTTATCACTTTAAAGGCTAGTCCACAATATTTATTGTATTTTGAGTGTTTGTATGTCAAAAAGTGCTTTCTATTTTTAAATTGAAATTGAACTCTGTTTCCCGCATTTATACATGTTTAATTCTAGAAGTCTTTCAAAACTGATCCCATCTGAGTCAAGTAAAAGTGGAAAAATCAAAGAACCTTTTTTGTTCCCACTTACATCATTAATTTATTAGCCCCAACATGCATTTGGCATAAGAATGTTACCTACTGAAATACATAGTGCCCATAGGAGGAATAATGGTTTTTCAGGATTTTGGCTAGGCCCCTTGGTCCCAGCACTGCGGAATCTGCCGGCGCTTTATAAATAAATATAATGTATAATGTAATTGTATGCTTCCAACTCTGTGGTAACGGTTTGGAGAAGGCCCATTACTGTTCCAGCATGACTGTGCACCTGTGCACAAAGCAAGATCCATAAAGACATGGTTGACAGGTTTGGTGTGGAAGAACTCTATGGCCTGCACAGAGCCCTTACCCTAATCCCACTAAGCACCTGACCTCACAAATACTCTTTTGGTTGAATAGGTGCAAATTCCCACAGACATACTCCAAATCTTGTGGAAAGCCTTCCCAGAAGCATCAAGGCATAGCTGCAAAAAGGGGGAGGCAACACATGGTTTTGGATTGGGATGTCCAACAAGCTCATATATGCGTGATGTTCGGTTATCCACATACTTTTGGTCATATAGTTCATCAATCACAGATGACTAATTTGAGGAGGCATTAACTGTAAATACCAGTATGAAGTGGCCACCACTGATGTCCCACCAGCTTGAGTACCTCTGTTGTTTTCATGCTAAAAATAATAGTACAATAATTAGGAATTCAGAAATGTTAGGCAAGTTACACAGATCTTGTAGACTTGGTAATTAGGTACAGAACAAGGTTAATACGCACATTATCTGTTCTGTGATACGGACCTCTGCTTGTTGAAAATCATTGTCTAGAAACCACAGATAAGCTAAAGTGAAACATGAACAACTTTCAGGTGTGTTTCAGCTTTAGATGATTTGTCTCATCAGTTCCAAACATCGCTAATGCGGGTGGTTAAAATGGAGCTGTTGCCAACAAATTAAGGGTTATACAACTAGAAGTATGGAGCACTAGACAGGCATCAAATCAACAATAGCATTGTTAGATGAACAGATAATTAATAATCCCATTAATATAATTTGAAAACAGATTCTTTGAATTGTAAACATCGACAGAAAAATCATTATGTCATCTCCCAAATTATTTCAGGGAATTCCCCATTATTGATCTTAAGGTAACTTACTAAGTGAATCACCTGTTTAATCAATAAATGTAGAGTAAACTAGGATAAAATGTGAGTAGTGCGCAATAAAATTATATAAATAATATAAAATACAGTTATACAAACACAAAAATATGTAATAAATAAATGTGAATGTGCTGCTGGTACACCTCAGAACAAATCCCCACTTTGTTAAAGAAACACTACAAAAACATATATAGGTGACCGCGCCCCTCACACCAAGTGAGTGTAAATAATGCAAATGATACCAATTCAATGTAGCTTCAAGGAAATCCGAGCAGTATGTAAAATTCAATCATAAAACAAAGAGAAAAGAAAAAAACATCATAGTGTAATTCATCAAAATAATTGTGTGTATATATCTAACATCACGAAGTTTTGAATATTTCTACGGTGGAGAGTGAAATTTATTTGGGAGACGAACAATCCCTCCCGCTTACCCCCCTATGCGGTTTATGGGCTTGAATAAGCCCCACCAAACGTAAGGGTCCATTTTACATACTGCTCGGATTTCCTTGAAGCTACATTGAATTGGTATCATTTGCATTATTTACACTCACTTGGTGTGAGGGGCGCGGTCACCTATATATGTTTTTGTAATAAATGTAGAGTGTTGAGTGCTGCAAGGAGATGCTGCAGGTTTTTGTAGATGCAGCAGCATCGTCAGCTCAGTAAAAAAAAATTTCAACATTGTTTCATCTTTGTGTTGCTCATGCATATATAAAGACATTTCCTGTAAAATGTGTTTATAATAAAATCTTCCAGGGACTGCCACCAATTTCAACCTGTCTCTTTAAGAAGAAGATACCACTGACTAGTGCCCCCATGGTTAAAGTACTCCAGCTAGTTGCCTAGGATGCCTGGAGCTAAGGGTACAAAGTTGAAGCTACATTCCATTCTAGACACAATGAAATATCTACAAAATGAATAGAAAAACACAGCGTGGTTGGTCACATCACCTGAGCGAAAAATGGGCATTCTCCTGATATTTCAGACAACATGAAAAAAACGTGGAAAATCCTAGTTGCCATTATCACACTCTGAGTCAGAGTATTTTCTTCCCACATGTTTTTGAAGGTGCCAATTTAAACTACTTATAAAGGAAGGGAAATAACTTGAGCATTCATCCCAGGTGCCCTGTCCTTTATAACACTGACTACATTCTGTGTTAGTGCCTGCTTGGCTATGGTTAATACTAATCTTCAGTTTGCAAAGTGCAGCTTTCAAGGATGAAATTATGCAAAGTTGACATGATTCGTGTAAGGTGCCTCTCCACACTCTTCTGTTATTTTTAATTTGCATGTTCAAATATTTATTTTCCTGCTTTGAACTATGCAGACATGCGGGGAGATCTACAAAGCAGATTCTGGGAAATTGTTTCAGGCATTAGAAACACCCTCTCAAAAGTTTTATTTCACCATTGACCTAAGCCTCAAACTCAAATATTAACTTTGAGTATGAAAATCAGCAGCCCAGATGCTTAAATTTTAATTACTTGTCTTGAAAGGCAAAGTATACGGACCTCAATTCAACAGAACTGACTTGATTTAGTGCTAGTCAGAAATATAGAATGACCAGAGCACTTCTCAGCCAAAATGCACATAAGCAGTAAACAACTATATCACCTACTACCACCACAACATGTGCATGTGAACTGCAAAACCACTTACCCACCAATTAGATCAACATAAATCATAAGCATACCTGGGAACTTCTCAACTCCGGCTACCCGGAGCCTTCCCTTGTGGGACGCGGCCAGGACTGTACACTGACTGATGTTGGTGGGCTGTCCCGCTGACATTGGTGGGCAGTCCCGCTGGCATTGGTGGACGGTCCCACTGACGTTGGGAGGAGGTCCCGCTGACGTCAGGGGCGTTACCGCTGATAACAGCGGGAAACACGCCCATTTAATGGAAAAATGGGCAGGGAGCGGGGCATGTCAAGGCCCCGCGACCCGGAGGATTCGGGTCTTGACCTGGAGAGGCAGCGCTTACCCAGTTAATCTCCGGGTCAAAAATGTATCTGTTTTACTAAGCCCCCTTCTAGCAAGTGGCACCACTCTTGTAGAGCCATAATGATGACCAGTAATTCATAGTTGCCATCAGCTTTTTTTGTTGAACATTTGAGGGAACTATAAAGTGCTAGTACTTTATAGTTCCCTCAAATGTTCAACAAAAAAAGCTGATGGCAACTATGAATTACTGGTCATCATTATGGCTCTACAAGAGTAGAGCCATAAACAGGAAACAGAGGCAAAAACAGGAATGAGCAACGCAATGTTGACAACAGTAATGGGAGGAAAAGGCCACTTCTCCAGTGGACCATTTAATGACTGGATCGGGATGTTGAAGCCGAGGTAGAGCTAAGATGAGAAGAGAGATGATTGAATCTGATTAAAATATATGATTTCATGATAGTCTGTACCAATGCTCAAGGTTAATGGAATGGTTTCTAAGGTGATTGGTCCGGACTGTATGGGATTGCCATCTACCAGGTGTACCTACAAAGGATGGGTCTTGGGTCAGGTAGGAATTCAAAGAGAACAAGCCAGAGAGATGCTCAGGAAGCTGTTAATTGCACCAGAGCCATACTGGCATTCTGTATGACCTTCTTATTTGTCTACTGTAGGGAAACAGCAAGGGACAGGTGAGGAACCGTACTGCTGAAGTGTAATTTGCATGGGTTCTTCAGTAGTGGGTGATGGAGCAGCATGATCAGTTGAGTGAACTGACAAGGAAGGCCGGGGAGGCAGTCTGGTGTGTTTTGTGCCTACCTATACTTCTGAAGCCTCTGGTTCATTTGGGTTACCAGATTAATTAATTCCTCCAGTGATCCTGGTACTTCCACACAAGCCAGTTCAACTTTTAGGGTGTCTGATAAACCTAAATGAAACTGATGGAACAGAGATGGTTCATTCCATCTGGTTCAAACGGATAACCTCCAGTAATGTATTTTAGGGTACTGATACATGACTCTGCGGTGGAACTATTTTATGGATCATCATATAAAACATTCATCTGGCTTGGCGAAAAGAAGTCCATGATTGAAGCGGAAGATGATTGAATATGATGGGCCCAGGCCATTGGACCTCCAGACAGCAAAGATAGCAGTCTAGACCTTGACAAAGTGTGTAGCAGGGGCTTGAGGGCATTCGTACAAAGAGCAACTCAACTAGGTGATGAATGAACAGTAATGGCTGCGGTAACCATGGAAACAATCAGGCAACTGGAGTTCTGGAGAAGCTAAAGCACCCTCTACAGGAGCAGGTGGCACATTTCTAAACTGATACCTAGAAGTAATAGGATGACCAACAAACTTTAATAATTACCCATTTGCTTGATTAATCTCATGTTGCCTATAGTCTGCCTGTTTATGTATTAAACTACTTAGCCCTAATTGCTTTACAACCTACATCTGTTTTATGTTAACCAAGAACCATTTTAAGAAAATCCAAGTGCAAACATATTTAGCAAATTGCATGTTGTATTACTCTGCCTTCAGTGTAATTACTAATCTTTGCTCCACTGTAATGTTAAGATTATTCAGGATCCACAGAATGATTTAAATAAAGGAGAGATATAGAGATACTCTGGTAACCCAGCTCACCATTCTTCAACACAGTATTGTGTTTCTTGAACCAGTTATCTAAAGGCAGAACGTTACATGCAGCATGATGTCAATGGGTGGTAAGACACATTTTTTTGCAGTATCTCCTGCAGAAGCAATTCATAATAAGTCACCCAACTCTATCAGGCATTTTTGCTGCAACAACAGCAAAAATTAGTAATTCATAGCCGTATTAGAACCCTTACATGAACCACAAAGCAAAAACAAACAATACCATTATTAATGCCACCGCCAATATATTATGCTACATAACAAAGCCACAAAGCCACTATACATTCTAAACTTCATCAGTTATTCTCCAACCTGCCAAGTCAAGTTTTATACACTTGTGTCGGGACACATCACCTCCATATTTATAACTAACCAAGGCATAATTTCTTGCACCTGACATCATATCGGTGTATGACAGGTATCTCCCAATCACCAACATAGCTCCACCGTTTTACACCTGTAAAGCCCAAAAAGAAAATCATTTTATTTTTACGCTAATGAGGTAATGCAGAAGAGAAGCGGAGACACATTGGGCACCTGTATCTCATCTCCAAAGGTAAACAGATTCACAAAGGATTTTTAACAGCAACTAATGTTATGCAAGTGTTCTTTAATACATTTGTGAATGAAATCTTAATGTCTATTATAGGTGCAACCAGCTGCCCAAGATGTGGCTGCAGGCAGGATAACACCATCTCAAGAACTGTTGTATTTGGACCTGACATTCAAAAGCTGCAGATACCAAGACCTAAAGTACAAGATGCATTCCAAAGGTGAAAGGCATGACCATTTATATATATGAAAGTTGTGTTACTGTATGTGTGGTGGAGGATATGGTCACCACTACAAGATAATATTAGAATGTCTCTTTTAGCTGTACAAGGTCCTATGCAAGGACACAGGTCCCTACACTAACAGTAACTGTGCCAACAATTGACTGGAGAAATGATTATGTGCCATACCTTTGATGGAATCTAGCTCCTTCTAGTCTATAGATAGATACAGTATGTGTCTGGGAGAGTCCAGTCCATGTATTTCAGCTCAGCTCTACATTGGATCTGAGTCTACACGTCGTATATCCTCTCCACAATTAAGCCACAAAAAGATTCAGAGATGCTTTCCCCTTTTATGAGACTTCCTTAATAATTGTGTTATTTAACAAAGTAGTTGTGAATTATTGCTCTAAATTAATGCTTTATAGTACAGCAAGATGGTTTGATATAACATATGCCACAGAAAGCTCCTTCATTATTGTCTGGTCCTTGAATTTGTGAATAAGAAGAATTGTATTAAAATTGGTGACAAGAAAGCTACAGTAACAAATATGAATCTACAAAATGATTCAATTAAATAAAATGAAATAACAAAGCCAAATAAAAAGCACCCCAGCTCTGTGCAGCAGATCATACGTTACCTATTTAAATGAGACTCAGGATTGTAGTTTCCACCTGTGTATTGGGTGCACCTAAATATTTCCAAGGTGCTATATGGGTACCTTTGTACATTTTTGTATTAGATGTAGATGATTTAATAATAAAATCCCCCACAATACAAACTATATATTGTTTGTAAACCATATAAATTCAAGGATGCATTGCTCCATTGCATTGTGCAAATGGTATAACAAGAAACAATGCCAAGAATAAAGGTTGGTGGAGAAAAAATAGCACAAGAAACTCTCCTGAGGGAAAAAACTGCCCCACACCTGAAGTACCCACTTTGACAGTGATGACAAAAAATCACTTGATACTTTGTGATGTTACAATGTACATTGTATTTTAGGAGGCATGCTTCTTCCCTATTTTGCACTCACAAATGCTTTCAGTGGAGCTTCATTGAAAGCAGACAAAAAACCCAAACACCCTTTCTTTCAAATTCTGCCCAGCTCCTGTTAAGAAGGCAAAGTGAAGATGGAAGGTTCACCAACTGTTGACTTGCTGAAAGTTCAGAAAAGTAAATTAGTAATGCGTGAGAAGTTTGAAGTGCTTTTCACAAAAAGCTTCTCTGCTTAGAACTATGAATTCATTATTTTCATAGCACTGCATTTCCTGATGTTTACTGTGGAAAACGAAGCTTTCTCAAGGACAAAACTTTAGAGGGCTGATCTGTAACATGGAATGATTTATTTATATACATATTATGAAATACAGTACATATGATCATGTTTGAGTTTTTATCCTCTTTTAGTTATTTTTTTTTCATTGATGTATAACACCATCATATCTTAGTTTAAACATTGTTTTAATAAATAATATTACTAACATGTGTACAGGCTAACTGAAGAGTACAAAGATATGGTGGGAGACTCCAGGCAGAAGCAGTGAGGCAAGGAAAAGTGGCACAGTGGTAGGTGTTAAGCTGTCTGTTGACAGGTTTTCCTGAAAAAGGGAAATTTTAAGCACTGGAGGAAAGAGGAAGGCCTGATACGTTGGGTTAAGGCATTCCAAAGGTTGGGACAGCCCTTGAGAAGTCTTGTATAAAAGCATGAAACACAGTAGAGGACATGCAAACAGCAAAAAATGCTTATAGGGACAGAGCAGGTGTGTAGTTAGAGATATGCAGGAAGATGTATGAAGTGGAGCCATTAGAATAAGCTTTGTACATGAGAGTCAAAATTTTAAACTGTATCCTGAAGTGAAGAGACTGACAGAAGAGAGAAGTTGTTGTTAGTACATCAATAGGTAAAGAGGATAAGTCTGGCAGTAGCAGTGGCATGATCAAAGAAGCAAGCAAAAGATTAGGAAAATAAAGTAGCTCTGCATGTCATCAGCATACAGTTTGTTCTGTAAGCCAAATGATGAAATTAGATTGCCAAGCAAGGAAGGGTAGTGTGAGAACAGAAAAGATTAGACAAAACAAACAAACTTTGGTGTATGTCAACAACTAAGAGGGGAAAGGGAGAGTATGAGTTACTGGAAAAGAAAACACGAAAAGTGTGATTAAGAGATATGCTAGAAAGTGAAACCAGGAAGGAACAATGTCATGGAGACTAGTATTTTGAAGGGCTTGAGGAAAATGATAGGGCAAGGACTAAAGTTGACAAGATAGATCAGTTAGATGAGATGGGATAATATCAAGTCGAAAGATGACCAGGAGTAAGGAAAGAAGATGAAAAGAAATCTCTCTTCAAATGAGTGGATGTATTAGTGATGTAACACAGTGGTTATTCTGCATATGTTTGGTTTCCACTTCTTGAGTGGGGCTTAATAGATGAAGGAGCCCATATGCAGTTGAAAAGTAAAGGGTTGTCAACTTTTGGGTGTGACGCAGATGTAGTGCCCATGGTGCAACCTTCTCAGTCCACTGATTAGTTTTTAATGTGCAGCAAACATTTTATGTAAAATTATTAGATTGCTATATTTTACTCTAGATAAAATTATGTTAGTTATTAGTATATGCCCATGGCAAAGTATTTCAAGCTCTAAAAACTGTTCATTATAATTAAATTATGAAATAATTAATTTCAATCTTCTATAATTGGAAGAACATGTGATTTGTATTAAATTGCTATGCATTTATTTTTAGAACTCACATTTTGAGACTTCTCCCTGGATTTTAGTCGATTTAAAGGTCAACAAAATTGCAAACACACCTTTAAGTATGAATGCTCATAGTGTAGCCTTCAAAAGCTCTATCTATCTATCTATCTATCTATCTATCTATCTATCTATCTATCTAATCTATCGTAAATAAATTCTTTGTGACTATATAAGAGTGTATGTACAGTATAAAATTAAATGCTAAATCTGAACCAAAAATGCATAAAAGTGCAATAGAAAACTACTGAATAAAAATAATCCAACAAAAATGTTTTCTTTCTCACATACTCTGGTACTTGAAGATGACAATTTAATACTAGTAAATGACAAGCTGTGAATTCTTTGGTATTCTTTTTTGTGACTTGTCTTGTTCCTATCAAAATAAAATTAATCTTTCTCTATCATTTTTTCCTTGTTCATTCTGCCACTAGCATGTAATTATTTTGTCTCTCATTCTCTAAATTAACTTTTGAATAACAAATCTGGAACACATGCATTCAAATCAAGGACATGATTAATATAACCTTAATTGTTCAGGTTTGTAAAATAAGTGTGCTTACGAAGCCACTGCTTCGGATTCTTTGGTGAAAGTAAAAAATAATTGAAAGACAACACATTTATTTTGCATTTTTAGTACAAATTGTTGTACGCTTCAAGATACCTTCCTTCTACAACCAATCCTCTCAGAATCTTTAGGAAAGCCTTCCCAGAAGAGTTGAAGCTGTTATAGCTGCAAATGGGGGGGTAACTTCATATTAATGTCTATGTATTTAAAATGCAATGTCATCAAAGTCCCAGTTGGTATAAGGTTCAGGTGTCCCAATATGTTTGACCAGATAGTGTAGATTATATATTGATCATCGAGTAAATAAAGCAGCAGATTCTTTGTGAGATCACACACATTTATATGCTATCATATAGCTAGCAGACTTCTCTCATGTTTTCCACAAGAAAAGCAGGTAAGGTATTTCTCTAAGCAATACAACAGTAGGACTCATTCTCAACGAGCTGCAGGACCCCATACAAGTAATACGTTTCCCCTTGTTTACATATAGGATATGGCAATGCTACTAGGCTGTGCCTTAACATTGAAATGTATATATACATTTATTATTATTATTTATTGTTTCATATAGCACCATCAAGTTCCACAGTGCTGTACAATGGGTATACAGGACATAACAAGTAGTATATAACATAACAAATTGACTAACAGAAACAACAGGTGAGGAGGGCCCTGCTCAAACAAGCTTACAGTCTAGAGGGAGTTGGGTGTATTACACAATAGGTAAAAGTGCCATTGTTAGGGATAGACCACCCAGACTAGTAAAAGTATTGCAGGAGAGGGACTAAAGGAATATGGGAGTATGGGAGGGCATAAGTGTGCTATGTTGTAAGCATCCTTAAAGATGTGGGTCTTGAGGGATTTTTGGAAGGAATAAAGGCAGGTGGAGAGACGGATAGACCGGGGAGAGGATAGGGGAGGCCTTGAAAGATCTTTTAAGTGGGCATGAGAGCTAGAAATCAGAGGAGAGGATAGAAGGAGATCATTGGATGCGCGGAGAGACCCAGTTAGGAGTGTATTTAGAGATGAGTGAGGAGATGTAGGGAAGGGAACCGCTGTGAAGGGCTTTGAAAGTAAGAGTGAGGATTTTGAAATAAATCCTGAAGCGCACAGGCAGCCAGTGAAGAGACTGACAGAAGGGAGAGACGTTAGTAAAGCAATGTGAGAGGAAGATAAGTCTGGCCTGCTGCTAGACTTATCTCCCTCTCACATCGCTTTACTAACATTCATGGTGGATTGTAGAGGGGTGAGACGGTTAACAGGGAGACCAACTAAGACAGGGTTACAGTAGTCAAGACGGGAGATAATCAGGGCATGGACAAGAGCCTTAGTGGCATGCTGTGTTAGGAAGGGACGGATGCGGGCAATGTTTTTAAGATGGAGGCGACAGTTTTTAGAGACAGACTGAATATGGGGTGTGAATGAAAGGTCAGAGTCAAGGGTGACACCAAGACAGCGTGCATGAGTAGACAGGGAGATGATAGCACCATTGACATTGAGGGAGATAGATGGGGGAGTCTTAGCATTGGAGGGAGGGAAGATGAGGAGTTCAGTTTTGGAGAGGTTAAGTTTCAAGAAACGTGCAGATATCCAGGTAGAGACAGATGCAAGGCAGTTAGTTACAGTCTAAGACAGAGGGAGCGAGATCAGGGGAGGATAGATAGATCTGTGTATCATCAGCGTACAGGTGGTATCGAAAGCCAAAGGATGAGATCCCGTTTGCCAAGGGAGAAAGTGTAAAGAGAGAACAGATCTTCTATATCTATTTGCTATACTACTGATGACTATGTGACAAGGTTTGACAATGTGTTTGAGGTGTCATGACAGGGACACTAAAGCTATTTTTTCCAGAAGCTGTTATACAGTAATGCTGTCTTCCCTATGCAAATTTTAGTTTCTTAAAATAGGTCACATGGCAATTAGTTTTCCTCTTCAGTCTTATATGTATCCTATCTCAATTGTTGATTGGCCCAAAGAAAGTTTTTGCTTGTTAGGCTCCATACAACAATATACTTGGAAATATCCTAAATTGCAGGGACCTTTACATAAATGTGCATACAAACATTCCATCCTCATACTCTCAATAATATGTTGCTTTGATTTCATTACTATAACCACAGCTAGTTACTGGACTCTGCATTTTTTGGCTACCTGAATCTTACCTGTCACTTATCATACTGTGCTGTTGCTGTCCCCAACTACAGTTAATTGACTAGTACTTCTCCCTCCAAATGCATTTCAGTTTATAAGAATTGCAAATTTAACAAAGTGGAGAAAAACTGTAATGCAACTATTACGCTGGATGCCATAAAGCAGTGTAGGTCGCTCACAGGAGACCAAGCTGGGAAGGGCTGGATACAGGCCGGGTCAGCAACAGGGTGGCATGGATAGCAGTCAACTCAGAAGACAGGAGATCATGGTAACAAGCCAAATCAGGTGACAAAGAGCAAGGTCAAAACAAAATTTACAGAGTCTTTCAGTCACACTCTCTGAATGTAGCACTTCTCTGCTGACCACTTCTGCTTCCGCGTTCCGTGTTATGTCCATGGAGATCCATGGAGATGCGGATGAAGAAAGAAGAGAGAAGAAAGAAAGAAGATAGAAGAAAGAGAGCAAGAAAAATTGTGAAAAGTGGAAGGGGAGCTGCAAGACACGGAAACAGTCGGCAGAGAAGGTAGGGAGGCATTCATAGAGCATGAGAGAGTGAACAAAAATTAGAGTGTGAGTATCTGAGAGAGTCTGTGAGAGTTGTGGGCATTGGACAATGAATTTTGTTTGCAAATGTAAAATCCCCCCATTTTTGTCCTAGAGGAAAGGGCAGGAAAACAGGATTTGTTGTCTGAAAATGAATGTGCCAAAAACAAACCTAAAAATGTGGTCCTAATGGTGTGCCCATTTTCACATGTCTATTATCTACCCAGTGATCACTGTTGACTTTCAGCTCAGGGAGTAAGCCTAGCCAAATGAGTCACAAATGACAAATTTGGCACGCAGCACACACATGCTACACAATACTTTGCTATAATACTTTATAGAAAACCATAAAAAGGAACAATGAAAAATCAAGAATAGTGTGTTTAGGATGCCTATACAATAATGTATTCATGTGGAATACAATATAATCATTGAGGTATCATTCTTTTCTCTGCCACCCTTCTGCAGGGTAAATGTATACCCCTTTCCCTCTATTTTATTGCAGCTTTAGATTTCATAGGGTTCCATTCGAATGACCGAATGCCTCAGGTTGTACTAGCCATCTTTTTCTGTCATATTATTTTATAAAAAAATAAAATAATAATAATCATTAAGGGCCAAGGCAATACCATGCCTGTGCATGAACTTTTATGCTATCTATATATTACAAAAAAAATCTGTCCTTCCTTGCTTCTTAATGCTCATAAGATCTTGGGCCTGTATCGTATAGTGATCGGGCAACTCAGTTACAATTTTAAATCCTCAACATTGCAGTTTGCAATGCTTCTAATTATCTGTGGTGTTTGTATAGTGATCATTTGTTGACATCTTTAAAAGTGTAAAGCACATGTAATTGCAGATTAAAAAATATATTACTCATCTCTTACATGGATAAACATATGGTTACTTATATTACACATTGTATGATTTTTACTTCTCAATTAAGCAAATTGTTAAAAAAACCTGAATGTACATAGTTGCCTGAAAATTAAATGAAATAAGGAGATAAAATATCCTATTGATATTTGTATCAGTGAGAAATACATCTTGATAATGTGTATAGGAATCAAAACATGGTTAACTTAAACATATTTGCTTTTTAATGTTATTTGTAAATACACATATCAAATAATGCAAAGCAATACAAATATATTAGTATAAAAAGGAATCTATAAGGATATGTGCCAATAAATAGCAGCCTCATACAAGCAATACAATTGGTTTACTTAGCATCAATTTTCGTATTGTATTATATTTATTTCAACAGAACTGTGTTTCTATTGATTTGAGAAATCAAGCCAAATGTATAGTAGACCATATCATATAACATATAAGAGGGAATGCAGTACTTGGTCCCTCCAAAAGTGGGACACTTGGAATATATGGAAGCATGTATGAATGAGGCTAAGAAAAAAATCTAAAGCTAATCAGTCTGCACAGGCCCGATTGGCCATCTAGCACACCAGACAAATGCCTGGTGGGCCACTGGGTGCAGGGCCGGCCTTTGGGGTGTGCGACCTGTGCGACCGCACAGGGCGCCACACTCCAGGGGGCGCCGCCACGGCGCCCCAACTAGCGGCACCCGGCACCCCTCCAGAGACGGACAGTAATGTCCGCCGCTGGAGGAGCAGGCTCGCAGGGGAGCAGTATCGGAGGTCTTTAACAGACCTCCGGTACCGCTCCCTTGTGATCCCCGCGGCAACAGCTGCTGTGCGCCGGGGTTTGCTGTCAGATCCCGGCGCACAGCACTGAAGCCGCGCCCACAGTGCCCTCTGACCCGGAAGAAGAGAAGACAGAAGAACTAAGAAGAAGAGCGAAGAGGAGGCAAAGAAACTGAAAGAGGAAAGGTAGGAAAGCATAGAGTGACAGTGAGAGTGGATTGGTATATGTGTGGATTGGTGTATGTGTGTGGATTGGTGTATGTGTGGATCGGTGTATATGTGTGGTTTGGTATATATGTGTGGTTTGGTATATATGTG
>VKOC01000003.1:16131577-16184168 GCA_009364415.1 Spea multiplicata | reverse complement strand
ACTTTTTTCCTATAGGGTAGTCTTATATTCAGGCTTTTTGTTTTTTTCCTAAATTAATATTTTGGGGGGTCGTCTTATAATCGAGCAAATACGGTATATAAGTTTTTGCCGTTGTGAGGTTGGTGACCACAGGCATCTATATGGACTAATGTATTTGATGAAATCTCTTTAGTAATGGATTTAAGTATATTGAACTCTCTTGAAACGGCTTTATTTAATTTCTTACCAGTATTCATCCCATCTGGTAAAAATATATTATGATCCAAATCCTTATGGCTACAAAATTAACTATTGCCAGAAAATGGAAAAAAAAAAGTCCATTCCCTCTTGGTTTGATATTATTAATAAAATCTACTATCAATATAAAATGGAGAAAGGTATGGCTATTCAATTAGATACTCTAGAAAACTTCTGGGCCCCTTGGTTACGTTACCATCAAACATGTTTTCCTCCGATATGGGGATTCTACCATGGGCTTAACCTTCCATATTAAATTGATAATCTTCAAATCATTTACATTTAGATTTTTCTTCTTCTTTCTAACTTGATCAGACAGCCTAATTATATGTTTATTGTATATTCATTGTACTTATATATTTTCATTTATGTACTTCCTTGATAACACTGTGTATTTGTTTAGATGCGAGGATTTGATGTGTTGTTTAATGTATTGTATTTTACTATTTATGCTTAGTTTTAAAAGTATCTAAAATAAAGATTTATTAAAAAAAATTGTTATTGATATTTTTTCAGGGATGGCATAGGAAATAGTGTAACATTGTTTAAATGTATCACCTATTACAATGCAAAATATGAAATCTTGATTCATTTGATATGAATCAAGGAGCTGGAGATAACAATTCAGCTAGAGAGCATCATAAATAGAAGCGGTTAAGCCAGTCCCTATGTAGTATTGGCAGAACTCAGTGCAATATAGGTGCACTACAAACAAGATGAAACAAAAGACACATTGTCTGAGAGGATTCTTCACAATGGTCACGTTTCCCCTAGGGGCAGGATTCAAGATTGAACCCAGCAGGCAGTACTTCAGCACTATGGCTTGCTTGTCTGCTGAACAGGGTACTTTTGGCTAATATCAAGTGTAGTCCCTTATGGAGAGGGGGCAACAACTTGATCCTCCAGCCTTAGGTTGAGGTAGCTTGGAGCCGGAGGTGTCTTATTCGAGCACCCAAAGTAGTCCGGGGTTGCCTTCACAACCTTGCACCATTTTTGTCGAAGTGCGTGCACAAAGAGCACTAATGGCCCGCTATAGAAGCACTTGTTCACTCCTCAACCCTTATGGGCCTGCGTGTGATAACCAAATTTTTTGAATTGGCCACAGGGATACGGCTGGAAACTTATTTATGAGACTCACGATTTGCACTATTTTTTAGTGCACATGTGACAATTAATTATGCTTGATTTTATGGTTTTATACGGCGAGAACACTGGCACCATTTTTTTGGATACGGATTTGTGTTTGACATTTGAGCACTGCCTCGCAGTGATGCTGGATTCCAGTTTTTTGGGAGAAGTAATGGATGCCTTATGGCTCCCTACCTCTTCCTTACAGTGGTCCTCCTCTTCGGTGGGGGTCAAAAAGATCCGGCCCTCATGCAGGCCTTCTGGCCGAGGAGGGAAGGAAGACTTGGCACATCCTTTCGGGGAGTGCCAGGAGAAGAATTTACAAAGGATCAGGCCTCTGCTGCGGCTTCCTCGCAGACTTCACAGAAGCACCTCATGAGATGCACGAAACGTCAGGCTTCCAAATAAAAAAATTAAAAAAATGAGTCATCAAGCCAAATAAAGCAGAGAAAATTGTCTTCACTTAGTGTTTTACATAGAAATTACATCAGAGCAAGGGAGTAGTGGGGGGCAGATGGACCATATGGAAAAGCTGACAAGAATGTTTAAAACATAAAATAAGATGATCCGTTTCTAAATTATTAATATGTAAGTCCTGATGGGAAGCTGCACAATTCACGTGCATGTGATCACTATGAACTGCGTAAGTCTGCTGTATTTGTACTTCTAACTTACCACCACTAAACCTAAAGTGCACCATAACATCAAATAATACCAAGAGAACAAGGGAAAATAAGCATGCAATATACAGTCGGACAAACCTAGTCATTGCTTCCTTTAAGACACACATTGATTGTTAATCCATGTCAGTGTGAGAGGATGTAAACCACCACCACAAACAAGGCAATTAGAAAGATCATTTTATATAATCAGTGAGTGGTTCATGCTCATTATTAGTGCATTCGTCTTCGGGCGAACATGAAGAGTGCGTTTTCGTGTTCGTTCCAAAGACAGGACGAAGAGAAGACGGCGGCGGTAAAATGTAGGCGAAGACCAACAGAGTTGCTCATACAGACTTTTAAAATCCTAATGCAGCAACTTCTCCAGCAGATACCACTGGTCTCCCTGTTCTATCAGTTAAATGTCCGTACAAGCGACCAATAAAGTCGCTTGTACGGACATTTAACTGATAGAACAGGGAGACCAGTGGTATCTGCCGGACAAGTTACGCCACCAGGAGTTTGAGACTGTACGAGCAACCCTATTGGTCGCCAGCAGGGGGCTCGTCTGCTATCAACCCTGCTGACGACCAATAGACTCATACGGACATTTAAACTCCTGGCGCCAGAGCTGCTTAACCGGAAAAAAATGAAGAAAAAACAAACACGAAGAATGTCCACGAATATTCGCCCGAAGAGAAGACAGGACCAGGCGAATATTCGCGGAATATGAAGATTTTTTTTTTGCCGAAGACGAACACGAAGAGCCCCCTGGTGCCCAAGTCTACTTATTATAGAAACAGATGGCTTGGGCAGTAAGTGCTCATTTATCACCTGATTTATGTTACATTTGATGGACACCAGAGATGTCTACATTTTGCATATCCTTACTTGAGCACATGCAACATTATCAAAATGATTGAAATTGATTTCACGTTGTTACTGTTTTGATTTACTTGTTCTTCCACACACCTTTCAATGTACACAAGGAAGAACCAGTATAGCCAGAAAGAAAGAGTGGCAAAATGTATGATAATATGAGTAATTATGTTTTCATTTAACAACCACCTTTTTAACCCTTTTTCTGACTTACTGACTTTAATCAGCTGACAACATTTCCTAAAGATTGTGTCTTCATCACTTGCTGCACCAGTTTTTTTTGGAGTTCCTTAAATCATTCTTTCGCCACCAACTTTTGGGAGATTGAAACACCTACAATGTACAATTTAAATGTCCGGGCTAATTTACTGCACATCCTTTTAATTCTCCACAACTTCCGTTGTTAAAAGATACTGTCTGTTTCTCCAGCTTATATATCTCTGAAATAATACTAGTTATTCAAGAAACAATTTTAGTTCTTCAAGGATATAGAAGATATTTTGTCTTTTTCACTCACTTTAACATTACTTTCTATACCGTATTCCAAGCAGTGTAAAGAGAAACTCATTTCAAAGAAAATGACATGGAAATTCACATCTAAACACATTTTTAGTTTATTTAGCAACAAGAAGTCATGAAGAAAATTTTAAGCAAAAACAATAACTATTCATGCATCAAAGACCACCTACCAAGCAAATAACTATTCCAAATAACTAAATATAATTAAAACATGTACAAATTCTAAAAAAAACATTCCTTTATATATTCTTAATGGCAACAGCCGGTGAATCTCATGTTTACAATTTGATTTAATGAATACTTAACACATTGTAAGGAGTGGGACTTAAATCAGCGGTTAACTGTGAGATAATTAATACAAAAACAATGAAAATGTTTATTAAGGCTCCACAAAAGTAGTCCAACACAGGTACATCAAGTAAAATGGCTCATACCCCAACCAAAAGTAAAAACTTCAGTCAAACTGACCTCTATCAAACTTTACAGATGCTACATCATTGCCCTTGTTTATGGAGAAAAGCATGTCACTTTCTTCGGGGAAATTTACTTTATGGGATTAGTGTAAATGCGCCTAACCTATGCATTGGCTTTGAAATGTATGTTACTTTGAGCTGTTCCAATGCAAGTTATACTGTTTAAACCTTAAACAATTTCAAGGTAATGTAATATTACAATGTGAAGGATCCTTAGTATAGACAATCATGGGTCTTATATAACATATAAATCTATGTGCTGGTTCCACTGTCATCTTGTATTTATGTTTAGTAACGCATATGTAATCCTTTTGTCAGTATTGCCTGTGTTTTTTTTATACTTGTCACGTAAAATAATTCCAGCAAGGGCAGATTTTCTTTCTCAAGCCACTGACCTTGCCTGATTCTTTTGTTATTTGTTTTTGCATTTTACAAAACTCTTTTTGCCATCTAATTTCTAAAAAGTAACCTTTTGATGTGTTCAGCAATCCTCAAGCCTCTACATTGCACTACCACAAAGGCAAATAAAAACCTTTCCATTGCTCAGCCCAGAATAATAAAGAAATAATGATTATGCTACCAGATATGAACTTTACTTTAGTAAAAGCTGGCCGTCACATCTAAAAGCTAGAATATATATATTTACACAAAATATTCATAATTTTTGCGTTCTGTGAGCCATAGACACAAATAATACACTATAAATAGATTATTTGTGAATTATTCTGAATTTAAACACAGGCGTTCTGCTAAACCACTACTGGCTTGTGGTGTTAAACTTAAAGGGCCACTCCAACAATCATATGCACTTTAATGCATATAATGGCTTGTTGGTCCCTTTAAACGTTCATGGTGTCCCCTTACATGGTGTAATTCTGCAGAATCTCTCCATATGCATTTGCCATGAACAGCTATTTGCGGTGTAGGTGAACACTTCTCCACGCACATGATATACATCATATCAGTCAGCTCCAGTGCTGGCATAGTGAACATTAGCCAATCGGTAGCAAAAATAGTCAGAGCACGGAGGAGGAGGGCAACTGCAGTTTTTCTATGTAGTTTATCTGACATTTTGAAGAATATATATTACTCACGTCCAAGTTCCGGCACCAAGATTTTAAAAAGTCTGTACGAGCAACTCTATTGGTTGCCAGCAGGGGGCTCGTCTGCCATCAAACCATGAAGTACAGGTGTACTTCCTTGGTTGATGGAAGAGGAGGCCCCTGCAAGGTACCAATAGAGTTGCTCGTTCAGACATTTAAAATCCTGGCGCCAAAGCTGCTGCGTAGTCCGTACCGAGTTAACCCCGTATTAACCCCCTCTACAAAAAACGAAGAAAAAACAAACACGAAGAATGTACACGGATATTCGCCCGAAACAAACACAGGATTGGGCAAATATTTGCGGAATACGAAGATTTTTTCCCCACGAAGACTAACACAAGGAGTTGGCCGGGGCCTAAGTCTAATTGTTACCATGGCACCTGTCAGTGGGTGGGATATATGAGGTAGCAAGTGAACATTTCATCCCCATAGTCGATGTGTTAGAAGCAGGAAAAATGGGCAAGCGTAAGGATCTGAGTGACTTTGACAAGGGCCAAATTGGGATGTCTAGACAACTGGGTCAGAGCATCTTCAAAACGGCAGCTTTGGTGAGGTGTTCCCTGTCTGCAGTGGCCAGTACCTATCAAAAGTGGCGACAGGGTCATGAGCGACCAAGGCTCATTGATGCATCTGGGGGGTGAAAACCCACGTGGTCAAATCCAACAGACAAGTTACTGTAGTAGCTGAAAAAGTTAATGCTGGTTCTGATAGAAATATATCATAACACACACAGTGCATCGCAGTTTGTTACATATGTCCCCTGCAGAAAGCACCTACAATGGGACATGAGCATAAAAACTGGACCACTGGAACAACAGAAGAAGGTAGTCTAACCTGATGAATCACACTTTCTTTTACATCACGAGGATCCAACTGCTCGGCACCCCTTGGGCCCCCTGACTGGCAGAACTCCAGGGCCCGGTCGCAGTCACGACCCCTGCGACCCCGGTAGTTCCGCCGCTGCTTCTACACCTTAATGTTTACATTAAAGTAATATTGTATTTGATGTAATAATATTACTTATTCATATAACACAAATTTAACATAAAATGTAATTATTGTTTTAGACAAAATATATATAATAGTCTATTTCTTCACATTCACACAACCAATGACTTTTTTTTCCAAAAGTGAATTTAGTACAGGCATGTTTCTGAGCCAGCATTAAGCTCATGCCATAAAATTTATTCGAGAGATACCACTAGATTTCTGATGCTTCAGTGGTCTTCCACGACTGACCTAAAAAAACAGCACGAGAATAGACTGCTTCAGGCGAGTGTCTCCTGAACAAACAACTCCTTTTTTCCAAGGATCACAGGCTGCAAAATGTACCATGTGCATTAATCACTACTATTACAAATCAGAAGCATGTTTCATATGTGTGTGTGTGCGTATATATATATATATATATAAATTTATATACACACATATATTAGGCTTGTGCATTCAGATTCGTATGAATTGCAAGTTTCCGGAATGCTCTCTCACTCACACTTTCACTCTTTTCTACGCTCTCTCACACATATACTCTCTCACACTGATTAGGATTTCTCTTCACTGAAAGTAAGGGGCCTAGCACAACCAATGAAAAACACCCCCATACCAGTTTTTTCAAAGATGTTAGTAAATGGATGGCTTGGTGCCATTTTATAAACCTGACGTGGCAATGGGTCTGATTGAAACAATTAAGATGTGTGTTCTTTTGTCCACATAGTGTGTTGAGATATATATATATTAACCCCTTGAAGACAATTGCTGTGCCAGGCATGTCACGGAAATGCATCCTCTTCACAACAATTGACGTGCTTGACACCTCATGGGGTTAACCCCTTCCGGACCGCCGATTACATACTGCGTCTTCACTTGAAGACCGCAGTATGTTTTTAAATATTTAAATTCCGTGATCGTGATTCGCTGAAAAGCGATCACGTGCACGGAATTGAGGGGGGGTGGCTGCTACTGATCGCTGGGAACACCCAGCGGTCAGTAGCAGCCGCCCCTCGCGATCCCAGCGTTCAAAGCGACGCTGGATCGCGTAAAGGCTGTGACGTACCTGGTACGTCCCGGTCTGCCGGTGACCCCTGACCCGGAAGTACCAGGTACGTCCCGGTCTTGAAAGGGTTAAACAATTGCTTTCTTTACTCAGCTGTTGCTGCTCCAATGCCTCAACATCCTCACGAAGGATATATGAAATAAAATGTAGCCATTGTAACGAAAGAGGTAAATGCCCTATTTACAGCTGAGTTTCATTGCTATATTTAGATATTGGCTTCTGCAATCAAGACATTAGCAGTATCATTCCACGTGTCCGATGAGTCTACTGCAGGTGTAGCCAGGTAAAGTACTGTTTAAATTGATAAAAGTCCCTCTTGTAAACAAGAGTATGTATCATACTAGATATCATAGGGTGAAGAAAGGTGATGGTGACTGTGCCTTGTAAGGCCACAGAGGATCACGGGTCCACAATCTTCTTCTGGAGTTACATTTGTAGTCCCTACAGTCACTTCCTGGCATGAGAAACAAAGAAGGACGGCATCATATTGGCCAATCTCACAAGAAGGGGGTCACTGAAGCACTTCAGGGACCTGGCTTCGCTGGGGTATTTCCGGTGCATACAAACCATGAATAAACGCTAGTTTGTAGGCAGCTTTTTTGGCACATGTGCCAGCTCTGGATCTTTTAGAAACCTAGCAATGTCTCTGTTTTCTAGTGTTAAGTTAGTAAGAAGAAAAGGCAATGTATAAGGATCCTGAGAGGGAGGCTAACATTAGCCTTTTTTTTCATTAAAAATTCTCTGCTGTTGTTGACTACTCTTCCAATGATACTCAGTCAGCATTATGGTGGACACCTGGCTGCCTGTGAAACATGGGAATTGTAGTTCACAGCTAGCATTTGCAGCTTTACCGTTGACTGCACTAACCATGATGTTTAGCCAGCATCATGGAAGCAGTATGTCTGGCTGTGCCTCATGTGAACTGTAGTTAACAGCAGATGATATGACAGGTGTTAGTTGTGAATTGAAACTCCTATGATGCCTAGTCATGTAGACACCTGGCTGGCTGAGCATCATGGGAATTGTAATTCACAGCTAACATCTACTGTTAACTGCACTTTCCATGATGCTCAGCCAGCATAATGGAAGTAGTATGTCTGGCTGAGCCTCATGGGAATTCGATGTGTTCTTTATTTTTAATATGCATGACTGTGCTGACAAAAATGTAGCGTGTTTAAGTAGTCATGCAAGTGGGGCATTGTAAAGTACATTGTATTGATGAGTTCTGCAAGAGCGATTAACAAAAAAAGTGTCCCTCTTTGACATTTTGAAATGTTGAGAGGTATAGGTATGCCCATCTGATCTGGACATGTCTCCTTTACTCTGATTTCTCTTACGCTATCCATCTGGATTAAGTATATTTTTGGCCCGATTGTGTGTCTCAGCTGCATACTACTCCCTTGTCTAAGATTAGATTGTAAACTCACAAGCACGGCCCCTAAAGGACTACCATTCCTTATAAGACCACCATTCCTGCCAGGAACTTTGGATAAAAGTGCCATAAGGCTAGATGGCAAGTTCACAGATGGTAAGGTTCTCGACTCATGATGTGTATGTATTAATATATATTTGTTATGTATGTGTTAACTACTCCCACTTAAAGTGTACAGTGCTGCCTACTTTGTTGGTACTTAATAAATAAAAGGTAATAATAACAATGGTGACAATTTCTATTTTATGTTCTTATGGGATTGAGGAGTCCTTCAGAGTTCAACTTTATAGGAGCATATATTTAATTGATATTTTTTTTGTCTGTTTTTTTTGGCACTATAGCATGAGGATAAACCTATGGCTAGAAGCCCTTACATAAACTTGGATCTTATAAGCAAAAATCCTGTGTGTTCACATTTGAAGAATTTTTCTGATCATATGTAGAGTTTATATCACCATTAAATGTATAATAGAGATATCTTTGCTAAAGTACTTACAAATAGGTGCTAAATTTGCAACCAACAGGGTGTGTTGCCAAACATAAGTTTATTTAGCATATAAAGATAAAGGCATGCCAAAATTACATTTTGCAGAGAACAGTTATGCAACAGTTCTGTATTAAATATTTCCCTTATCAATGTATTTCTTCTTTCCACGTGAACAATAAACAAAAGCTAACGTAACACCCCTAATTAACTGATTTCATATTTTTATTTATGTCTTTTAAATATGAAAATGTATGTTGTCACTAGTCTGCTAATAAAATCATGTAATAATGTATCTTGCATAGAGAGTGTTTTGGTACTTGACAAGTTAAATATATTCAGAATCAATACTGAAATTTTACATTTATTTGGTAAATTGCAGGTGACAGTTAAAGATGAAGGGTCCTTTAGTTCCTAAAATATTACAGTTTGTTGGATATATCTGTGACAGTTTGATGCAGAAGATCTACCCAGGGTCATTCACAACTGTCAGAGTTGGTGAGATCCCAGCAGATATACGTAATTTTGATAGAAAGACTCTTGGCACTAAATGCCACTCAAGTAGGTAACCTCAACTGCAAGTCTAAGGGTAATCTGCTAACATATAAACTTAATAATAATAGTAGTAACATATTAATTTGTCTTTTTAAAATTTGTAGAAATATACTATATTTTTATTGTATTGTATTTTCCATCAGGGTGCATTTATTTTCCCCTTAGTGGAGCGTAATCAAGTTCAAGTGCCCAATTACAGTTGTTAGGAGCACCTGATTATCATAGCAACTCAAAGCCCTCAGGGCCGGCCCTACAATGGGGCCGACTGGGGCAATTGCCCCAGACGGCACTTTAGAAGGGGCGGCACTTTGCCGCCTCAAGTGTTTTTTTTTTTGAAGCGGAAGAGAGAGAGGGGCCGCCGAGTAGTTTTCGCTTACCCGCTCGGCGCCCCTCTCTCTCTCTCCTCTGCGGCGAGTCTCCCTGTTCGGTTCGGTGCGGCTTGTAATGCTGAGCGCCGGAAGTGGCGTCAATTTCCAACACTCAGCATTACAAGCCGGCACCGTGGCAGAGCAGGGAGACTCGCCGCAGGACTCTTTAAAGGTAAGTACCGGGGGGCCGTCGGCGAAGTTTAAAATGCCGCCGACGCCGGGGGGCGGCAATGTAAACTTCGCCCCAGGCGGCGTTAAGTCTTCGGCCGGCCCTGAAAGCCCTTAATGATATCTGTAGAAGTGGAGTCAAAGTAAGCTGTAAAAATGCATGTTCAAATATTGCAAAAGTCATTAACATTTGTAAAATGACCATCAATTATGATTGTAATTGACATACATGCTAAAATGAAGCACATATTACCTAAAATCCCAATACAATAAGTTCCAAATGACATTGCAATTAACTGGATTTACCACTATATTCTATGAAATCAATATAATTAACCAAAATTCTCCCTCAAAGAAATATCCTGTACATTAAAAAGGCAAACTTTAAAATGTAAATTAAAACTCAATTTGCATTGCATAGTGATATGAGGGAGTTGAAACATTCAGTTGATCTTCCTGCAAGTTCCCTCTTTAGTGTGGTAGAATCAACATACTGTAGTTAATACAGTGGATGCTAGATTTGTGCATTCGGATTCATACAAATTGCAAATTTACTGAATTTTGGTAAATTTGGCAATTCGTACAAAGCATCGAAACAAGGCCAGACCCCCACGAATTGGACGAAAAATAAGCAAAAAGCTCAGAATTTTCATCTGAAGTAGGTGGGCCCATATTCACTCACATTTACTCACACTCTAACACACTCTTTGTAAAGCCTACCTGGTCCAGGAGGGAAGGAACCTTGTGCAGGGAGGCCAGACCAGGTAGATGGCAAACTGCTAGTAGTGAGTTGAGCAGGAACATAGACTTAACGTTAACGTAGACTCTGGGTAGGTAGACGGACTCAGGAACAGCAGACCAAGGGTTAACGTAGACTCTGGGTAGGTAGACGGACTCAGGAACAGCGAAACCAAGGGTTATGTAGACTCTGGGTAGGTAGACGGATAACATGAACCCCACAGAAGGGGGGTTAATACAGAACAGCAAAGCAGCAAGCAAGGGGTAAAGATGAAGCCGAAGTTGAGATCCAAATACGAGTCAAGAGCTGATAAATCCAACCGAAGGGAACAGGGACGGAGAACTCTAAGCAACAACTGAGCACCTTAGGACAGGTGTCAGTTGTTTAAGTAGTCCCAGAAGCCCCCTAAGACCTGCCCAATTTCCGGGACGCGGTCCCTTTAAGAGTTTGGCAAAAGTTTCTGCCTGGTTATGATGTAGATAGAAGATTAAAGATAGCAGATTCAGATAGAAGATAGAAGATGAAGAAGAAAAAGATGTAGTAAAAGTAATAAGAAGTGGTAGGCAGAAGGGGAAGTGGTCAGCAGAGAAGGTAGGAAAACATTTAGAGAGGATGAGAGAGAGAGTGAACGAGAATAAGAGAGTGAGTGAATGGGGTCCACGTATTTCGGTGGAAAATTCTGAACTTTTTGCTTTGTTTACATCCCATTCATGGGGGGCCTGGACTTGTTTTCGTGGCTTCATGCAAATCATCAAATTTGTGAATTTGCAATTCATATGAATCCGAGTGCACAAGTCTAGTTATAATGGGTTGTAAATGTAATTTGTGGAAATTATAAAAGTAAATATGTGAAGTCTGAGTCCAATAAAATTAGAATCACCAAATTGGATTTATATAAGTTGTTGGATATAAATTACTAGTTCTCAGTCATGTATTTTTTCTGTCCATATAGAATTATCCTCAGTATATGTGAATGTGAATTTATTTAATGTTTCCACCAACTATACATAAACCTAAGTCAGCGTTCTATGTTTCTCCATTTTTAAACAAATCTGTCCATACTTTTTATTTATCTTATCATGGAAAAGAAAAAATATCAGTGCGCTAAGCTAGTCTCAGGCTCAAATAATACAAATGTATAATATGAGGCCTACCAAACAGTGTGAGCATGCTGCAAATACAGTGCAAATACAGTGTGCCCACTATGTAGGAGGTGAGAGTAGGTTCTCACCCTATTGAGAGTGTGCCTTGACGTGGCAGGTGAGCTTAATTATGCTTTGGCCAATTCATATAACCAAAACCTTTCATTTATATTATGTTTATATATTTGTTGCCAACTTTATTAGGGTGAGAAGCGCAGACAGTATTTTGTTTTTTGTATTTATCTTATCATGACACGTTTTGTGGACTTGCAGGATACTGCAAGCAAACGTTTTCAGCATTTTTATGTGATATAAGTATTTTGGCTTTATTGTGAATGATTTAAAATATGCTGTAAATAATACTGCACAATTCTATGTTTGGGAACGTGGTTAGGAATAAGGATTTCAAATTGAGCTCACATACATTACATGTATGTTACAGAATTGTGAGGTTGTATTGTACACATTCTGACATTGTTCTTTTTGAAGGTAATAGAATGCTAGCAACTTTTACTTATGCAAGTTATAGGCAAGGGAACGTGTTCCCAATGATAAGGGAGGTTAAAAAGTAATTACAACACACTTGAGAGAAGCATGGACCCCATTCCGTGTCTCTACCCCTCCCTCCATCCCTGCCCTGTGGAATTAAAAGGGGGAAGTAAATAAATAAGTAATAATTAATACAAAAAAAATCACTCATATGCACCCCACATCCATGTCCCCCAGATTGGGCTAAATGAGGTCCATACAGCCCTCCTCAACTGTAGCAAAAAAAAACTGTAGCAAAAAAAAAAAGAATAATTTCCCTTGTCAGTGCCCATTGAGCCATCGTTTCTCATTTTCAGCCCAAAGAAAAGGGCCATCCAAAAAATAAAGCACCATGTAAAAATAAAAAAAACATCTGCACAAAAAAACAATTAAAGTAACTATTTGTGCCCAATTGTAGCGGATTGGAAAATGTCCATCAGTTGCGCTATTACGTGTATGCATACTTCCATGCTCCAGCAACCCCTAGTGTTTAGAATATGCATTGCATTCTCCATTGACTTTAATAAACTATACTCAACTCACTGGACACCATTCAAGTGTAACTAACCCATTATAGTCAAAGCAGAATATAATGCACCTTTCTAGCGCTGCAAACTTAACTGCATATTTTTTGCCAACTTTCAAACACTCTACGTTTAGTGAATAGACCCCTATATATATCACTAATGAGTGATTTTTATTGATTTTTCGCAAATAAAATAAAGGAAAGGGAGAAAAATCAGGAACACAAAAAAGGAGCAGGGAGGGACCAGGATCCATTTACACAGACCACATCAAAGCCCTGGCGCAGCAGGACATCACAAGTTGTACATACAAAAGTGGTTACATAATGGTATCACAGGATACCAACCGAGATCATCTCTGACAGGGGAACACAATTTGTAGCGCACTTCTGGCACAAGTTCGCCACGGAGATAGGAATCACCTTCACTTTTTTATCAGCATATCTGGAGCAGTACCTGTGGCTGTTCATCAAACACCAAGACGGCTGGTCTGATCTCCTTCGATTGTGGAGTTTGCTCTAAACAACAAGGAGCAAGAGTCCACCTGGAAGACCCCTTCTACAGTTTGTACAACCTATAAATGTACACATTTCCTGGGGCTATTTCTCCCTCTTCTGTTCCGACTCTGGCAGAAAGACTGACCACACTGCTCTCTACCTGGACTTTAGTCCAGACTGCTCTGGAGCAAGCCTCACAGCAACAAGCAGCAGGTAGACAAGAAGCTGACCTCAAGCGCCACATACCAGTGATTGTGTATGGGCATTCACTAAGCCTCAAGGTGTCGTCTATGAAGCTGGCTCCTAACTTCATCAGTCCTTTACCGGTCATTTGGCTTTCACATCCCTTGCACCTTTCACGTCTCACTGTTGAAGCCCCTGGTCTGCAACTGGTACTCTGTTTCTTGTCCATCCTTGACTCCCTTCGCCAGCAGTCTCCAGTATCTGACATATTGAAAGGGATTACGCTCCTGGGTGCCAGTTGCTCGTGTACATGCACTTCCACGCGCGTTGGCCAGAGAAGCAGTACTGTGGCTGGTTGCGTCCTCATGGGCAGTGCGCCACACACAAGATGGCCATGATGGAAAGATGTGAATGGAGTGATGTCACTCTACTTTTTTTAATTTTGGTGCCTTTCTCCTGTTTTAATTTTGGCACCTATATAAACCACTAGAGGAACACTACACCTTGTCCTCTGATGGTCTTCCTCATTCCATATCCTGTTCTACAGTATTCTACTGCTTTTTCTCCCCTGTGTTTGACCCAGTTACACTGAACTCCTACGCTCTGACCTTGGCTTATGGCACGTCTACTCTGAACTCCGGCTGCTTGACCTTAGCTTGTAATGCAACTATTCTGAACTATAGCTTCTCGACTTGTTATACGACTTCCATGGTTACTGCCTCCCAGTCTAAGTAGACCTGTGTGCACTCCTGGGGTTTGCCCCCGGTCTTGGAAGATCATCACAAAGTCCCAACCAAAGCATAGTATATATATTAACATTTATATTATGAGTTTCTGTATTTATACATTTATGATTAGAATTAGGGAGGGGCAATGCCATGGGGATCTCATGTTAGTCTGCCCCTGCCAAGAACAGACAGCCACAACTTCTTAGCCTGTCCTATGGTGTGTCCCTGCTTGGTGCATCTCAAATTTTAGCTCTCTTGTGCTATCTTCATATCAGTCAGATCCTGTCCAAAAGGACAGTCCACAACTGAAATGAGTGGCACATTTCTTCATATAATGCCAATTTGTATCAATTTGTATCAATGGGACTGCATTACCCTACAACACACTATATTTCACTTTCAAATTTTTTTTTTAAATGGGACTTCTCTTTAATATTTTTTTCCAATGTCACTCTTTTTTATGTCCTAATATGACTCTGGTTAGTGATTTGCGATAAAACTGTTAACAGATAAGTGATCAGATTGTATATTACATGATGCTCATAGGCATATAAGAATTTCTTCTGCAGCATCGTATATATAAAATACTATTGAACCTCCATGTATTTTATCCATAACAACCTGGCAGACATTTATTAATGAGATTATAAAATAATTTTTCTGATGCTGGAAGCAGCCTTAGTTTTCTGCTGACCAACAAATGCACATAACTGCTGTTGCCACTGTGCTCCAGACATCAGTTCAGTTAATGGGAATGACACTGCTGTAGAATGGAAAAAGGTCAACTGACTTTTCTAATCAGCAGCATGGTACACTGAACACAAATTAAATATTAGTAAGGATTGTGAGTATGCATGCGTTCAGCAAACTGGTATTAAGTACCACATTAGTGCCACCTATCTGCTTATAATCAGACACAGTGGCAATATTAACCTGGATCTTTAAATTGAATTTTTATAATGCACCAGCATATAGAAACATCCTGGTGACATATATTGTAGATGTTGGTTTATTCTAAATTTGCATTAAATTAAAAATATAATCACTGGAATAGATCTCCCTGACTTTTTCATTTTATCAGCCTGGTCCTGGGAGCAATATATCTTTCTAAAGAAACTTGTAGCATGTTAAATAGAGGTTTTGCTTTATTCATATAAGATTCTAGAAAGAACAAGGCTAATGGCCAAAGTGCAAAGTTATTTTTTGTAATAATAATAATAATAATACCATCATGTTCCATACACGTATTGCTGTGCAATGGGTAAAAGGGTATAACAATCAGCACATGTCATATGCATGCACAAATATTTGTGTAATAAAATGCATGTACAATTACACATATTATTAGTACATTTTTACATTTGTGTGTTGGAAGGAAAATTAACACAACATAAATCACACTCTTCCGTACACACCACTCTAAGTCACACAAATTATACTCCACCATACACACCACTCACACACACCGCCAGTCACCCTCAGTCATACATGCCACTCTCAGCTACACATACGTCCCACACAAGTTAAACATCCAATACTCTCAACTACACAGGGCACATTTGGCCACTCAAATCACTCATAGAGTCCTGTTTATTAGGCTTCAGCTAGGTTGAACTGAATATTGAAATACTCAACCTGACCTGGGTCAACCTAAAAATATGTCATTTATATAGCTCAATATCCTTTATCATAAGACCAGTTTGTTTTAATTTACCTCCTGCATGGTACTTTATGTAGGCATATAGCACATAGCTATATTTGTAAAGTCTAAATTGACCCCCATCTATTGTATTCACTGTCTCACAGAAATGCTTGTAATTATTTTGCATGATGCTTTTCTTTTGAAACTCCCACTCATGTTCTCGTCTTCTGCAAATGCATGCTAACGGTTCTTTTTATATAGGTTTACCTATGCATCTATATTTTTCCATCAGTCATTCACCTTAATTTAAAATTCTATAAAAGATGAAAATAGAATGTTTATTGAGATACATTATATGTATAAAACAAACCTAGCAGTAAATCATGTGACAGCTTAAAGGTATTTTTCTCCTTTAGCTACATATCATCTCCTTCCAGCAATGCCACATCTCATTACCTTTCCATCTCTGTGCCATCAACATTTGCTTGACTCCCTTGTCATCAAATATCATTATATTAATGGAAAATTGTTTTATTCAGTGACAGTGCCACATTAATATTAGCCTCAGCAGTCATCCACAGCTGTTGTTTTGTCTCATTTTTAAACCATATACTACATATTTTGTCCTATTATACTTAACCACAAACCACACTAAATACTTTATCTGATATTAAAAATATTCACAAATACACATAAATATCTTTAAATTCACAGTTTATTTTAGGAGTTACAAGGGAGTCATAAGTTCAGAAATTAAGTTCTTGCCTAAGTAATAAAAATGGTTTTTTTTCACACACTTTGCAGATTTGCTTTGGATTTCACCAGGCAGTGGCAGCTGGTGGGTAATTCCAATGGGGGTTCACAATATATCAATTTTGAAAATGAAATTTACATTTACGACCTAATGTACAGGTTAAAATAAATTTCCCTAAATTATCCCTAACACCCCATCAACCATAACTGCCCCTAAATTAACCCTAAAAACCCCAACCATAACTGCCCCTAAATTACCCTAAAACCCCCTAACCCCCTAAATTAACCCTAAAAACCCCATTAACCATAACTCCCCTAAATTACCCCTAAACACCCCATCAACCATAACTGCCCCTAAATTAACCTTAAACACCCCACCAACCATAACTGCCCCTAAATTAACCCTAAACACCCCATCAACCATAACTGCCCCTAAATTAACCCTAAACACCCCATCACATAACACCAAACACC
Organism: Spea multiplicata; assembly: GCA_009364415.1. Classification (NCBI taxonomy): domain Eukaryota; kingdom Metazoa; phylum Chordata; class Amphibia; order Anura; family Pelobatidae; genus Spea; species Spea multiplicata. The sequence continues at coordinate 16,166,900 of VKOC01000003.1, read as the reverse complement.
CCACCAACCATAACTGCCCCTAAATAACCCAAAACACCCCATCACCATAACTGCCCCTATTAACCCTTAAACCCTAAAACACTCCATCAACCATAACTGCCCCTAAATTAACCCCCACCTCCCCTAACTTTCAGCAGCCCAAATATTAATTTTATACTTACTGTTGGATTAGTTGCTGAGCAGTGTGGACGCTATAAGGAAAGCGGTGGGGCCAATCATCAGTGTGACTGCAGGAAGGGACTGGGAAGCAGAAAGTTGTTAGCCCCGTCTCCCCGCTCGCATCAGTCACTGTGGAGGGTGGGGAGACTCCGGGCTGGGCGGTGAGGGTGTTGGCTGGGAGCTGACGGCTCGGAGCTCCTCCCTCATTTGCACAGCCTTTACTGTGCGAACAGAGATCAAATGGGCGGCTCAGCCGGCGCTTTAGCAAGCGCGGCAGCAATTGAGCCAGATAGGGTCTTTCTTCCTATCACACGTGTGATAATCATAGGCAGGCTACATCAGGGGACAGGAGACTTCATGGCACGTGAACCCCCAAGCGCAAAAGTAAAACAAAATTCGCAAAATTAATCAAAAATCCATTTGAATATAAATTAGATTCAAATGGATTTTTTAATTTTGCTGTTTTTTTTCCTTTTGTGCCTGGGGGTTCACGTGCGCATGTGCTCCTATGGAGGAGTCTCCACTTCCCACAGGATAAGCTACATTACTGGAAAAAACCCCAAACAATTTATATTCAGGAACATCACTTGCTAGTGTCGGTAAGCAACAAACAGGTTTTATTCATATTTTGTTTTTCCACTGGTCTCAAGAGCAGTGAACATGACTAAAGATCATATTGGGATAATTGGGATCTTTGTGGAGAGTTCCCAGGTATGAGTATAGCACAGGGTATCATGTCCAAATAATACAGGAAAATATAAATGCCTTGCCGATATACACTATGGAGAACTGTGCACTGTGAAGGCATCGTGCTGGGATACGACATCATATCCCAGTACCGGGTTGGACCCCCTTTTGCCTTCAGAACTGCCTTCATTCTTCCTGGCATACTATTTACAAGATGCTGGAAACATTCCTCGGAGATTTTGGTCCATAAAGACTGTCACGGATCTGGCTAGTCCCACCGACTACCTGTGCTCCCTTAGCCTGGGACAACAAACTTTCCCCAGTTCCCCAGTCACTACCCGAGACTCAGTGTAGGTTAAAACCAAACGAAGACTGATTTATTTCTCATACAGACGGCTGGATATATCCAGCAAAACATACATTAACATAAAACAAGATATTGGGATACAAACCACCCCCCTTAATCTGCCTCCCAGAGACAACAGGGGCAGTAACGGGATTAACAATACAATAGAGTCCCAACCCGCACTATCTATTACTGGCCAAAATCAGTTCCAGGGATGGCCAGGGTAAATGTCTGCAGTAGTGGAACTGGGGGAAGGGGACAACATAATAATGTGCCATGGGGCGGAGGGGTCTAATATTAAATTAAAACAATGGTGGCCGCTCCCTGCTTGCAGATCCTGGCTGTCTGCTGGACATAATCCCTTCAGACAGTGATGGGATGATATACTGCTGGGGGTAGCCACAAAAGTCTTTACAAACCCAGGACCCATAGTCAATAGGGAGGAGGCTGGCAGTCCGGCCTCTCCAGTGGTCCCAGTGATGGAGGGTTCCATCACATTGACATGATGGCATCATGCAGTTGCTGCAGGTTTGTCGGCTGCGCATCCATGATGCGAATCTCCCATTACACTACATCCCAAAGGTGCTCTATTGGATTGAGATCTGGTGACTATGGAGGCCATTGGAGTATAGTAAACTCATTATGATGTTCAAGAAACCAGTTTGAAATGATGTGAGCTTTGTGACAGGGTGAGCATGTGTGAATTAGAGTTTCCTGTTCTTACCTGACAGGAGTGGCACCCATTGTGGTCTTCTGCTTTTCCTTCCTTGTACCATTCTTCATAGGTACTGACCACTGTAGATTGGGAACACCCCACAAGAGCTGCTGTTTAGGAGATGCTCTGACCCAGTCTAACCATCACAAATTAGTACTTGTCAAAGACGCTTGGATTCTTCCATTTTTCCTGCTTCTAACACATCAACTTTGGGGATGGAATGTTCACTTCCTGCCTAATATATCCCACCCATTGTCAGGTGCCATGATAACAAGATTATCAGTGTTATTCACTTCACCTGTCAATGATCATAATGTTATGGCTGATCTGTGTATATGTAGATACAGATAATCCAAATTTAATGGCAGTGTTGGTTGCATCATATAAATTACCTCTACAGGTGCTTTGAATCTCTAAAGAGTCTAGGTATCGAGAGTGAGTACATGTGCAGGGATATCGGACACAAAGTTAGCTAATGGGGGCAATGCAATATGTACCTTTGTTGGTACTTTTAGTTGCTTGTTATCATTATGTTTTATGGAAAACAAAACCTAATTCTTAAGATTGTGATTACTAGAATATACTATGGAGCCCCGCATGCTGATCACAGTGTGATCACTAAGTGCGATGAAATATACTAATAATTGTAATAATAATAATAGAATTTTAAAAAAAACTTAGTAATAGGTGGTTCTGGCATCTATATTTAAGATATGAGAGAGATCCCCAAAGGGAACACTATCCATATTCCACTGGGAACAATGCAAGAAATTTAAGTGCCTCAATATCCTTTAGTCCTACCACTAATAACAACTGAGCAAACCTTTCTGGCTAGGGAACCTAAAAGTCTTAATGATACTACACTACACTACACAGTTCCAGCAAAAAAATAGACAGAGGATTAACTGTGATGACTAAAAATGGTTTATAGTTTAGCCCTGAATATTTTTTATTAGCTATATTATTTTTGGTTTGTATACATTTACTTGCAACATAATTACTACATAGTATTCCATTATGTTTCTTCTACTAGATCATCATGTTCTATGAAACAAATAATGTATCATGATGCACAAGCTGTTTTTTATTGTTTGCTCTTAAGTAAAGATTTCCCCTTGGCCTGGTGTCTGATGTCATACTGCAGTTTCTTTATTGGCTCTAAAGGCCTATGAGATTTACATAATTAATTGATATTAAATGCAATCTGTTGCTATGTTTTCTATATTTTGTTTATTGTATTGTTAGACAGTTCTCTTAACAAAATCCCTTTTGATAATTTGCACAAATAAGCAACATGTTTGCTTTTGGAAAATGAATATAATCCATTATCACAATTTGATCATTAGGTGTTATATTGGTATGCTTACATCCAAAAATAAAAAGTTTGAAACCCCATCTTTACATAAATAAATGTTTTTTGTACCAGGTTTACATTTTTCATAAAGCTGCCTCAGCTTCACTTAATATGTTGTATGCATATGTCGCGGACCTCAGGCCCGCAACACCCGAGGTCGGATCTTACCTGACAAGTCCAGAATCCACCTGGTCAGATGGTCTCCACGCCGGACTCTGACGGCCCCGGGTCCTCTGTATGCTGCTGCTCCACCTTTTGCTTCCCTGGCAACGGAGGCATGACTGGGATACCAAGAAGTATAAAAACCACAGGACTTTAGCAAGGTAAGTGAACTACAAAGGGGGAAAGGGGGTAGATAGTAAAATGGGGTAGATAGTGACAAGGCGTGAGAGGGGGTAGATAGTGAGAAAGGGGGATAGAGAGTAAGAAAGGGAGGGAGTAGTGTGAATATTGAAATAAAGAGTGAGAATGAGAGAGGATTAATGAATATGTGGATGAATTGTGTGAATGAGTAAGAGAATGAATGAATGAATCCATCGGTGGATAAATTGTGTGAATGAGTGAGATAATTATTATTTATTATTTATTGTTTTATATAGCGCCATCACACTGGACTGTAATCTATTTGTGTTATCTGGGTGCTGGTCAGGTTCTATGTGGGTAATGTGGACTGCAGGGCTGGCCTTTGGGGTGTGCAAACTGTGATCTACGCCTGTAATTCGTCAGGTTTTATCTATACCATTAATGTTACGTTTACATGTGATTTCCAGTTCATTTATAGCTGCAAAGCTGGGTTTGTGTGTTATTCTGTTGCTCTGCATCTGCTATGCTGTTTCCATATATTATTTATGTATACCTGCAAATACGAGGTCATGTCTAATTTAGTTTCCATGTGTTGTTTATTTGACCTATACCTTCAGTGCTGAGTTTACATGAGATTTCCAGTTGATATATACCTGCTATGCTATGTTTCCATAAATTATTAATTTATACCTGCAAATACATGATTTGTATGTCGGATTCTGTTTATTTGATCTATAACTTCAATCCCGAGTTCACATGTGATGTTCAACTGATCTATACATGCAAAGCTGAGATTGTGTTATTCTGTTGATCTATACCTGCTATGCTATGTTTCCATTCAATATGTATGTATACCTGCAAATATTGCTGTTTTTTCCCTTTATTTAATGTAGTAAACATACATTATTTTACCAGTTGTTTGCAAAAAAAGAGATGGGGAGAAAGTGGGGTAGGGGATAGTGAGGAAAGAGGTATCTGATAGGGAGAAAGATGAGGGTATCTGATGGGGAAAAATTCTATCCACCCAGATTTTTAGGGGTTCTTACGCCCATAGTTCCATATCCAAACACCACAAGGTACTACCTTCAAAAGTGACAGCATATTGGCTTAAATTATTGCTGTTTATTTTCTATAGCTATGTTGCCTACAAAATGTTTTGGTTTCTTTCCAAATAATCTTAAAACACAGATAAATCCATAAGTATAACACCATTTCCTGGATTAGTAATAGCACTATTTAAGAATATTGCTATTTTTGTTTTCTGTTTTTTACTTCTGCTTTTCTCCTTCATCTGCAATTTTTGCAGCTGCATTTAGATGAAATAATCTAATATGTGACCATATCTATGTAGTTTTTTGCAAATTTGCAGAATAAGTAATTCACATGTCATGATTCCACCTGCTTTCTTCAAATCTCTCCTTTTAAAGTTGTGAAGACATAAGACGTCATATTTAATCTGTCTTGGTAGAATCACTCAGGAGGAAAAAAGGGAAACAGCCTAGTATAAGAATATAAAAACAGACAAAATCAGCTCTCTCCCCCTGCAGCAGCTTACTGGCCGACTCTTTGCTCTGTGTACCACAGAGAGGGCGTCTTAACAACGTGTGCTGCAGGGTATGAGGCGACCTTTTTGACCAAGTGTGTACAAATTGACCATGAAAAGCCAACTAAATTAGAGGTGACCATTGTTTAAAGCATTTAAGAGCTACAAGACCTTTGAGGCCAAAGGTAATATCATAAGGTTTTTTATCAGCACTTAAAAATTAAAGTTATTTTGAGGATCATTTTTTTGCAGCATGAATTTGTTTCTACATCAATGGGAAAATCTGTTGGCATGAGTTACTATCCCAAAAGTAAGGGCAGAAGTTAGTGAGAGGCCGAAGGTGCCATATAACTAGTACACAATGCGTGACTCACTTCAGTTTATTACTTTTAAATCAAGGCAGATATTAATGATAATTACTGAATTTGAGAACAGAAAATGTTATTTCCCTGACTGTCATCACTATTTATAAAAAGCATAATCCCAAATCAAACAGAACAGAATTTATAGGAGAATCTGAGTAAACAAAAAAACTTCAGTATGAAATACATACTGTATATACCATGTAGGATTTGAAAAAGAAAACACATTGCAACACTTTACAAAATCTACAGTCACCATGTTTATATCATCTAGGAATATTTTAGTGTTTTGTCCATTCCCTAGAGGTAACCAGTATGTAGCAAGCAGAACTTTGTTTAAAATGATTGTTTTTTTCATAGACTTTTACAGTGAATGCTGAATCTTAATGCTTCACTTAAAAAAATGATTTGTGGAGTTGTGCACTTTGTATTCTGCCTACAGCTGTCCATGCTGAGTTTAACGATGCTCTCCATCAAGACATCAAAACCAAGCCGATTACAAAAAAGTTAATGAATCAATGCTTTCAGAGCTGGGTATTGTACAGATCTAAGCCAGATCCTTGTTATGATCACATACAAACAGAAACATTTCCAGAGCACGACATAACAGGGCAGGATGCCCAGAGTAGCCCACACGCTTCACATGAATGCCTTCCTGTCTACAGGCAAAATAGACAACGATAAAAAATTGAATACAACGTCAAGTATGGCAGCTGCATTCCTTACAGTCCGATGCATAAAACCAGGTAATAAAATTTCTCATTAAAATCAGTGCTCTCATGAAAGGCCTTGGGTACTTTGTGTCAGCTGTGTTACTTTTGTAATTACCAGAAACAAGGACTTTGACATGGAGATCAAGACATTCCTTATGTATGTTTAACCTTTTGAAAGATACATGCAAAGTTATGCGTATGAGTAAATGTGTGTGTTAGCATGTGTAAATTTGTGTGTGTTTATATATGTGTGCCACAGTCCTGTAGCTTCTAGTTATGCCAATGATCACTTGTACATGTAAAACGTCTGGGTAAAGTCCTGCTTTCTGGCCACACTTCTACCTGCACTCATAAAACATAGAATCTTATAATATTTATATTCTACTGTATTTTTTAACGGTGAGTTCTTTCCCTTTTAAGACTGCTAAATACATTGCATTGTATTATTTTTTTATAATTGTATACTGCTGGAATCATTTGTATTTCTAAAACCATTGGATTCAAAGGAATGCTTTAAAATATTTGTTATTCTAATATAGCTTTAGGCAAAGAACTTTTGTATAAGTGTGCATTTAATTCTAAGTGGGTTCTATGCATTGAATGAAATTGCCATACCATTAAGAAAGAGAATTTAGTGATTCTTCTGAAGTATTTGTTCTGCCAGAATAGCACTGTTCGACAGCAATTCATATTAAAGAACACCAACTCTGCAAGGTCCATTGCATGAAACACTATTTTTCCTTATGTTTATCTTCACAACTTTCAGCATAATAAAAATTATTTTATGAATGCTATGTCAAGGTTGTGTTATTCTCCATACACCAACTTTACAAAGATTGTAAGGTTACTTGAACTTCCCAAAACTTTTAATCTGCCTTAGAGCCCTGCGCGGGACTACTTTTTTAATCCTGCTCCCGCGGCTTTTAATCCCGCTCCTGCCTGCTCCCGCAATGTGGGTGTTCCACTCCTGCCACATTTGTGGCCAATCCCGCCCGCTCCCGCCACATTTGTGGCCAATCATCTTCCCTGCCTCCTTACCTGATTTCCCGCGCGGCTGCCCTCAAGTTGTTCCCTCACGTCGTCTCTTCTCTTGTTACGCCCAGGAACAATGCGGAGTCACAGGAAGTGACGTCTCATCACGTGACTCCATTTTGTTCCTGGGCGGAGCAAGCTAGGAGACGCTGTAAGGGAGCAGCAACATAGCAGCCTTGCGGGACTGCACGGGATTACCGGGATCCGCAGGTACAGTGCCTGACCGCCCGCTCCCGCCTGCAGCCCAAGCAAGACCGCCCGCGCCCGCAAGTTTTTTGTCGGGTCCCGCCTCCCAGTGCAGTCCTCTAATCTGCCTCCCAGAGACAACAGGGGCAGTAATGGGATTAACAATACAATGGGGTCCCAACCTCCACTATCTATTACTGGCCAAAATCAGTTCCAGGGACTTGGGGTAAATGCCTGTAGTGGAGGAACTGGGGGGGCTGATTTAAAAAACATATTAGTAGTGCACTATGGGGTGCGGGGTTGGTCTGATATTACAAAAGTCTTTACAAAGTCAGGGCCCATAGTCAATATAGGAGGCTAGCTCTCAGGCCTGTCCAGGGGCCCCAGTAATGGAGTGTTCCATCACAGTGCCCTTTTGCCTATTTCTTAGAAAGTACATGTGTTTGGTTCAATGAACCATCTGAATGGTAATTTATTTTGAAGGTAGTTGAATATGCACTGACAGTGATTCCACCACATGTCTAAACCAAGTTTAAGGTCAAAGAACTACAGCTGCCAAAAAATAGAGGTGCATAAAAAATCAACAGGGAGCAATGTCAACTAAGTGATTTAACCTCTTCGTGACTGGCTGATTTTATTTTTTTATACCCTTCGTGACAATGGAACATTTCTGTGGTGCTCCTGTTCAGCTGTATAACTTGAACCCAAGTTATACATTTTTCTTTTCAGGATAAGAATGGCTTTCTTTAGATGCCATTATTTTAATTGTATCATATAATTTACTATATAAAAAAGTATAAAAAATATAAAATATTGTGAAAAATTGATGAAAAATTACTTTTTCTGACTTTTACTTGATAAATCTTTTACTCATCTATAAAAATAATGCAATAGATTCTATATGTCCTGGGTTCAGAAATACCCAATGTTTTTTGTTTTTTCCTGCATGTTATGGGGCAATACGTTCAAGTAGCGTTTTGCTATCTCAAAACCATGTTTTCCAAATCTGGTTATTCTGCCCCATGTGCTATTTCGGGTATCTTTGAAGCCGGCCAATGCAACCATATTCCATGCTCTTTGCATGCACTCATTTTATCACCAGTGTTTGTCAAAATTTGTGGTAGTCATTTTTTTCACACACATTTTACTTCAGGTATGAATTTACAGAGCACCTTCTTCCATATGTTTGAGGGGTTTCCCATATGCCTTTTGGCAAACAGTGTCTGCTTCTTTTTTTCTGGCCATTCTTCCATAAATCTATGGACAGATACCCCAATCTACACCGAGGAGCTCTGCAGCCCCCTTAGAGTTATTTTTGGTCTCCTTGATCCCTCTCTGATTAATGCCGTCCTTGTCTGGTGAGTTTTGGTGGGCAGCCTTCTCTTGGCAGGTTTGTTGTGGTGTCGTATTCTTCCCATTTATTAATAATGGATTTAATGAGGAGCTGAATATATATGCACCCACCACTTTCCGTATTTAACTTTTTTTTACAAACTTATTTTCTTCATTTCACTTAACCAATTTGAACTATTTTGTGTATGTCCATTACATGAAATCAAAATAAAAATCAAGTTTAATTCAATAGGAAAATACTTTTACAAGGCACTGTGCCTGCATTAAAAATGATACATTTTAAACCACATTTTTATTTTGTTTTTCATTGTTTGGTACTTTTTTGTCCCTTGAGATGGTTATGATTTGATACATTTCTGTACTTTATGCCGGAAAAGTAACGCTACTTAAATAAAATTACAACATCACGATTAGTTAATAGAAGCGCTCACCACTTTTCAGTTGAAGTTCATGTACGCTTCCTGTTGAAGAAAGGGTTTTACCAATTATTTGTCTAGACTTCTAGACTTCTGCCAGAAGCGAGTCACTTTCTGGTTATATAACTAGCTTAAAAAGGATCAGTACACATTTTTGGCTTATTTAACTGAAATTATATTTTCTATTACTTTGACCTCATTGAACACGCTGTTTTAGACTCGCAGTAGTTTAGATTTGGGGTCAGTGGATACTGTGCTGCGTTTATGAGTCTCTCTAAATACTGTATGTGGGAAATAAAATGCTTACTGAGTGGGGTGCTGTACTTTTAGTGATCTGGGTTTTGGGAAATAGTTTGGATTTTAGATGGTTCATTTAATCAAACCTCATAGATGTCTGCCTCGGGTGTTCCAACATATGTTGTTTTTTTTACATACACTATACACAATTAGATTTGTTTGCCAGTAAAATATATAAGGAGTGCCTTATTATTATTCACTGATTTATACAATGCCGTTGAGTACTAGACTGGAAACCATGGGACGGCACTTTATGACCTGAAGGTGCAAGCGTGGCCGATGGCTGGATATGCACTGATGCACGCTACATTTATATGCTTGTGTAGCATGCAGCCAGGCATAAAAAGCTGCTGGCCGAACAAGCAGCAAACCTATTTACTATATGTGCCAGGGTGCCAGATGGCCAGTCCGGGCCTGGTGCCATCATAGTCACAACGCTGCACATTGATCTCGATGAATTGAGTTTTTACTGTAAACATCGCTACCTACATTTTTAGAAACACACACCTACCACACATAAAACTACAAAACTTTGAAAAAAGGTTTCTCTTTCAGAGCTTGCTTCAAATTTAGTTTACAACTACAAAACAAAAGCACAGGGTGGGCTGGGGTAAAGGTGTTAAAAAAACACAGGAAAATAAAGTTTGACATAGGACTGCATATCCGAACAATTAGATTTAATGAGAATGTATGTTGTCCTTAGGGGAGGCAAATTACACCTGCAGCCCACCTCACGACGATAAACCACACGAACCAATCACGTGACCTGCATTTCAACACATAGAATTAGCTCATCTACTGATGAAAGCATAGGTTCGCTGTGATTGGTGGGAGCGACCGATAGCTCCGGTAACAGAAACAAAGGGAACATGTTGACGCAGAGGAGCTGAGCTACAACCATGTCAGCTCTCTGATAGGTCAATGTGTGTGTCTGGATGTATGCCAGACGCCTCTGTTTTAACTGTTTCAGTAACTGTGATTGTCGCACTAAGCGCAGCGCTACAGCTTCTTTCTGGCGCTTTACTAGTTAAAGAAAAGACGCGTCCGTGCGGAGGCGTTTCTGCCTAGCTCCCATTGGTCACTTGGTACTACCAGTCTGTCTCATTTTAGCCTATAGCAGATTAGCTCGGATGCTGACGCGCCTGTTGCTATCGCTGGTTGGCAATGGGTGAGGGGGCGTGGATGGCATTTTCCAGCAACCGGGATCTTACCATGGAGCAGTGGCGTGAGAGCCAAGCCGGCCTGGACATAATGTCAGCCAAAAAGCGGAACGAAGAGGGCGCGGTGGCCCCGTGTTTATCCCGAGACGTGAAGCTGGAGCAGGAAAAGCTGTCCGGCGTAGTGAAAAGCGTTCACCGGAGCTTGCGAAGGAAGTACCGAGAAGGTAACGGAGCTGTACTCTGGGCATTGTGTGTACCAAGCGCAAGGGTCTGTACCCAGATCCTGCCGTGTCCCTGTATTGCTTTGTGGGCCCATGTAGAGCCCCAATTAAAATCTTTAATTCAAAGGGTAATCTGGCCAATCATAGGTGACTATACAAAGGCTGACTGTTCTGTCCTTGCTGAGGAAGCTATTTGCTGTAATATACTGAAATGATTATAAAGCGGGATTCTGGGTCCTGGAGACGGACTGTTGGGTCACAGAGATAATAGTTTTATGGGACAGATGTGTTATTGTACTTATAGTTGCCAACAGCCGGACATGTACACTCCAAACAGTACTTTATTCCGAATTTAACGGGAAACATGTTTAATATTAAGATATGATAGCACTCACTGCGTATCCCGCTGTTGGTAATATGAATTCTATATGCCAGGGGCGGGGCTGAAAGCTGGCATTACAGTTGTTTACAGCTTAGCTCCTGATGGTCCACAAGTCTCATGATGAACCGAGGATCATGGGAGATGTAGTTCATAGCAACAAAAAAAACAGCTCCTTCTACTCTATTGTTTGGCTAATGTTACAGTATTGCTACAGTTGTGGGCTGTTTTTAAAATGATGACATTTAAGCCAGTTACCCCAGTGTCCTTTCCGCAGTAAAGTACAATTTATGTGTTTATCAGGTATTTTTGTTTACCGATGATATTTAGTTCCTCCTTCGGTCGCCAGACATCAAAGACGAAGGGTCAAAGAGTAGGTATTCTTAGCTTAGAATTGAGCGATTATAAATCAGCCAGCTGCGCAATAACTCCAAGAAAAGCACATTTAAAGTCCTGCTGAAGAAGTTGTTTACAGATTAACTATTCCATAAACATGTTAATCTCTGCTCATCTCAGATAACTATGAAATCGTGGCGTTTGTGTTGACAGGACAAACCTAAGGATGTTTGAGTTCTCAAAACATCTTCTGATGTCCTTTTTAAATGAAATATTTTTGTTCGTTATTTAAAATTTGATCTCCAAAATTAAATAGACCCCTGTGAGCATTTCAGTGGAAGTGCTTTCTTGCCAATCAGTGGCAGGAATCATCAGACCACAGGTGAGGAGGGCAGCTGCAGCTTCCACCTCAGGTATAGTACTTTAATTATTATTGTGTATTGTTTTATATAGCGCCATCAAATTCTGTAGCGCTGTACAATGGGTAGACAGGACATAACAAGTAGTATGTAACATAACAAATTGACTAACAGAGACAACAGGGTGAGGAGGGCCCTGCTCAAACCAGCTTACAGTCTTATGTTCTCTTCTTTAGTGGGGGTGTCGGACACTATACTGTCCCTTTAACATTTGCCTTATTGGATGGTTACGTTAAGCAACTGTCACTTTTTTTACGTATTTTTCTGGAATAATGATGTGCAGACTTTCCAGCTGTGCAAAGGAAAATAAAAATGTGCTGCCGTGCTTTAATAAGATTCTGCTTAATAAGTCCTACTGAAAACTCATTGATTTAACTATACATTTTATAGGGCCCGTCAACCTCTTCCTGCAGCAGAAGCTTACCTGGCCTTACCTGCATCAAAGTTAAGCTTGGGACTGGCCAAAACTTATTTGCCATTGCATTTTCAGTATTTGCGCAATCAATGGCTACATAATAAGGTGAAACTTCTATACGTTGGCCATCTCTTTTATTTTTTTTATTGTTTCCGAATAAGCAGGAACTTTTAAAACATGTACAAATGACTAACCGTATATAATAAACTGCAAAAAGATTTACGTGCTTCTTAATGTATAAATAAAAGATACATTGGTGTAAATATATTCCAGAAAAAAACCCGTACAGTAAATTATAAATCTTGCTTCCCATTGCCATCATTGTCAGCCTTGTCCCTGATTTTGGCTGTCCCATTGCAGGACTGTCCCGGGCAGTCTGGTACATGTGGTCACCCTAGGTTAGAGAGTCTTGGGGCTGCAGGTTTGGTGGACTACACATGTCTGCAGTCATTGGCTGTGTGCTTGCGCATGGACAGGCCCATGCAGTCCTTTCCATTTTGTAACAGAATGCTGTGCTTGCACTTGTGTAATGCTTAGGTTTCTTCTTTCTGTACGTGTCTTCTCACTACTAGATTGTAAGCTTGCGAGACATCTTTACTTAATGTATCACTTTGTCTTAGTCGGGCACTTAACTTGGCCTCTGCACATGGCTGGCACAACTTGTTGGCACACTTTTACCCCGTATGCGCTCTAAAGTGAAATATAGTAATGATCGCGTCCCCTTACATGGGAAATTCCACCCCAAACATGGCAACAGTCAGATAGAATACTGTATTTCTGGGCATTTACAGCATTTCCTGTTTGGTTTTACCAGAACACATCATGCTGCAGAGTTTATTGGCTTGCCACATCAGAAAGGCCATACAGCACATACATCCCTATTTCAAATGGAATCCCCCCCCATAAGCAGGGGTGCTGTTTGTTTTCAGAATTTTGGTCACATGATGCCTCTCGACTTTTAGAAGCGCGGTATTTCCCAATGCTGTTAATAGGAGAGGATGAGAAAATATGCTTCCGGTATTGTTACACTTGGCACACAATCTGCATTTTATTATAATTGGCAACTGTTGCGATAAAGAAGTGCATGAAGCTTTAAAGGGATCATACATGTCCATCTGATATGTGGGTAAATTTCATAAGCAATCCAAGTAAAGACTATCAGATCGGCTTATCAGTATGAGAGGCAGAGGTCTATTGTATAGCTTCGGTATGAATGGTTACCAGTAATTCACTGTTAAATTTTTATTCTATCCTGGGTCAACATAGTTCTGTTTTTTTTTTCATTTTTTTTTCTGAAATGTCAGTGTGGCCTGACTCACAAATGACCTTCCCCTCTTTAATTTACTTGAATAAGGAAGAGATGGAGTAGCATTATACATGTGTGATTGGCTGGTTCCTGGCATAACGCAATTCCCTTGAAATAGAAGTAAACTACAGAAATTACCCAATAAGACAAGTTTTTTTCCAGAAAAGAAATCATGGGGGGGGGAATCTGTCTTATAATCAGTGTCGTCTTTTACTCCGATCTGTGCCACCGCCTGCCTACTATAGCCCCCTGGACACATATGCATGCTTGCCAGGCTCTGAACTTTAAGTAAATATGTGGACGCACTTAGGCGCTAGACACATGAGTTACGCAGTGCTCGCAAGACCTCACCACTAAAGAACGATCTATGTGGACTACATATCCCATGGTTCTCAGGATGCCTTAAGGTTGACTGAGCATCATGGGACATGTTCTTGAAGATGTGCCACTCATCTCTGAGCCATTGAGTGATAGGGACTGGATTTTGTACACACGAAATATGGATTAGATTGCGACGCCACAATACTACCCCCAGTCCTACGCCACTGTACATAAATGTGATAATCTGTTTTAGTTCTCCCCCCATAAAGTCATCATGTTTAAGCCTTTTTCTTTCTTTTTCCTCTCAATAAATTGAGGAGGTCGTCTTATAATCAGGACCATCTTTTAATCGAGCACATAGTGATATTTGTAACTCAAATGTTTTATTTGCAACTGTATTTTGTAAATATTCTGTATACATCAGAAGTCTTTCTTGTGCTCAGTAGGCTGCAGATTTGTGCTTGTAGAGGGGAATAATATGAGTGCAAGAAATGGATTGATATGTTAAGTGGTTTTGTAGGTTTAGGTTATTTTGATTGGCATATAACCTGCACAACATCCTAAGCAATTGTAACACTCAGGTTCTCATTTGTGCCTTATGGATTTCAATTAAAAAAAAAAAACAACCCCTATGCAGTGGCGTGTTATAATATACTTCCTCCCCAGTATGAAGCTCATGTATTACCTTCTTATGAAATTAATATTACATCAAATTGGTCATTGTGGAGGTGTAAATCATTAATCTTTTACCACTTACCATAAGTGGTGTTTGTATTGAAGGAGCATATAGCAAACCCACTACAAATACCCGCTACAGTCGGTTTGGTTGACAGAATTGGGTAAAACATGGCGTTTCTGGATTCTATATGACTGTAATTCCTGAGCATGGATAAGGTTTTTGGGTATGTGGCCCACAGCCAAGGTATACTAAAGACAATGTTCATGATGGTGAAGAGCTCCCACATTTACTCGGTTTTAGAACACTTGAGGAGTAGGTGGCTACTGTAGAAGCAAATAAACTGTTTGATGGTTGACTATTGAGTAATACACAATAGCGCATGCTGTTTTATTATTTTGTCCACATTCTCCATTCAAGGAACAATTTACCCACATTTTTAGGATTGTTTAGTGTTTTTTTTCTTGTTAATTTCATCCGTAGGTGGGAACGGCAAATTGTTTTGTGGCTGTGCAATATCAAGTTAATGTTTGTAGAAATAAGGTTTAATAATCTTGATTAGTTATTTGGCAGTAACTTTAGGTATTATCCAGGCGTGACTTACTTTATTAATTGGCTGTTTACAAGATACTCTGGATCTTTTGTCAAAAGCGAACACCCAAGTACAGCATTTCCCAATCTGAAATACAGATGCCTGTTTCCAACACACAAGAATTTTGTGAATGTAATTTCATAACTATTGGCAATGCTTGAATATTATCTTGATAAACATATATGTGGGAAAGGGGGTATTTGACCCAAGCTTATGTTAATTAATTTTTAATCTATGCATGGCATATACCGTATTTTCCCCTTTTTTCGAAAAATGTGGGGTCTAACAACTCGGTGCGCCTTATACAGTGGTTGTAGATTGTAGATTGCAGTTACTACTTCCCAGCACCTCCCTGCAGTCACACTGATGATTGGCCCTGCCCCTTTCTGGGTCACCTAGGATCGGCCCCGCCCCTTTCCTTATAGCGTCCACACTGCTCAGCAACTCATCTAAGTATAAAATTAATATTTGGGCAACTGAAAGTTAGGGGAGGTGGGGGTTAATTAAGGGGCAGTTGTGGTTAATGGGGCCTTTAGGGTTAATTTAGGGGCAGTTATGGTTGATGTGGTCTTTAGGCTTAATTTAGGGCCAGTTAATGGATGGGAGTGATGAGGATGATGAGTATGAATTTTGATTATACATTTTTTTTTTTATTTTATTTTGGGCCCCAAAATTAAGGTGCATCTTATACATGGGGCAATACGGTGTGTGTGTATATGTGTAATATATATATATATGTGTATATAAATGTATACACCTATACAGAAAATTAACAAGCTATATAACAGTTAAAAAAAAAATACTAAAAATGTTAATCTTCACAAGCTACATTATATATAATCTGTTATATTTAAGTTTTTTTGTGTTATTTTCAGCTGGTGATTTTGAGAAGGTTTGGCTAGAGCATTGCAAAGATGAAGGAAGACTTTGTGAATATGCTGTTGCGATGAAAAACCTTGCGGACAGCCACTGGGCAAAGAAGTGTGAAGGGGAAGGTCGCATTGAATGGTGCCTTAGGTAAATATTAAAAGTATGAAAGCACTTGCTCGGAGAAGACTGTTTATTTATTTTTTTGTTATTATTATCACTGTTTTATGTCTACTCCAAATATATAATGGGAGGTGGAATCTTGTGTCTAGCCAGTCAGTATAAGCAAAGCTTATTAGCTCTGCCTTATGAAGTCTCCTGCAATTTCTTGCATGAAGGACCATCACTACTGTTTGACTCTGAATACTGAAATGTATCTTTTGATTGTTGCGTCTCTACTAAGCAAGGGAGCTTGGAACTAAAATCGGACCGCCTGAATATTTTTATGAGACACTTTTTTCCCCCCACTCCTTGTTTCTTTTTACTGTTATTTCTTCTTTTGGGTTTCACCGCCCTTGGGCCGTATCTTAAGCCTCCAACCCCTCCAGCTCGTGACCGGGTCTTTTTTAGAAAGGCGTGGAACTCTTAGGCGGCCAGCGCAACCTTAGCTGAACAACTGCGCCCCCTATTGTATAGTGTAAAGATATCACCACAAGATAACCAGAAATGGCTCCAGCCTGGCTGCCAAACAAAGTTGGCACAGGCAGAAACTCCATTATATAAACGAATCCCAATAACAGGATTGCTGTCTGGGAGATTCGATAGCTAAGGGGGATTACAGGGTGGGTTGTATCTGTTTATCTATTTATCTATGTTAATGCAATTCTTTGGATATATAATGCTATGTTTTGCCACAATAAAATGTTCAATTTGTTCTTCACAATCATGGTAGTTGTGACTACTTTTGTGATCTAAGACAAAGATCCATCTATTAGCCTCCTGAGGCTGGAGACTATCCTGGGGGACAGGGAAGGGTTGATAGGGTATCCATAGCCCTAACTAAGCAGCCTGTTACAATATGTATGATGGAATAAAATATGGCATGCAGTCTTGAATCTGAGTAAAGGCCGCAGCTTGTTTCTCAAAGCATGCACCTACGACATTTACTCTTCCTTGCCTAGATGTCATTCTGTAATGTAATCCTATGTTTTGCAGTGTTTGCCAAGATTATTTTTATAATGGAGGAAAGAGAAAAGCAATTGAAAAAGATGCCAGAAGAGCAGCTTTAAAGAATTGC
This sequence comes from Spea multiplicata, assembly GCA_009364415.1. Classification (NCBI taxonomy): domain Eukaryota; kingdom Metazoa; phylum Chordata; class Amphibia; order Anura; family Pelobatidae; genus Spea; species Spea multiplicata. The sequence continues at coordinate 16,149,505 of VKOC01000003.1, read as the reverse complement.
CAGTCCCCAAGTTGTGATGACGTTCTCTTTTCAACTTTTGATTTTTCAAATGTCAATACTCCAAATATAGAGTAAGTATGCTTTGTCTTAAATGTGTTTTGTTTTCCAACATTACACAATATTTTACCTGTCTTCTTTAATTCATTTTTGCTAAATAGGTTTGACGTTATCTAAGCCTGGAACTGGGCATCATTGAGAGGTCGCCCCATGTATGTGGCGTGTTTAGCAGCATTTAACACTTTTATGTACCTTAAATCAAGAAGGCAGTGTTGACTAATGGGGAGTGGGTGGAAAACCATCTGTGGAAACCAAGCAACAGAAGAATTCTTAGGTGTACGTAATGCACATGTTATAAATGCAGCGGCTTTACAGTGTTCAGTCCATTTTTTATTTTATTTTTTTCACCTAACAAATTGAAGCTCCATGCAGGAGGCCACGCCATATATTCACCTATCAACCCTTCATTCTTTTCAGTGACAGCAGATTTCAATAGCTCAAGCAGTTCTGTAAATCCCTGCATGGACACAGCCTTCTTAGGAGGCTCTGGAATCCGTCCTAACACTCTGTCCACTTGTTGGCGAAGCATTCTACACAATGTTACTCTGCAGTCAAAAGGCATTATTTTTGTATACAATTAACTGGTTGCTTGAAATGTTTATTTAATGTGTTCGTTCCATTGAATTGCTGTTCAATTTAAATGGGGCAGCAAACCACACATCACAAATATACATTAGTACAGACACTTTGGGAGAAGAGAACCGTACCCATGAGCTTGCCAACAAGCCCTGTGGTGTTTTTATACAAAGGTCCTGGCAGGAATGGTGGTCTTATGAGGGAATGGTATGGGAAATTAAAACAAAAGGAGGGGTAAGAAGAGGGAGCAGTAGCTCTCTTGTACCGGTAATTGTAAAATAGGCTGTATAAATAAAATGAACAGAGGGTTAGGAGTGTGGTTTAGTGATTGGCTTGAGCTGGCAGCAGCAGGTTGTTACGGTGCAGGAAAGCTTTTCTTAAGAATGACAGCGCATGTGGCTTTAGATGAGCGTTTCGTGGGGCATTATACATCAGGGTCACAAATGATGGTGAGCAAATCTAGCTTGGAGGCCGGCTGTACATTTTCCGGTTTTCCGTGTGTCACAACCATAGCTTAGGTTCAGGAGCAGCGATTTTTATTTTGCGCTGCTTTAAATTGTTATTGCCAAGGATGACAGGGTCACGTAGAAACATTTTAATATATGCAGTACTTAATGTCATTACAATGTTAAGTTGATCTATTGGGGATGGTACATTGGGAGTAGAGCACATTGTTCTATTTTTACCCCTTTAGCATATGGCTGAAGACTGCTTGTAGCATGTTAACACTGCAGACAAAATAAAAACACACACAATGACTCATAAGGTACTATTATTATGTTTTGACTTATATAGCACCATCATATTCAGCAGCGCTGTACAATGGTTCTGACATGATGCATGTGTTACCACAGCTTGAAGAGAAATTAAAACAACAGTATGAGCTCTATTTGTGCAAATGTGCCGTTTCCCCCCCCCCTGTCTTTTGGTTCTGTACCCCCCAAGAAACATTAACTGTCCTCTGTAGATGTACTGCAAATGCTTAATGTGTTTTCTTTGTTTAAGTTTTCACCACCAGGGGAAGATCCGATTGTTAGATGTTGGAAGCTGCTACAACCCGTTTCTTAAATACGACGACATTTTGGCTGTTGGTATTGACATTGTCCCGGCGGTCGAGGTAAGCTTTCATCCATTTGCTGTGGGAATCAGTATTTTACAGGACTTGGTTCCTATTTTGATGTAACAGAAAGACAATCAAGACAACATTTATCATTATAGATACTGTAAGGTAAAATGTAACCTCAGCACAGTGGTCTTGTTTCTCTTCCCACTATCCTCAGAGCAGTTTATCTTCACGTGCTATAAACTAAGGAACTACATTTACTTACTAGGTCATATTTTCTGAGCTAAATAAGCATGTTATTTATAATTCCTGTGTCTGCTGAGCGACTGATACTTATTATTCCAGTGGGCATTCCGCAAAATCTAATTTGCCCAAAGAAATGCATTTGCAAAAGTTTTTTAGTATTTTGCTTATATTCTAACACAGAAAATCCATTGTCATTTTAGACTGTGTACAAGTGTGACTTCCTTAACCTCCAAATACAGCAACCTCTCCAACTTGCACCTGATGCCATTGATGCCTTCTTGAAACAACTAAAAAGTCCAATTGACTATTTGCCTGCAGAGCTTTTTCACGTGGCTGTTTTCTCTCTTCTGCTTTCGTACTTCCCTTCACGTTACCAACGGTGGATTTGCTGTAAAAAGGCTCACGAGCTCCTTGCACTGAATGGTTTGCTACTCATTATCACTCCAGATTCCTCCCACCAAAATCGCCATGCAATGATGATGAAGAGCTGGAAAATCGCCATTGAGTCACTTGGCTTCAAACGTATGACCTATTGTAAATTTTCTCATATGCACCTTATGTCCTTTAGAAAGGTATCCCTAAAAACTACAAGTGACTTGATTACAAGGAATTATCCAGATATGCTTTATATTCCTCAAGACTTCAACTGTGCAGATGAAGACGAATGCGCCAGTTTGTGTTGCGCTAGATCAGAACATGAAGATGAACAGCTTGCTTGCACTTTTTCGGAGCTGCCTGACACTCCATATGATTCAGACTCTGGAGAAAGTCAAACCAGTTCCATGTCCTTCTACGAGTTTGAAGAACCCATCTTACTATTGACCTAGGGTAGTATGTGGTCTGCTTAAAAGCCTTTGTGGCTGCACTGCCAAATTGCTGGTCTCCAGGCTCAGACTTGAATCCAAATGTTTACAAAGTTTAGTATTTTTCCAATACATATAATTTAGTTTTTTGGTTTTGTAATCCATTTTTTGTTTGTTCAAAAAGGTACTACCTGCTTCATGGTTTATAATTACATGCATATCTTTTGTTCTGACATTATTACTTTTGGATGATGCAACTGTGCATAGTTAAGGCTTTATACAGCAATTGTATTAGCACACAAAGATTATCCTCCCCCCCATGACAATTTTACAAATGAAACTGTTATATACTAATTCTTGCATATCTCCCAGCAAGGTTGGCCAATCCCCAGGAGCCAAGAAACAAATGTTACTGTGGACACACAACTTTTTGTGCCATTTCATACTGATATTTCCCGTTAAAAGCAAGCAGGCTCTGCATAAAAAGTTCCGGTATTTCTATAATTCCATTAATAAATAATGGTTTTAGACGGTTTGTGTCTGAATTGCGTAGAGCATAGCAGTTTAAAAAATATATGGGATGTCAGTGTGCAGAAATGAGCCAATCTATGCTTTCTTGGTAGAAACCAGGCATTTTACACAAATTGAGTAAAATCACATTGGAACGGGCACCCCGTTACAGCTTCTGCCTCCTTAGCTTTTGTGTTTTACAGTTGCATAGCAGTCTTAAATTAGGAAATGTGTATTTTGCACAGAACAATATAGATGAATCTAGGTGTTTGCCCGCAAAATACTGTTTGGGCATACATTTCTAAAACCTAACTTTTTTTCCCCTCAAATCTCCCACTTTGGGAGACTTTGCACTGAGAAAATGCTTTTGTATACAAATAAGCTACCATATTTTATAGATACATGGTTTGTAGTTTCTTGTTGTGAACTACTACCCTTGGGAGCAAATCTGGGAATGGCACATCATCTGCTATTAAAATCAAATAACTTGGTATCCCAGGTACTTGGGCTGAAAAGAGAATCTCATCACTCAATGACAGTGTTAGGCTTTACTACAATTGTCTTCCTAATAAAACTATAGCCTGCATTAAAACATTGTTTTCAGTGTGCTTACATGCAGGGATCTTACATTGCAATGTGACACGCATGCTCTATACTGTGTTTGTTATATCTACGTCAACCCTGCTTTTATGGACAAAACCATTATGTAGGGTTTGTTAACCATACAATGTTAAACGTGAATTTCATACAAATTAAATGCGCCTGTGGTGCTGGCATCCTGTTTCTAAATAGATGTGCAAATGGGCCAAAAACTATTCTCACAAATTTTTTGTTTCATTCCATGCCCATTCATTTGGACTGAAAATTCAGGGGCATTTTTAATTCGGGAACTAAATTCGTTGCCCAGTACCCACATTCACTCATGTTCTCTCAATGTTTCCTTACTGAACACTAGCGCTTAATCTTTCTTTGTCCACATTGCTGCAGACATAACCCTGCGTCTTTCTCCAAAATGGCGACACCACAGTGACGTCCTCCCACTTGAGAGAGAGGACACTGCTGCATGTGCCGCTGTATTGAAGAAGATAGAAGCAGTCAGCGGCGAAGGTAGAGAAACATTTAGAAAGAGTGAACGTGGACCCCGGAAAGTCAGACTAAAATTCTGAGATTTTTGCTTAGTTTACATCCAATTCATGGGGGTTTGGCCTCATTTTCAGGGCTTAGTACAAATCACCAAATTTATAAAAATTCTGTAAATTTGCAATTCATAAGAACCCAAATTCACAAGTCTACTAAAAGTGACCTACCACGGATGAAAGCATTGCGTGGACTAGAAACGTTTATAGGTGTTGAAAATTAAATGAGGGACTTGCTTATAGGTCAAGGACAAAATGCATCAGGTGACTGAGGTTCCAGAAGGGCTGTTTTTTTTTTTTAAATAGAATTTCTTTATAAATGATCCCTAATGTGAACATAATCCAACAGCAGAGGGCCAGAACAGCAGACCTCACCGCAGTCTCGAGATCTTCTGATCTCTCAAACTGACCCGGCCGTTTTGATGCCAATCCACTAGAACGCAATGTGCGGAGGACAATTAACGCAGCCACAGCTAAAAACCAAATCCAATTGACAGGTAGGTTAATTTAAAAGGGGTTTGGATATGCTCTATTCCCAGTCTGCTTTATTTACTGCTATAAAGCTAGTTAATGAAGATGACCAAAAGTTTTATAAAATAAAACATAAGGTTATATTGCACTCCTCCCCTGGATTCAAAAAGCTATAATTTTATAATGTAATATACCATTGGTATATTAAGAAAAAGAATAAAAAACATCCATTAAAATTTTATTTACAGTTCCTCAAATAAAAGCATTTAACCAATATTATTCATGAATTGTAATAAAAAAAGGAACACACAGAAAAGCAGTAACAACCCTTCCTCGGCAATGACGTTTGCAAAATATATACATGTGTGTGGGGTTACAAGAACATAAAATGTGTATTTTAGATTTGAAAGGAAGTTGCATAGATCAGATATAAAACATTAGTATTGTAAGGGTTTATACAAGTAGAGTGGGACCAGAAATATTATAAAGCATACTTAAATATCAAAATTATTCATCCCTGAGCTCTTTCATTACCTCTGTCACTGGTTCACGTCTATACAGGGAGGAATCTAATGGTCCAATTCACTAAACAGTGAGTTCCAGTACAAATTTTAATATTGCATGTCACCACATTAAATATACCACATATACAACCATGGCCCTTCACAATGCATTGTTAAAGGGTTGGTTGTCCTTCCCATTTTTAATTTTTTGGCATTATCAGAAAATTAAACGATGGTGAGGGAGGCATTTGTTTAAAAATGTAATAAATTACATTTCTAAACAAATGTGTCCCCCACCAGACAAAAAAAATATAGTATTCATTACTATAACATGCTAAAATATATTTAAGGGGAAAAGTTTTTCTTTTTGTTCCATTTTCTTCATCCCGCTCCTTCGTTTAAAGCAGCAAGACAAAATCATCTCACCGTCTTTCTACGCAGAACTCCACTCTTCAGCGAACCAACAACAAATGTGCTACGTAACGTTATAAAGCTGTTTATATACAAGAAGTCGTAAACAAAACATAAGGGTGCTTATGCTGGATTTCTTATGAAATATAACCTGATACAATGACTTTGAAACAGAACACCATAATGGAGAATGCACACACAGAACAAATGATAGCTGAATATATATTTGAACTAAAAAAAGGCATAAAAAACCCTATATGGACTAAGAAGAAAAACTGATAGAAATAAAGTTTTATGTTTTTGCACTTACGGTAATTAAATGAACAAGGCTAAATTGACACGTGCCCATTCAGTCTGTAAAACAAAAAAAAATGATATATATAGATCTATATCAACTAGTTATGCACCAAGGTTTTAGAAAATCCAATAGCATACCAAGCTACAGCCAGTAAGGGGGTTTGTTTCCCACAAAACTGCAGAAGAGTTGTGGTCTTGACTCCCTAAATTCACTATGAATTATAAAGGACCATCCCTGGTAGAATCATCTGCAACAATGGCCAAGATGCATAGCACAACCAATGAAGTGACCATGAACTTCCTTTTCACAAACTCTCACCGATTACATTATACAAGACCGTTCAAGCTATTCTTGAAGCAGAAGCCCACTGGGGTTGGTCCTTAAGAATACAAAGTAAAGTCAGTGCGACGGAACTACAACTCTTTCGCCAACTCCTTCTTTACTGAGCCATCCCCACTGAAAAGGTTACTGCTTACATGGTTAGTTGTCGAGCAATATGGCACTCACGCAGAAGTGAAAACCCGAACACACAACCGTTCCCTTCAAACCCATAAGGTACATTCAGTAACAAAGTTCAACGTTAATCTCATTCGCAGATGCGTAATCAATGGAGCCAAATGATTTCAAGATGAAGTGTATATATTTTGGGAGAGTACCGTCAGAGTTCAATGGCTCGCCATCTTAATTTTGGTGCAAGTTAGGATTTTACTAGTTTAAAGCCTTGGCCAGTATCAAGCACCGCTGGGAGAAACCAATTCATTTTTAACCTTTTGAGGCAATTGTAACAAACTTTGCAGAGCCAGAACATGTTAAGAGCACCACACCAATTGGCTAAATGAACAAGTGGGTAAGTAATGCGAGGGAAATAGATTATCCAATGTTTGGTGACATCGTTCCCAGTTGGTAAATGCAGTGTATAGTCACTCCAGCGTTTCGACACACCATATATTGCCTTCACGGTGCGTCCTTTCTCAGACCAGCTTATGTTATTGTCAGGGTTGCAGTTGTACTCCACCCATTCCTTGGTGAAGTCACCCAGCTGTGGAGGATCTGCTTGTTCGATATCTACTACCCTCGCCAGTTCAGCCCCTTGGACAGCAATGTACTGATCATTAACTTTTCTCACTTCCTTAACCCACGGCTGGGAACTCTCCGTGTCAAGTACGATTATAAGTCTTGAGCAAAAGGCACTGTTTTTCTCTCGCCACCATTCCAACAGAGTTTCAAAACGCAACGTCTCACCACCTGCAAATAGTTTGAGACAGGAAAAACATGAAGATTACACAAAATAAGCATTCAAGGTTAACTATGTTACTGCCAAACAATACAATCAATGGATACAATATTACATCACAAAACAAAAAATGGTTCAACCATGTTACCCAACACATACAGGCAAAAAAAATAACCAAGTAAATACCGACATAGTTGTGTAAGGTTTTTATAGGGTAATATGTAATGGAGAGATACGACCCTCTAGAACATACAAAACCTTTGTATGGAACACAAATTGGGCATCTACTGTGTATCTAACACAGAATTGCAAAAATGGATGTTTTTTTATTTTAGTATAGGTTATTTACATATTAAACGCTAATAATCACATTGTATGTGTTTTTAGGATTTTAAAAGAAGGCCATGAACAAAACTATTTATATTTCGTGCAGGTACACCAAATACAGAAAAGGGGAATCATGGTTTATCAAACATCTGGTAAAATCACACACATTAGGGTAGGCAATTCCCTCGGGTCTGAATGGGTTAAATAAAACTTTTTGGGTTATGCTACGAGAGATGAGATTTCATGGAGTTTGTTAACTTCCTTGGGCTATTTTTGAGGACCTTGCAGACCTTTCTTTATCTACTGCACCTCAACTTAGCTGTACCTCTGAAATGAGTTTGAACTAGTAAATAATCAGTCCCGCGTTTGTTGCCGTTATAGTTTCCCCTATGCGTTCAGTGCTGTTCTTAGTGCACAGAATTTAACTCGTGCCTAGAAGGTTATATCTTTTCCTTACCAAGCAGTGCTAAAGATGGTACTACTGGGAACTTTCACCCAGAGGCCATTACTCTCTGCCCAGTCCTGTTGAATCATGCATTAGCCAAAAGGAACTGCACAGAACACTCCATAATAACCACATCCATACCTTAGGTGTTTGCTCCCCGGGATATCCAGGTGACGGAACACTTAATAAAACACACAGAAAAGTCCAGAGCAACCCCTGGAGGTGCACACTGAATACTTATAAACTACAGATTATATTTATTTTTTATTATATTATTATTAAGCCAGGTACATTACATGATGGTTATCAAAACATGCAAACAGATATCTCATATCTTTTTTCCTTTTGCAGAACCCCCCACTTGCTTGTGCACGGAGGCCATAAAGCATCTCTCAGGCAGTTTTAGACTGTCTGTTATGCCTGGGTAGTTGGCAGCTTATTTCGGAGGAAAAAAAAAAACCCAACCACAACTGGAAGACATCTAAGTGCCTAGCAATCATGTAATATTATGTGACTCCACATCAATCGCCTACTAAATATGCCTAATTATAAGAAAATTCTGTTTACTTGTTTCACACAACTGCTAGCAGAGGGTTAACGTTTTCTAATTCTTAATAGCGCTCTCCAGAGGTCTGAAGATGGTCTAGATTAAAAAAAAAAAAGTTAATGACTGTGCCTTCCATCTGTCACAGCACATTAGTGTCTGATAAACCATGTGTAGCTATATTAGCCGAACTCCTAGCTTTGCTATCAGTGACTAAGATCACAAACAACAAAAATATCTACGCAGCTAACCTGCAGATGAACAGGATGGTCAAACAAGTATAAAAACATTGATACACTGCCACAAAGCTACCCAGACATGCAAATGTCTGGAGCACCAGCCACGTTTGACACGGAACAATGGAAATGTAATCTGTTACTGCCAATTCCTGGCACACGAAAAACCTACCTTAAAAAAAAAAAAACACTCACTCACCTGCTAATGCCCACTCCCCAGTGCTGTGGGAATGTCCACTGTAATATATGATGTACGTATCGTGTCTGGGACCGTCAGACGTTCTTAGCTCCAGGAAAGATTTAATTTTTGAATGCAGCGTGTCAAAATTAAGTCCACTTGTAGAGTAGTCACACCCATAGGTTTCAATCATGTGAGAGGCAAAGAATCTCTGGATACCATTTAACATTCCCGTTGACCGCATGTTCAGTTCCTGCACATGTTCTGGTGGAAGAAGCAAAGGCTGTCCATTGGGACTGGTTTCAAAGAAAAAGAAAATATATCTCAGGTTAAATTTGGGTGAAATTAAAAACTAAAAGTGATTGCTTCTATATAAATTAATAATTGGCTAGTGGTTGTTTTTCCATGCCTCTAATGGGCTTGTTTAACTTGCCCATTACATTTAATGGCCACTTTTCTGTAAGTCTTCAGTGTCCCCGATAGGCTACTTACAGATATTTACAAAACTATCCTGCTCACTATTATTTTTAGCTTTGCTAGATGTTTATCCTGAAAAGAGTATGACCTACGGAAGAAGATTAGGTTGTGCATAAGAAGAGTCTTATGGCCCTAGTGTCTTTCGGATGTGTATAAAGAGACATAGGAACCCAATGTACGATGTTGGTATGGATCAGCACATTGGTAATAATAACAATGACCATCACGATCTCATTAAGCTATGGAGTATATGGATCTGCTCAAGAACTATCAAAATATTTCTTTACAGATTATTTTTTTGTTATATGCATTATATGTAACCCTCCATGACAATGGTAGTACTCCACAACAACAGCTATGGCAGAGATAAGTATTTGCTGTCTGATCCCTAGTATATCAGATAAATCCATTATCATATACCTATATCTATGCAGATGTTAGCCTTTTATTTCGTACCAAAATACTAAAACCAGAAATATAGTTAAGAATATACAGTAATAGAAAAGAAATACCTGCAGAAATTTGTGGGTATCACAACTGCATATCCAACACAGGTCCCTCCCAGACAACTGCCCAATTCATGGAAAAGACCGTGTGCCATGGACTCCAAGGGTAATACAATCAGGAACACGCTCATGAAGATCCCATTAGATGGCTATAATGCAAGCAACAATATAAACATAAGAGCCTTAATGCCAGTTCAGAAATGTGTGCGGTGCTGAACTTATCCCTCATCGGGAAGAAGAAGAAAAAAAATCAGCTAGAAACCCTAGGTCTGTTCACTAAAGGAAGGAGTGTTATCACTATACATTATGAAGAACCTTGGCAGTGTTGGGCCTTCATAATGAAGCGAGGCAGTTAAAAACCACAACTCTCCCTCTAATGAATAAACCCAGATGCATCTCATCTATAACCCATACTCTGTAAATTGCCAAGATATACAAAACACGAGCCGCATTACCAACTGACCACCACAGCATGTGTGCACACAGTTTGCTTGGTTGCCATTTCATTGAATAATAAAGCACTTTGTATATTATAATAATAAACATCATCTCTGAGCCACTATTTCGTAACAGTGATAATATCTCCTACATAACATATGAAAGGACCCAGCCATGCACAACATGTGCTTATACATCTCTTACGGGCAACACAGCCGTAATATATTTTGTTTAACGTGATGAACTAGACTGAGGGACTGTCTCATAAGTTAGTCTGAACATTACTACTTGGGGGGTTATTCCACCTACTCTGATGATTTTAAAATTTCTATAACTAAATTAAGGATTGGAAACTTCATTCCAAGTACTGTTGTATGCTCAATGTCTCATTTATTGTTCCACATACATTATTCCATTTAAGTAAACATATTTAATTATGATAATTTATGAAGTGGTTATGCCTTAAAAGGAAAAAAAAGTTTAGTGGAATACCGTCCCTCGATACATTATTGCTGTATTAGTGCCTTTCCCCACACATTAAAACTGCTCAATAACAATTCAGCCTTACCTGCCAGGAAACAGCACCAAGAACTGCCGTCGCAAGCAGACTGAAAAAGACCAAACGCTCAGAAATTAGGCAAAAATGACGCATTCCTTTTGAAGCCATGACTTTGTCCAGGCTGTTGTGATCTGGTCTGTGGGTGTAGTATACTTTGTGACAATCGTTTAGTTTTGTATGGAAGCCCCACAGGGTAATTACAAATATGATATGACAGATCAACCAAAAAATTCCAAAGATGGAAAAGCCAGGAATAACAAAATACCAGAGCTGTAGGTCACTTAATTTTAAGGCGGCAAGCACAAAAAAGATAAATTCAATAATCCCAATTAAGACAACTGAAAGCCTCCTGCAAATATTTCTCCGGTACAGATATGGCTTCCATCGTTCTGTAACAGAGAGCCCACTGAAGTAGACATCAAGGAGCGGCTCGCTTACAATGCAACAAAAGAAACAAGACAAGGCATATGGGTTCACAGGAATCTGCAATGACGGGAAAAAGAGCACAGGTGCCAGGACTGCAAAAGTCACCAAGTTCGGAATAGCGAGGAAGGTCTTCGTCCGCAAATCAATAATTAACAAGGCGAACGCAGCTACTAGCAAGATGATGCTTATGGATTTTTCTAACAGCATGATAGTGCTGGCGATCGCAAAGCCAACGAGCTCCAGAAACTCAGCAGAAGTCAGAAAAGTGGGACGATGTCTAACACAGCCACATATTCGCTCCACCAGCGCACACAAAGCTCTTATACCTATGGAGGAAACGAGCAAGTATTTGGTGGCTTCTTCCTTTACATCATGCCGGAACTTGGAATCATCAATAAAGCAAAGGAGACCAAGCAGGAATCCGAACCAAAGATTGGAAAGGCTTACGCTGGCGGCTTCCATTGAAAAATAATAGTACAAGATGCTTGCGATTCCAAGGATGAAGAGGCCTAATATGAATATTACTAATATCAGGGTATCCGCCGTCTGCTCCCATCTAACATAAAGGCCCATGCATATAGCGACTAGCAAACTTATCCTTGCGAAATAGCCCAGGTATCTGACTGACGAATGCATGTTGACTTCTTTATTTGCCTCTTCTAGTTTCGTCATTGCTGCGTGCAAACAGTGACTAACGCAGTAACGAAGTGACCTACACATGTAAACCGGTAAAAAGTGGGGATTCCCAAACTTCAAAGGAATAACTGGTTTGTTTGTTTGTTTGTTTGTTGTTATTTTTTTTTTTCTTTCTGGGCCGAGCTGGAGTTACATTCAAGTTTTTATTTGTGCAGTTTGACTGATGGACCTAGAAAATAAAAGTAGAAAATAAATATGAGCAGAAATACAAAAATCAGTAACATCAGCAACAGAATACTTTGGCAATCACTCTCAGTTTAGGGAAATTCAGACAAAGCACCACATGCATTACTATTTATTTAACTTAACACACTTTCAGAACACGTATTACACGCGAGCACAAAGTAACATGCCCTGTATAAGAGGTGTTATTGTAACTTTTATTTGTAACATAGCTACATGAATAGCTATTATACATGATATTTCCTAGTAGAATTAAGCTGAAAAACAAAAATGTTTTCTTCAATGCAATTTTACAGTGAAGTATTAAAGGAACACTCCGTTGTCCCCGAGAGCCACCAAAGCAATATACTTTCTGCTCCGGACCCCCGCCCGCCATGTTTGCCGAGCCAGCGTTGGAGCTGATCAGACTCAAGTATATCACATGCAGTGTTTTGCAGAAAGTAGCTGGGGTGGAGGGAAAGGAGCGAATGCAGATTAGATGATTCTACAGGACCACACAGCTATCGTATTATTATTATTATTATTTTTTGTTGTTTACATAGCACCATCATATTCCACAACGCTGTACAATTTTCATATGCATTAAAGTGCCCTTAAAGGAGCGTGGACGTTGCACCAAAAAGTTTTAATTCACATCAATTCATAAGAGGTCAAAGTAATGCATACTTTTTAATCACAAGAAAAAGCAATATTTCCCTACATATTATTGCTCAGCTGCTGTGGGTTTTTAGTACATTTTGTAAGTGATGCAATTTTGTAAGTGATGCAATGCCATTGTTTTCTTATTACATTATTTAAAAAAATATATATATATATATAGTATATATATATATATATATATATCAGAATTCAGTATTTCAGAATATTAATATCACCTAATTTCACTTCCTGAAGTTGGTAATTTAATGGCATTTAATGGATTGCACTCAATCACATAGACAACTTCATTTTGAATGACAGTCGTGGATGCCAAAATGTCAGAGTGGATATACCCCCGGATAAAACATGCAGGGTTATTTATTTCACCGAAAATCGGTCCTTTCGATATTTAATCCATACGAGGCAGGAGGATCTATTGAGGGCGGAAGTCAGATAAAATGGACTCGGAAATACACACAACTTCCTCAAAACTTTACAAAGTTAAAAAATAAAGAATCAGGATGGGAATTGTGTGTAAAGCATGAAAGCGCGGAGGGAATATTGAAGCCCCAAAGGCGTATTTTATTTTGCCCCCTTCAACCGAGTAAAGGAAACCGGGACCATGCATGATAGCGACAGCACAGCCAGCTCTAAAAAGTTATACACACCACCGTGTCAAAGCGCTCCTCTCTTCAGGGTCACTTCCACGGCACATCGTACATCCGCCCTGCACAGTGCGAAGAACAAATGCACGGCTTCCGAAGTGTCAGAATTCTGGACACATGCCATTAAAGACGGAAACTTTCTTCTACACTGACTTAAAAGAAGTCAGTAAAGCCAGTTTCCGGAAGTACCGGGGGCTTTCATCTTAACGCAGGAGCAGGCAGACTGCCACGACTTCCTGCATTCAGCGTGAGTCCGCCCACACGCTCATCCTGTCAAAGTGACGGTGACCGGGGGCTGGGGAGCGGCGGGATCGAGACGCGATGTACGGCGTCCTGCTTTGATCACACTAGTGAGAACGGCGAACGTCACTTCCTTCTATCAGACTGCTGCCATTGACATTTCATTGGCTGTACAGAGAGTTGTTTGTTGCTTTACTTTCTATACTGGAGAAAGCATACAGTCCTAATTGGAAAAAGTTATTTGATAAACATGATATTTGTCTTTGCTTTGTTCATTTTCTTTAGTGCAAAAAACAACCCAAAACAAATTAAATATTTTTTTAAATATACAGTTAACAGACCAAGTTATGGCATGACATTTTCTTAAATGGTATGGTAAAATATATGTTTACCAATAATTTGTGTGCATGTTTTATTCACACATATAAATAGTAGGCGTCAGTAAACAATGTTGTGTCCTTGTCTTAAAGGGTTACTCAGCCATCATGTACTCTTTAATGTATATGACAGCTTCCACTGGACTCATCTCCCAAGTATGACGACCAGGCACAGCAGCCAATCAGTTGCAAGGATCATCATAGCTGCAAAGGGGGGACCAACTACATTTCAATGTCTATGTATTTAGAATGTGATGTCATCAAAGTCCCTGTTGGTGTAATGGTCTGATAAATTATTTTATTCTGTGCTGATAAATTATCAGCACAGAATAAAACTATTTTTATTATTTGCAAAATTTTTAAGGACAAGTACCCACGGGGTATAACTATCCTGTACTTCCCAAGAGTCCCTGTTTAGAAGAGATTATCCCTCTTTGGGCCCAAAATCCCTCTGTTGCTTTTCTTCCCTCTCTTTTTAAGGCGCCCATAATATTTGCCAGGTATTAGTGTATTACAGTGTTCTTCTGCCCTAATACCGTACCCAGTCATATAAATAGCTATTAATAGGTCACAGTAATATAAAGAGTCTCAGTAAAGTCCCACCCTTGTTGCCACACATTAAAACAAAAGGGTCTCTCTTCAGCTGTCTGAAATCTGCAATTTTTAATAGAAACAAATAGAAAAGAACTGGGCAAAAAAAAAAAATCTTAAGTTGCTTCCATGGGAGTTACTGTGAAAAGAAGGCTTTTATGCATAGTAACCCCTGTGGAAGCATTAATTAATTAAAAAGTGGGATTAACCATCGGTTTGTGTACTCTTATCATGCCACATTCCTGAAATGTGGTAGCCTCACATGCAGTAACAATTGTGGAACATTGGATTATTGAATTTAAACCCATTTTTTGAGGAGTACATTTTTTGTCTTGCATACAACACAAGAAAATAATGTGGCTGGTAAATTAGCATTTATTTGTTTCTATTTTAGCAAGCAGTATAAAAAAATATGTGACATTAAAATGCTTTTAATGCTGTCGTGTGGTACCGCTGTAGAGTCACAAAACATACCATAATTAACATTCAAACAATTAACACCGTGAACCAATGCACAAAATAAAAATACTACGGTATATAATACTGAAAATAGGTTGTGTTCATAGCTCTAAAAGAGAGAGTTGGACATTCCTACTTTATAGTCATTTTCTGATGTTATCTGAGTGCTAATGAAAATAAAACGTAATAAGTAAAATGACTAATTCTAAAATATTCAGTAGATCAGTGAAAAGGCAGGACATTGAAGAACACATTATTTAGTATACCATGCAGCTAATAAAACCTCAGCGCTTGGAACTTCATTCATATTCATCGTCACCACATCATTGCCTCTAATGCTAGGAAAATCATCTTGAACAGTTATTGAGTCTACAAAGTCAATCTAGAAACGGCCTTAAATTATACTCTGAAAGATCCTAAATTATGCTAGGAATGCAATATCATGAAACACAATTTGCAAACAGGCATTTGTGCTAGATAGAATTTGAATTTTTATAAAAGTGGAAAAGATAAGTTGATGTCTCTCATCAAGGTGGCACAATGTCAGATGACGTTACAACACTAAGCACTTTGTTTCATTCACGGAGAGAAGATAGGCAATTGATATTGTGACTATTGGCAAATCACAGACCTGCAATTGTAATTTACGAAGTGCTGCACATGCTGAAATAGCTTACACTAGATTAATTGTTAAAAGGCAATCATAGGCAAAACTGTATAAGGTAGATTAAATAAATTCTTAATAGAAAATAGTTTTAGGGGTCACTTTGATTCACTGGTGGTTCCCTTATTTCCAATACAATTTTATAAGTCTTATGTAAAAGCACACACTACTCTCCCTGTTCCTGGCACCCCAGACACTCACCAGTATATGTGGTTCCTAGAATATGACATGAAAGTGAGCCCCCATTATAATGGACTCTGGGCAACTATACACATTGCCCAATTGGATGGAACAGCCTGCACCGGGGGCCCTAAGCGAAGTGCTTTGACCAGCTACCAACCTTCAATTTCCTCATCGCTCAGCTTCATGTCACAGTTTTGTTTGATGTCATAGAATCTGCAAAAATGATAAAACATTTCAAAATTCAACTAGGTTTGGTAGACTGGCCATTTAAAGATGGGCTTCCTAGAATTCTCTATGCATCTGGAACATAGTAGAATTATTACAATTTTATTTGGTATTTCATGCTGCAGACATATTGACCATTTTTTTTCCCGCAACCAAACGTGGACAGCACCCTAAAAATATCCAACAACAAAGAACCATAACTACTGCTAACAATAAACATGAACCCTCAGCCTTTAATACTTCAGTATATGTAAGAAGGGGTAGACGTAGGTCTCGCTCTTCAATCCTTCATGTGCCAAAAGCTGGAAATCATGTTAGTTGTAGTTCAGCATTGCTTGAATTGCTCTTATTACCTATCCCTGTAATATACAAGAGGTGAACATGACAGATAAACATTTTAGAGGAAGGGGAATAGTTTTCAGGTTTCATTACAAGTTAAAAGGGCATCATGTTTATGGAAGGAACAGCTTTAGTTTAAGTACCAATTAAAACGTATAGAAGAACCTCAATAGAATTGAGCCATTCAGAGTTGATCACTTGAAAGAACGATTGCCTGGATCAGGATAAAGAGTACTGGGGATAGCTCTTTGGTATGCTTAAATCTGCGGAAAGCTGGGAAATAATTGGCCTATTTCAGCAACCTACATCCGTTTTCATGAACAAACATCTGTGCAGCAATGTTTGGGCTTACTTTATTTTCCAAGGGTCAGATTATTTAGATTCATGAATAATGGATGCACTAGTTTCATAAAACAATGCTTCTTTAGATAAAACATGAATCTTTTACAAATACATTGTCCTTCTGTCAAACATGTATCATTTTCCTCTTCTCTGCATTAATGTAATTGACAGAGCACCCCATACCACTGATTATACTATTTGTCCTTGTAAATGTCTTATTTTATGGGTATAAACAGCTGTGTTTATGCCTCCATGAATTTCCTGTTTCATTATGAGGCTGTCACCATGCTGTGTGTAAGATACCGGTATATTCAAATCCAGCAACAGTGGCTACCAGCTGGTAACAGAACTTTTTGTAATCAAGGTATTAGTCAATCCAAATAAGCATTTTTTTAATACAATTTCTAATTTATATTTTATATGCTGTGCTTAGACTTAAAAAAAAAAATTGAAGATTTTTTTTACAGGACTTTAATATGATGTAGGCTATATTGATTACGTTCGAGCTGAATAAGCATAAAGTTAGATAAGACTCAAAATTGGGGTACTTTGACGTAGTGTTGGGCTAAGCAATATATGGACATATAGCGTGATGGAATACCCAATATTTATGCTATGTTTTTAAATAGTATTTGCTAGGTGAGTGCTGATTCCTTATTTTGCTGTATGCACATATTGGTTATTTCAGCATCACCTGGAAATCTGAATTTGTATACTATTTAGGGTATGCTTCTCTATCTTAATATTTTCATCTTTGCCAAAAGAGCACAGTTCCAGTTTTATCTTAAGTCTACTTGATGAGGACTGCATGTTGGTTGCATACTCCAAGACATAGCTCTCAAAGATTAATGAAGCATGACAATTCTATTGCATCCATACAC